>CM052546.1:43849841-43898014 GCA_028533065.1 Trachops cirrhosus | reverse complement strand
TGTCCTTCCATTCTAAATGATAGCTTTGCTGGATAGAGTAATCTTGAATGTAGGTCCTTGCCTTTCATGACTTGGAATACTTCTTTCCAGCCCCTTCTTGCCTGTAAGATCTCTTGAGAAATCAGCTGACAGTCTTATGGGAACTCATTTGTAGGTAACTATCTCCTTTACTCTTGCTGCTTTTAGGATTTTCTCCTTATCTTTAATCTTGGCTAATGTAATTATGATGTGCCTGGGTGTGTTCCTCCTTGGGTTCAACTTCTTTGGGACTCTCTGAGCTTCCTGGACTTCCTAGAAGTCTATTTCCTTTGCCAGATTGGGGAAGTTCTCCTTCATTATTTTTTTCAAATAAGTTTTCAATTTCTTGCTTTTCCTCTTCTCCTTTTGGCACCCCTATTATTTGGACTTTGGAACATTTAAAGTTGTCCTGAAGGTTCCTAAGCCTCTCCTCATGTTTTTGAATCTTGTTTCTTCATTCTGTTCTGGTCGAATGCTTATTTCTTCCTTCTGGTCCAAACCATTGATTTGAGTCCTGGTTTCCTTCCCTTCACTATTGGTTCCCTGTGCATTTTCCTTTATTTCAGTTTGCATAGCCTTCACTTTTTCCTCTCTTTTGTGACCATAGTCAACCATTTCTGTGAGCATCCTGATTATCAGTGTTTTTAATTGTGCATCTGATAGGTTGGCTATCTCTTTATTGCTTAGTTGTATTTTTTCTGAAGCTTTGATCTGTTCTTTATTTTGGGCCTTTTTTTTTTTGTCTCAGCACACCTGTGACATAGTAAAGGGCAGAGCCTTAGGTGTTTACCAGGGCGGACCAACCCACATTGCTGCATTGTGATGCTGTATGAGGGGTCTGAGAGGGAACGGTGCCGCTTGCTCCACTCTCTACCATTTTTCAGTGCTACCCACAATTAAATTGGGCCCTGCTGGTGCTAGGTGGGTGGTGATGATTTTTTCAATTTTTAATTCCTGTGTGGGTGGGTTTGTGTAAATCCTAGGACCTTGTGGGTCTCTCCAACGAACTCTCCTGTGAGGCTGGGAATTTCTCCTGCTGCTGCCTCAACCCCCACAGGTGTTTTCAGTTAGAGGCTTTGAGACTTTATTTCCTGGTGCTGGAACGCTGGGTTGTATGGTCCGTCTTGCTCCCCAGTTGTTCCTCCTGGTCTATCTGCATGTGAATGAGGGACTGTCCAGTTCTCCAGCTGCTGCCTTGCTGCAAGTCCTCTCCACCCATCTGCCCATCTCCTCCCCTCCTACAGGTTTGAATGAATGTTTCTTCTTTAACTCCTTGGTTGTAGGACTTCCATACAGTTTGATTTTCTGTCAGTTCTGGTTGTTTTTTGTTTTTAAATTTGTTGTTGTCCTTCTTTTGGTTGTGTGAGGAGACACAGTATGTCTACCTATGACTCCATCTTGGCTGGAAGTCCTTTTTTTCATATATATCACACTATTGGCTCACATTGATGTTGTACTCATTCCTCTGACAAAAGACTATCAAAAAAGACTTCTCTTATCCGTGCTTATAGTAAATTTTTTAAAATTTAAGTGTCTGAACTTTCACTGTACCTTCGGTCTATTATTTAAATCAACTTAGATTATTTTTGTGTTCTGACACACTGTTCTCATCAGCTTTGTCTCATCCGCAAGTGATATAGACATGTCATCTCCACATCACTAAAGTGAATTTTAAAAAAGCAACATAGTAGATCCAAGGGAATGGCCAAATAGTTACTTACACTTCTATTTCATCCACTTCAGAATGAGTTATTCAGACTGTATTGTGTACTAACCATAAGCAACAAGACATAGTTCTCACACTCAGTGAAGTAGACAATTTAATACAATATGGTAAGTGCTGGGATAAAAACAAGTTATGTTTGCTATGGCAGCATCTGGAAGATTTTTCAGATCAGAGAAGTCTTCTAGAAGGAAGAGATGTAAAACTGAAACACAGGTGTGACTAGATTGATCCACGTAGGAGGTGAAATGAGTGTTACAAGTGGAAGAAACTGCATATTCCTACACCTAGAGGTGGGAGAGGTGGGTAGGAATATAGAAATCCAATATCCATTCTGGCTAGATTGGGTGTATTTGTGTGGTTTGGGGGTCTCAAGAGGAAGGGAAGAGGGTTGTAGGCAGAAAGACAAGAGATGTAGGTAGAGGCGAAGGCAGAGTTGGACCTTGAATAGTCTTGTGGGTCTTATTAAAATTTTTCTACTGAGGGATGGAAGTGTTTTGAAGGGTGTATGCCAGAAAGTTATATGATCAGATTTGCAGTTTTAATTGTTAAATAGCATCATCTGGGTTACTTAAAAATGTTAAAATGTTACTGTAGTTATAGTGTGGGAAATGAATTAAAAGAAAGCAAGGGAGTCTCCTATAGGTTATTGCAGCCAAAGAGGCTTGAGTTAAGCAGGGTCAGAGTGGCAGAGGGGGAGAGATGTGGGAGTACTAGATAGTTCAGGAGGTAACAGGGTTATGGCTTGGAGATGGAAAGAGGATAATAAGTGATAAAGAGAAATGAAGGAGGACTTCCAGTTTCTCAGTAATGGCACACAGGTAGGTTTTAGAGAGATAGTGATGAATGCAATTTGGGTCATTATGGGTTTGAAGGTGACTATTGGACAAGAAGTCCTTGAATATGAAGTTGGCTTGATGGCTCTGGAACTTTGGAGAGATAACTGAGTTTGAACAAAGATGGCCTTCAACACACATACCATTAATTATCCATGAAGAGACTAGAAAGTATACTGGGAGAAATGAGGGCAGGGCATTAAGAATTGGAAAGAGGAGAAATTCTGGAAAGATAATTGACAAAAAGCAGGTAAAAACAATATGAGAAAAACCAGGAGAGCAGGATGCCATTGAAGTCAAAGGGTTTGTCTGGGGAAGGCAGGAACATTGGCAGTAAGAACACTGCTGACGGATCCAGTAAGATTATACTTAGTGACAAGAATGTCTTCTACCCCTTGAGGAAACAGTTTTGTGGGGTGGAGTAATAGCATGGGGGATAAAAGTGGGGTGAGGTGAGGACATAAACTATTTAGATAATTTTTTCAATTTTTAATTTTTGTAAAAAAAGAAAGTAGAAAGACAATGAGGTTGCAGTTGGAGAGAATGTGGTTGTATTTTAGGATAGGAAATAGCTCTTTAATGCTAATGGGCAGGGGCTTGGAGCAGAAGCAGGAAAGGAAGGTATAGGAGGTGACTGACCATGTAAAGCCCCTCAGGCAATATGGGAGACTAGGACAGGTGGCAAATCTTGAGCACCGGTAGAAGGATGAATCCTGAAGAACAGGAGAAAGACCAATTTCATTACCAGTTAAAGTAAGGAAGGAGAACATAATTGAGACTACACATTATGATTGGATTCAGCTGCAAATGGCAGAAACCACACAATGAAAATGGTTTAAATAAGATAGAAGTTTATCTCCCTGTTTATAATAAAAATCCACTTTGTTTATGGCTGGTGTGGTATTATTACCCAAAGTTAGGGACCTGGCTCTCTCTGTTGTTTGGATTTGTTGTACATAACCTTGATCCTGTGGTCTAAGATGGCAGCATCCGTGTGCCAAGCAGTGGGAAGGAAGAGGAGAGGAAGAAGAAGAGGTGGAATGCACAACTGTACTGTTTCCTAAAGAAGGTTCCTTCCCGAGAACCCTCACATGGCTCTCTTCTTCACATTGCCTTCACCAGAACGTAGTCACATTGCCAAATTGCAATGCAAGGGGATGTGGGAAATGTATTATCCACTTTGGCTGAACACATGCCCAGACAAATCCAGGAGCCTATCACCATGGAGGAAAGGGAGGATGAATATTAAGATACAATTATCATGTTGTGTGAAAGGAGGGACAAGAATGGAAGAGTTCCATAGGCCCACACAACACACATATGATTAAGATATTGCTGCCTAATTTGTGGCATTTAACCATAGGTTTTCAACATCTATAATCATTAGGGAAATGCAAATCAAAACCATAATGAGATACCACTTTACATCAATTAGGATGATTATTATTTTTTTAAAAAAGAAAGAAATATATAACGTGTGTTGGCAGGAATGTGGGGAAATTGAATTGGAACACTTGTGCATTGCTAGTGGAAATATAAGGGGTGTAAACCACTGCAGAAAACAATTTGGTGGTTTCTCAAAAAGTAAGAAAGAGGAATTAGTATGTGATCTAATAATTTTACTTATATGTTTATACCTTTAAAATCTGAAAGTACACCAATGTTCATAGCAGCATTATTCACAACAGCTGAAAGTTAATACAATCTAAGTGTTCATCAATGAATGGATGAATAAAAAAATGTGGTATAGACATACAATCAAATATTATTCAGCCTTAATGAAATTAATGAATGAAATTCTGATACATGCTACAACATGGATTAATCTTGAAAACATTCTAAGTGAAATAAGTTAGACACAAAATGACAAATAGTGTATGATTTCACTTATGGTGGTACCTATGATAGGCAAATTTAAGAGACAGAAAAAAGAGTAGGAGTTATGAGTGGCTGAGGGGAAAAAGACGTGAGGAGTTATTATTTAATGGATATGGAGTTAGGGGGATGATAAAAAGCTGTAGAGATGGATGGTGATGATGGTTGCACAGCAATGTTAATGTAAATGCCACTGAATTATATGCTAAATAAAAATGATTATGATGGTAAATTTTATGTTATCTATATTTTATCCCAATAAGGAAAAATGAAAAAAGAGATAGAGGCAATTAGCTGTCCTTAGCATAGTGTGGATTCAAGTAAAGGTTTATGCTTGGTGGCAGGAAGTCGAAGGAGTTTGAATTTGGTGGCTTTTTAATCTGAGCATAATTTGCAAAAGATGTATATTTGCACACCTGTGTGTACAGGTTAATGTGTGTGTTCACAAACCTATACGCTGGTTTTTCAGAGAGCAGAAAAGAACTGAAGTAGTTACTGGTATAATGAGCAACAGGGCTGACCAGTACATCAGAAAGATCCCATGTAGTATTAATCACTACTTTCCTCATGGCATTCTCTTCTCTCTGGCTTTTTAAGATGTAGTATGATTTATCCCTACCTTATTTTTCCATCTCTTTTCCTTGTTCTGGCCCTACCACTTAGAGATGATAGCATACCATCCTCAAAACCCATATCCAATGCCTTTCTTTCATTAACTCCCTAAGGAATTACAAAAATACAGTTTTACAGTTTACAGAGTATTTTTACATCAAATATATTTCTTGATCTCCACAACAGTCAGAATACCCTTTTCTCATCCCAGTTCTATCATTAACTCTAGTTTTTAAAATTTAGTTCTTTTTCTGAAGCATTTATTTTCTGCATCTGTAAAATGGGATATTTAAATTCCCTTAAAATATAATCCCATGTTTAATTGAATTGTGTTTGTGAAACCTGTTACTCAACACATACTAAAAAAGTAAAAGCCAACAATTGTTCAAGGTCTTTGCAATAGCACAGGTATCAGCAACTGCACCTCCCCACTGGAGTCATCCTCAGCTCCAGGACCCCCACCTGCCTCCCACACCTGCTCCTGTAATCACTCACCACCTTGGTTCCATTCTACCTGTGAACACTCTCCAGTGTCTGTCCCTATTCTCCCACATTTTGACATGGTCTCATTGAAGCTTAAGTCATTGCTTGCTGGACTAACACAGCCTCTTCATAGGTTTACTGCTACCAGTTTACATCCCAGCTCATCTCAGGTTCCATATTGCCAATAATTAATTATCTTGCTATACCCCCACCACATTTTGTCACATTGGTCTTTTACTTGAAACCTTCACTAGGTCTGCATGGCTTCCCAGATAGAGCCCATGTTCCTTAACTTGGCACCAAATGTCCTTCACTCTTGCCCGAGCCTCTCTCTTGCTTTGCACTTTAACATTCTCCTCATTTTGCCTCACTGACTCTGAACCCTGGCTCCCATGCTGATGCCTTTCATGGCACAGTGCCTTTGCATGTGCTGTTCTCTGATGATAACACCCTTCCTGCAGGATTAACACAGTGCAACATGTGCACACTTGTTTCCATGTGGTGGGTGATGGCATGAATAAGGCCAGGAAAATAATGTAAAAAGACTGAAAAAGGAGAAGAGTGTTTCGAGACCTTCTCTCACTTGCCATTTCCACACCAGCCTTCTGTTAGATCCCTCCTAGCAGTGTCCTCTTTTCCAGTCTGCATTAGGGGAAGAGGACGGGGTTAGCCATCTAGGTTGTAGAGTTGTGGCTGTCTGAGCACGGTCACAGAATCAGAAAGCGTGGGCCTTTCTGACACGCAGCTGTCTGCCTTTCAAGAAGCCTTTTGGGTGATTGACACTACATTCTGAGAACCACTGACTGAAGGAGCGGTGAGGCACACAGATGGCAGAGCCCTGCTCAGAAGGGGCCACTCCCAGCTCAGTGCGGGGAAGAAATCATGGGCCCTGCCCTCACTGGAGGGGCCTCACTTTCTCTGGAATATTCCCACCTTAGGAGAAAAAAAACACCAGGACAAAGCAAGCTTGGTGGTCTGTAACCTGTGTAAATATGTAAAGTGTGCAAGTAAATGCATATTCCTTTTTTCTAGATTTGCCATATTTAGCAAATAAACATCCGGGATGCCCAATAAATTTGAATTCCAGATCAGCAGTAAATAATTTTTGATTATGCACAGCACATACTTTACTGAAAACTCATTTATTTTTTTATCTGAAATTTAAATTTAACTGGGGCATTTGTTTTTGTTCTCTTTTTATCTAGCACTCGACTTTTGTTCATAATGTTAGGCCCCTACGGGAAATAATCTGATCAAAATCAGGTCTGAAACATAGAAGGAAGTATTAATACCTTGGTTTTTGGTGCGTTTGTTTTAATTTTATTTATTTTTTTACTTTTTATTGGGGGAGTATATGATTTGGCAGGGAAGAGAAAGAATACCTGCTCTTCATGGCTAACTGGATTATTTGTGAAATCTACACTTGGGGGAGAGAGTTGGGGAGAGAGAGAGGGAGATGGTTGAAAGTAGCCCACTAGTTGAGAAGTTCCTCCCCTCCATTGAAATAATAACTACTGAGCACCTGCTCTGGACCAGGCACTGAGACCACATCCCCCATAAGAGAAATGTGGAGCAAACTTCACAGAGACAGAGCTCCTTCCCTTGGGGCTCTGGCTCCTGGCAGGTCTCCTACAGCCACCCCCCTACCTGTCCCTGGTGGCAGGATGCCACCTCAGAGGGTGGGACTGTGGGGCTGTGGCTGGGGAATGAATGACAGGCTTCTTAACAGAATGCAGCTGAGGGAGCGGCTTGCTGACAGATCAATTTGCTGGTGCCCAGAATATCCGCCCAGGCTTGGGAAGCAGCAGCCCGGGCGTCAGGAGGAATTTCAGCATTTATCATCTGCCTGGGTGTCAGGTTTTCTCGAGCCAGCACACTTCCCACTGTGCTTTCCCAGGCCTGCAGCCTTGCCATGCTGTCCACCTGGCTCCCAGAGCCCTAGCAACAACTCCTGAAACCATCCACTTTCTTCCTCCTCCTGAGTCACTTGTGTTTATGTAAATGACTGGAAAAACACTTTTCGGCTTATTTCTGAAGCTTAAGGGCATCCTGAGAAGCCCGTTATTGAAAAATCAGAAACTGAAAAGCAACTTCTTAGACAATGAATTAGCAGCTCAATGACGGAGGGTAATGCCAGTGTACAGTAACTGGCTGCATTACAAGCAGGAACTCCCCTGGGATGTGGTAATCAAACACGTGGCAACAGGTTGTCTGTTTCAACCAGTGTAAGTGATCAAAGGAGATTTGCAGTTAATCCAAATATAACAGAAGTATTGGAGAGAAGGCCAGGAAGGGAGAAGCCAGAGTGGGGAGGGGTGGCCAGAGCTTTCTGACCTGGAGTTCTGTGTGCAAGTGAGAGAACTTTGGGGGCAGTAGGCAAAGCTGATGAATCTGAATCCTTGAGACACCAACTATGTAGAGGGGAAACTGAGGCTCAGCTTCACATGGGAGCAAACCAGATGATTAGTATCAGCTCTTGCCTCTTTCACTTGACCCATAATGTATAATTTGGGAGTAAATTAACTAGTGTTTAGTGGTGTGCTTCAAAATTCTGAGTGTATACTCTTTGGAGTGGTCGGGGTGAGATCAGGCATGGGGAACCACTTGCTCTACCTGGAGGCACTGATTAGATAGTAGAATTTCAGGGGACAGGTCAGTTTCTATGCCAACCTCTGTGGTTCTCAAAGTGTGCTCCCAGACCAGCAGCATCAGCATAACCTGGGAACTTGTCAGAAATGCAGATTCCTAACTCCCAACTCTTCCCCTCCCCCAACCTGTAGACTCCCAGAAACTCTAAAGCAAGGGCATTAGGAAGCCCTCCAGGTGATGCTGATGCTCATGCTCACTAAAGCCGCTCCTGCTTGAGAACCACTGGCTGATCTGATCACCTGGGTGCCGCAGTACCAGGTAGTGTGCAGAGCTCTGATGTGGGCTTGAGTATGAGCGAACCCGTGGCCTGTTTCTGATCCTGGAGCAATTCTGTGCTGACCCAGATGTTCCAATCCCCTCACAGGGCTATGGGGCTGTGGGGAAAGGGATTTAATGTTTTTTAAACATGCACTAGTAGTTGGTGCCAGGCCGTCGTAAATGTTTTACATGTGATATTCTATTCAATCCTTAACACAGGATTGTGAGCTAGGTATTGTGGGTGTGATTTTATTGCTGGAAAAAAATTTGACTCAGAGAGGTCCACTTGCCCCGGTCTGGGTGTCTCCCGAGTCTATACTTTCCCGTGATCCCACACAGTGTCTCTGACACATGTGTTCTCTGCCCCCAGAATGCCTTGCACGCCACCTACATGGAGCACTGCCAACCTGGCAGGGCCCCTGTTCTTCTACATGACTGTCCCTCCCCCCACCCCACCCGACTCCTTGCCTCATGTTAATTTCCCACCTGAGTACTGAGTACTTTATAAATAGCAAATCTAAAATGAATTTTCTACCAGCGATCATTAGCTCCCTTGACATCCATTAAACATTCTCGCAAGCAGAGAGAAGTGACAAAAGGGATTGATTTTTACAGTATGCTTAATAGGGGAAAAGAAAGAAAGGTGTTGACAAGTCTTTTTTTTTCTGTCCTGATATCACCACGAATTTGAAATCAGTTGAATGACTTTTATCTGAAAAAAAAGGAGGCTAGGGCTGAGGGCGGGAGGAGAGAGGGCGGGGAGTGAGAAGCGGCTTCCCCAGCACCCTGCTCAGCCCATTTCTGTATCTGACAGGTAAACATGAAGTTCGTTAGCTCATGCCAGCCACCAAGATGAATATGTCAGATCTAATGCTTCAAAATATATAGGGTCCAGGCTGGGGAGAGAGTGGGGGTGGGGTTAGGAGAGAGGGAAAAGAAGCAATCTTCTGCTGGAACTACTGGGAGGAGAAATGTGTCCATGCAGTAGTTGAAGTCAGAGGAGGCTGGCACATGAGGCATGGTAGCTGAAAATTTATCTTTGATTTCAATTTTCCTATTTGTCACCAATAATTAGATTCACAAAATGTTTTGCCACTGTTCTAAAATACTAATAAGTAGAGGCCTTTGTAGTGTAGTTAATGGAGTCTTTTTTCTCCTAGTGGTCTACAGAAATTCCATTACAGCAGAAAGTCAGACTGTATTACAGGGCTTCACCATACGTGGGTTCTGCTGCTGAGCTAGTGCCCTCCCAGAGCCTGGAGCTTCATATTGAACCACAGAGCCCTTGGTCGGGAAGGGGGTTCGGGCTTCAAATGCCTCAGCTGTCCATTATTTCTGACCTGCACAGACCTCCCAGGGTCACAGGAAAAACCAGCCAGCCAGAGTCAAAAGAAAAAGCAAATTCAATACAGTATTGCCACCTAAACGATGAGCCTAGCTAAGGATCCCCTCCTGGCGTATGTTGAAGAGAGAAGACAGGAGGAGAGGACAGTCAGGTGGGAAGAGTGGATCCTGTCCTGGGAGAGGAAGCCATTTCCTGTCCATCACCAAACTGAACTCCCTGCACGTGTTTAATTAAAGCTCAAGCCCCACCAAGTGGCAGAACTGACCTGTGACTTTCCCTTAGTTCCCACCCTTCTCTCAAAAAGCAGAGTTCTCTAGAGACAGGGTTTGATTAAAAGGTCCAAGCTCTATTCCCCGCCACCCACCCACCCCAGGGACTTTTCCCTGAGTTGTCTGCCCCTCCCTGCTATTCCAGGGAACTCCCTGCAGGCCAGTGTGTGTGGGGCAGGGTGGGGGTGGGGGTGCAGCATGTGACTGCAGTCACCTGCATAAGTGGAACTTGCCCACACTCTCCAGACAGCCCAGTGGGAAAGGAAGAGCCTGCTGCAGCCTTGCCTCCCTCCCACCCTACTTTCTTTGCCAACCCTGCCATCGCCAGCACTGCCTTCGGGGGTTTCCCTGGGCTGGGCCTGCTCAGAGGACCTGGCGCCTGTCTCAGGGACACCTTCTCCTGGGCGCACTGCTGCTGGAATCCAGTGAAGGCAAGACCTCGGCTGCGATTCCCTCAATTTCCTTCCTTAAGTTCCGAAGAGAAACTCCAGCTGTCAGTTTTAAACTATCCACACCAACAGGAAGAAAGAAAACCCAAGGGGCCTAGGAGATTTCACTCACCTCCCCCCAACACTCCCTTCATGTTAAATTGTGCTTCGCTTGGCCTAGTTCAAGAGCAACTTGGAACTAAGCCGTAAATGGGAAATGATGGAGGGATATGTGGATGGGCAGGGGGCCCAACAAGGATTAACCACTCAGCCTGGATAAAGAACAATTTGCAGAAGCCACTCCTAGCAAAGGGAGGAGGGCACATGCATAGAATTAATGCAGGGCGACTCCTTCCCTCCCCCTACGCTGACCTCCACAGGCGTCCAGCTTTCCTGGGCCTTTCCCCTGCCTGTTATATCCTCTGCCATGCCTACCTCTCAGTGTGGACAGAGAACAGGAGCCTGTGCCTCTGCCCCAGAGTGCAAAGACCTCCCTTTGGCCAGGCTTCTCTCTCTGCCCCTCCTCCCTCCCACTCTCCCCACCAATCACTGTTTCGCTGCTGCCTTGCTTTTTCCCTAGCGGCCTGTGCCAGATCTTATCCCCATGCAGCACTTCAGGATGAAAGGAGGAGGGGACATTAAATCTACCAGTGATACAGGGCAATTGGAAGAAGCTTTTGTTGTGTCATTTCCTACCTCCTTCAGCCTATTAAGCAAACAAAAGTGCTTGTGGAATGAGAAATGTAAATGGCCAATGCAAGCCGATTAATCCTGGATGTACAATTCCATTAATAAGGCCTCTTTTTAATAGGCGGCTCCAGCAGCAGCAGCGGGCAGGCCAGGAATTGATGTATTCTCTGTAATTGTATTGCAACTAATAGGATATGAAGAAAATTGTACCAGAGAAGCAGGACTTTCAACACCATTTTCCGATCAGCTAAAATAATGACTTGCAAAGGAAAGTCTTGAAAAGTAACAACACACAAAAAATATAACATCGTCTGGGAGTATCCATTATTCCAAAGCATAGTCCGGGGATTCTTTTTCTCCATCTTCTCCCTGATCTCTCTGTCTCTCTCTCTCTCTCTCTCTCTGTCTCTGTCTCTCTCTCTCCACTCCCCACTCCCCCGCCCTGTCCCTGCCTCCCTGGCTTACCCTCTTTCTTCTCTTCTCCATCACAGGTAATAACCAAAACTTAGAGAAGTCTTGTCACTGTCCAGGGAGATCATCCCCTCCCTGGCCCCAGCCTTCACCTGACACAGCAGCTCACAGATCAAGGTTCCTTTGACAAGCTATGTGGAAGTCGTGAGGACCGGAGAGAGACAGGGTGCTTAGAAGGGACCCAGTGTTAGCTCTTGAATTAGTTAGTTGAGTGACTTTGGGCCAGTCTCTTCAGCTTTCTGGGTTACCTTCCAACTCCAAGATGTGGTGAATCTGAGTATGTTTCCAAAGAGCAGGCTGGGAGACAAGCTGGCATCACAGCATTCCAGAACCAAAGAAGTGTGTGCTCATTACCTGGTTGTTCTCCTGCCCAGAGGCTCTGAGCAGCCCAGGGGTCTCAGATGATGCCTGCTGTGTATCTTTAGCCATGGATAAATGTATTTTTTCAATTCTTCATTCACTCCCTCATTCAACAAATATTTTTATTTTCTTTCTTTATCCTTACCTGAGGACATGCATATTGATTTTAGAAAGAAAGGAAGGGAGGGAGAAAGAGAGAGAGAGAGAGAGAAACATTGACCAGTTGCCTCTTGTTCACACCCCAACCAGGAATGAACCTGCCCTGACCAGGAATCAAGCCCATGACCTGTCGGTCCCTCGGACAATGTTCTAGCAAAGTAAGCCACATCAGCCATGCATTCCCTCAATCAACAAATATTGACAGGACACCTCTGATGGATGAGCTAGGCACTGCTGTGGGTTCCGGTGATGTAGCTGTGAATAAAGAGCCATCCTTGCCCTCATGATGCTTGCAGTCTATCAAATCAGCAAAATTCTTACTGAGCCATTCCTCTATATTCTATCAGGCCTTGGGTGGATGAGGCTGTGCCGGGACAGAACCGAGAGCACCTCTGCTGTTGTGGACTTGGCTGTGGGCCACCTTGGGAGCCAGGGCCCCTGGCCATCTCCTCTCACAGCCCCTGCCTGACTTTCCTGGTGGCCAGGTCTCTGTCCTGTCCATTAGTATGCAGACTTTGACCCTCCCTTGGTTGAAGGCCGGAGAGTAAATATAAAAAGAAAAGGCAAAGCACATTTCACTTGAAATCCCCAAGGAAATGGATGTGATTGCTGTACAGAAATGGTTCCAATAAGGGCAGAAAGGAATATTGCTTTTATAGCTTTTGGGACATAAAACATTTAGAAAATGTGATTGACTGGCAGGGTCTAATTTATCATTTATCTCATTCCCTCTGCTCTCTCACTCACTCTCCCTCCCCACCACACACAGGCAGACAGTCACAGGCCAACTTTTTTTCCCTTTTTGCTTTCCTATCTTTTTCCCTCTCAGAGACTTGGGTTTATCCTCATTCTGTTAAGCAGGAGAACTCCTGTGGCTATTTATAATTAATGCTCAGAAACCTGCCAATCCATTTAATGACACTAGCAGGTCATGGCCCCCTTATAGCTCTCCATTAATCATCATTAGAACAGCTCTGAGTTTTTACATTCTTTTTAAATGTTAATTCACCTCTGTAATGCTCCTTTTAGTTTAAACTGTAAAGAGGCAAGTGGCTGGCCCCTTTGCACTGCCCGCCAGGGGAAGGCCTGGTGCAGTTGATAAAGCTTGCTTGATTCCCTGTGTTCTTTTGTCCTCTACCCCCTGTCCCTCTCCCAGATGTCAACCATTTGTTCTTAGGTTGCCTATACTTATCTTTTAAAAAAATGCCTAGTAGCTTAAAGTTCTAGGCAAATAAACACACTCTGATATCTCTGGACTCCTGGGGCCAAGGCAACATTCTGAGGAGTTACTGAGCCAGTGTTGTGACATGTGACGTATGTCGTGACATGTGACATGGTTTTGTAGTTCCTAAAGGTGATGGATCCAAAATGGCTCCAGAGGTACATCGAGTGGAGAGCTGTCCCTGTGGTTTTGGCAACACTGAAGAGTCTGCTCCAAAACAATCAGGCCAAAGTTGTCATGTGAAGAATTCTCTTCCTTTCTGTCAAGAGAGTGTGTCCTGGCCTCATTTTTTTTTTTTTTTTTTTTTTTTTTTTTTGCCATTAATAGCTATGAGACCTTGGGCAAAACATTTAACTTCCTTCCCCATCCACAAAATGGGGCCCATATCAGTCTTGCATTACTGATAAGTTTAAATCTGTAACGATTACATGGAGGTGCAATTATACTGAACTTTGAAAACTGACCTAGCCATGCAAGGTGTCAGAATTAGTATCCTCTCTTGCCTTTATCTGCCGCTCCACATACACATCTCAACCTCCTGCCGAAGCCTTTCCCTGCCGTCGCTCACACTGCGTGTGCCTGCTCTCTAACCTCCATTTCGGTTGCATTTACATCCTGCTTCTCCAGCCAGAAAAGTATATTTTGAATCATCAGAATATATGCAGTAGAAAAAAATGTTAAATTGGAAATGAGGGGAACTAAATTTGAATATCAGCTCCGTTACTTAACTGTGCAACTCTGAGCAACTTCACCTTTTTGAGCTTCGTTTCTCTTATTTTTAGACTTCATATTTTTAAGGCGCCTTTATCTAGTAAATGCTGTGATTATATTGTCTTTCCCATGAGTCAGCCTAAAGGGGCCTGGCAGGGACCTAGCTAGACCCAACAGGGACAAACTGGTCCTTTTGCCCATCTGAGCTCTTAGATTCTTCTTGTCTGGTCAAGCAATATGCCCCAGAGTTTGGAACTCCAGCAAAAGCAAACACAAATAGATGGGGAGATGGAAAATATATATTTAACTCATCTTTGAGACACTGATTTCTCTGGACACCAGCCACCTTTCTGCTAGGCATTTGGCATTTGAACTCATATTCAAGGCTGCCTCAGATCCACACATTAAGCTGAGAGAGCCTTCAGGGTCTACGGGTACCAGGCACCTCATAGATTATACATCATATCATCCTTTTTCATTCTCCACCAAAGCAGGTTAATCTCACTTTGTGCATGATTAAAATGGGCCTCAAAGGGGCCCTGGACCCATCCCCAGATTTATGTAGTTGGTCCATTACAGGGTCACAGGTCAAACCCAGATTTCTTGAATTTAAGTTCAGATTTTTGTTTTTTATTACTTAGTCTTATTTTGCTTATTCCTTCAGCTTTTTTGGTTAAGGCTGAGGTGGTACAACTTGGATAGATGAAGATCTACTTTAGCAACTGTTCCTATTCTGGCATGAATTATACTAGTGACCTATGATTTGGGCTAAAAACCTACTTTCCCATGTGGATTCCTCATTGTGTTTACATTCACATCGGCATTATGATGTAGAAATAAGTTTTCCTGCTCTCTACAGGGAAGCCCACCAGCCACCCCTTCTCATTTTCTGTCTGCCTACCTGTGTGGTACCAGGCCTGTTTCTTACAGGTACAGTCATGCTGCTCTTCCCTTTGCCCTGAAAAGCATTACTGACACCCAAAGAGACACCAGTCCCCAAGCTGGGCTCTGGCCATCTGTTCTGCCCATCACTTGAGAAGCAATAAAACCTGCCTGACAATTATGTGAGCACAAAGGGCAGAGAGGGTTGCATGGCAGAACGCTGTGTAAGATTCCTTCTTCTAAAGGCCGCGGCAAGAATATGCGGGCCAAAAAGAGCTCTAACAGCGAGTAGAATATTGTGTCATCTGCCGCTTTTTCATTTCACTACTTTGTTTTATTAATGGATTTGTGTTGGTTTTTGCTTGGTACAAGTTAATAATAATATGACCTTATAATCATGCAATGCTGCACACATTTGAAAGGGCTTTCACAGATCTATTATATCTGTAAATCTTCTTGACTGCAGTTGAATTTTAGAACTAAAAGGGCCTTCGAAAGCCATTTAACCCAACTCCCTCAGTTGATTATTATTGATATATTTTGTTTGGTTTGAGTAATATATTTTTATTAAATATAATTTGGAGACCATACCAAAGTAGTTTTAAAAAGATTTAAAGTCACTCATGCACAGTTACATTTAATATATTTCTTTCCATTTTTTCTTATTCTTTGCCATGGTTTTTATTATATAGTTATAATCATATCATTTATATCTCATTTTTTTCTTTTAAGAATAGATCAGAAGCAATTTTCCATGTCATTACATAGTATTAGTGAACATAATTTTAATTGGCTTCATTACATTACATCAAGTAGATGTACAATACCATTACCCAATGTTTGGACATTTATGTTGTTCTAATTTTTGGCTGTTATAAATAATGTTTTAGTGAACATCTCTATGAATATGGCCTTATTCCAGTTTTAAGATTTTTTCTCCTTAGGCCAGACTACTAATAATCCTATTAGCACCATCTCCATTATTTTACTTAGGGAAACTGAGGCATAGGAAATGAAGTACCTCCAGGTCCTGTGGTCAGTTAGAAGGGCAGCACTCAGACCAGAAGTCAGGTCTTTTGTCTCTTTGTTTCACAATTCCCCCACTCCATATGGTCCTTTGAATTTCTAAATATAATAACAGGACTTGAAGCCTCTCTTGGCTGTCTGCATGAAAGTAATTTTAATTTGGTATCCAGTGATTAAGAAAAAGACACAATAAAAACTAACATAAATTCTGTAGCACTTCTCCACAATGTATATGAAATGAAATACAGCAGCACCCGTATGTATTTAGAAATGTTATGGATGATATATGTTGAAAAATACCTGCTGCATCTTTGACAATGTTTGATGTGCACATGGACCCTAAACCTGTTCTGAAATCTTGCCCCCCCCCCAAACTAGGGGCCATTGTCCTTTAAGAAGAAGGCATCTTTAGCTTTCTGCCTGGATTGTCCTTCCAAGCTAGAGCCCATAGGAGTCACACTTACCTCGTGCTGGGTCTTTCCTGTCCTCTTGAATTAACGAGGGCAGTTTAGTGGTAGGAGAGAGATCAGGGGAATGTTTTGAAGATTGAGACTTGAAACAGGTTTTATATAATGACTTCAAGGCTTTACACCCTAAAGGAACCCTCTTCAATAATAGCAATAATTTAAATTTAATGACTGCTCACCAGGCACCTGGTACCATCTTCGTTGCTGTGTATTTTATTTCTGTTAATTTTTAGAATGTTCCTATGAAGTGGGTGTTACATCTATCATGATTTTACAGAGGAGAAGACTGAGGAAGACAGAAGTTCATTTCACACAGAAACTAGTGGGAAGGCAGGTATTCAAGCCTCAGGAGCATGGCAGCCAATCCCATACGTTTACCCTGTGCACATAGCCTCCTTCACCCAATGTTTTCTGGACATTGAGAAGTGTGATGAAGCAGGTCTTGGTCCTATGAATTCAACTTTTGTTCTCATCCTTCCCATTCATTTAGAAGCCAATTATGGGCTGAGGGACAATATAGGAGTCTCGGTACCTCCTCTTTACCAGCTGGCTTATCTTCCTGTATAGAAACTAATGGATGCTCTGGCAGGTCTACAAAGAGATTTATGGATGATCATGTTAGAATATTAGATTGGACCACAGTAAATTGCTGATATTCAACCATTTTGATGTCCAGTAACATTTTTGGAAGACTTGTTCTACTATATGTATGGGGCCTGATTGTTTTCACATAGTGTATTGTAATAAAGTGAGGAAGGTGGATATCTAACCAACCTGCCCCCACCCCTGCAGCTGGCATCAGGAGGCTGAAAAGGACCCTGGCTAACTTGGGAGTATCATAGGATGGGGAAGCTGTAATGAGTGTGATCAGGATACCTGCCCCTTCTCTCCAGTCTCTCTTCATGTCACCTCAGGTTTACCTGCTAAACCAAACAACTACAGCTTTGTTTCTGTTCCTACAAGCTTTCCTGAGGACTCATGTTCGGGTTTGTGCCTCCTCATGCTGAAGACCACACTCCTTTTTTGATGCAGACCCTGGCTCATGGGGTCTGCCACATTATGGATGAGAGACAAGACATTCACACGGACTACCCAGTCCCGTGGAGAAAAAGGGAGAGCATGGCTTTTCTCTCAAGGGGAGCAAAAAGCCACAGCCCTCGCCATGACAGGCCTTTATTTCTTTTCTGGGCACATCACATGATGGTCCTCATTTACTATGCACAGGCTCACTTTAGGTGGTTACCTTTTACAGAAAACAAAGGAGCCAAAGCTGCTAATCATATCACAGAAGAAGGATATTTGCAAATGAAAAGGGAAAAGTGGTTGAACTGGTTACACTTGTCCTTGGAAGGTTTTGCATGGATTTTAGGAAGTTACAGCAAGCACTTGCTCTCTCAATTCAGGGTAAGGGAGTTTTAGCAAAAGCAAGTCTCAAAGCAGCCCAGGTACATTGCAGGCCTGATTTCCCATGGGAAAACCTATCCGTGGGTGTGGGTCCTGTGCATCTCTGAGTGGGAGCTGGGCCCACACCACACAGAATGGTCTCCTACACTTTTTGAAATATAAAGCCCCAGGGGAGCTCCCTCCAGCGGCATGACCTTTATCCCTGGACAGTGTCTCCTTCTGAATCCATGCAGCGCCAATCAAAGCTAGGGGTTGAGTACTAGAGGGAACTCCATTTGAATCCTGATGCTAACACTCATTACATGAGCTTAAGCAATTGTTCATTCTTTTTCGGTTTTGGTTTTATTCACATAAAATGATGTGATGATTAAGTTCTAGAATACATGTAGGGTGGCGGTACACTGTGTACACCAAACACAACTCTGCACGCCCTTTTTCTGAATTGGTGGCTGGAGAAGGATGCCGGGAAAGTCTGAAGGTTGTCTCTACACAGAAAGCTTATGTGCTGAACTGTATGTTGACCCCAAAGTTTCAAGGACAGGCATGCTTATGTGAACAATGGATCACAGCATTTGAAATAAGGCATGTTTTACAAAATCTAGGACATCCATTACATTATTTCATCTGTTTTTCTTTAGCTTGCTGTAAAACCTGTTTTCTGCTCCCTCTGTCTGATGCTAACCATGTGCCTTCTCAGTTTTCTACTGAACCTCCCTAACAAATATCCTCTCTCCCATGCCAAAATACAAAAAATAAAAATAAAGAAATAGCCCTGGACAGGTGGCTCAGTTGGTTGGAATGTTGTCCTGTACACCAAAAGATTCCATGTTTGACTCCTGGTCAAGACACATACCTAAGTTTCAGGTTTGATCCCTGGCCGAGGTGTGTACAGGAGGCATCCAATCAATGTTTCTCTCTCACATTGATGTTTCTCTCTCTCTCCCCCCACCCCTTCCTCTCTCTCTAAAATCAATAAACATTGTTGGGTGAGGATTAAAAAATAAATAAATGAGGCACAGTTAGAGACAGAGAGAAAAAGACAAGGGAGGTGACTGGAGAGAGATAAAAATAGAGGGATAGAGATAGAGAGTGATAATAGATGACAGACAGATAGATAAAAAGATAGTCAAATCCTTAGGACTCAAAAAGCAATATATATATAATGCAACACTTTAATTAAAAACCAAACCCTATTGGCTTTATGAAAAGCATCCCTAGGCCACATAAAGAATAAACTCCTGGTCACCTAGTTTTACCTATTCCACCAAAAGCCTGAATGCTATCCAGACATCTGTAGCATTTGAGAAAGTGTATTGCTGTCCTTTTCTTCTCAGGGCAGACTATCGGGTCTCTCTTCTCTATTGATTTCTTAGGTTAGAGCATGGATTTTGAAAATAAGTAGACAGGGTTTAAATCCCTGATATGCCCTCTGCTGTCTATAAGCTCTGTAACCTCATTAAATGTAGCTGTAATACTTTTGTCTTAGTGTTGGTATAAAGATAAATGAAGTAATATTTGACGTTGCTTGATATATAGTAGGTATTCAATAAATAGTTATTGTATTTAATTTTTAATACTTAGATATGTCCATAGTTGTTCTTATTTCTTATTCCATTGGACACCCTTAATGCTCACAATTGTCCCTCTCCTCCTGAATGATGCTGGGCATTGGGACAAGATGTTCTGATTGGGGCGATTAGACATGGTAAGCGCAGATCATTTCCTTCAGATGCATTTTATCACTCAAATCTTCATCACCTCATAATTATCCTCATCATCATTTGAGTCAGACTATTGAATATATATATTTTTAAAAATTTAGGAGTTTTACTCAGAGAGGGACTAAACTGTGGCTGATGGCCACTGAGTTGCAGGTGGCAGAGAGGCGTTTAGCTGTGCCTTGCTCAGCCATCAGAATTTTGGTGGAAGTCACTTTGCTACTGTAGGATAGTGTGCCCTGTGAGCTGAGAGGCTTCGTAAGATGGTTTCTAGATGTAGAGCCAACTTTGGAAAGTCAACTAGCAGAACCTGGGACCTTCAATGATTTATATGGGTGGGAACACTTGGCTTCCCAGAGCCCTAAGCATAGATTAGCCCTAAGCATAGATTCCAAAAATAATGTTATGGGTACAACATCATAAAAACTGCAGCCATGTCATAGCTACAATAATAAAATATTGGGTCTACTTTTAGCAGTTATTGTGATTGTTACTCAGTTTCATACACAGAGCATCCATCACTGGCATTCAGTATCTTGTACTGAGTTATTCGGAAGAAAATGGTCAATGGAGACAATTTCTTGTCTCCACAAAGACAGGTAATGAGGCTATAGAGAAAACAGAACCAAATTTTGGAGCATCCTTCTTGCCCTGTGGCCAAATGGAGTTTGGCAAGTGAGATTCCTTGGGAAAGGTTAAAGATATGAGAAACTAACAGAAAAAAAAAGGAGTTACATAAAATCCTGATGCTAACACTCATTACATGAGTTGAGCAATTTGTTTAGAGGCCCTGTTAATGGAGTCATAAAAACAAACAAACAAAAACCCAAACCAATAAATGGGTAGAGTCAATCCGGACACAGTACATGCCCTCACAGTATGGAAAGAGACCCAAGAACAACAAAACCTGAGCATAAACCTGCTATATCATGCTACTAACTAAAAAATAATTATTGAAACAATGCAGATAATCCAGGGTAAAAACATAGACACAGTGGGATATCCTCTGGTCACACTGGTTTTACTGGAACCCTCAGTAAACTTCTGTGGTATCTATAGTACCCCTGAGGAGCTCCGTGGAAATGACCAAAGGACCATATTATAGGGCCTATCGGACTGTCATAGGAAATAGTGTAGTTCAGCAGGAAGAAATCTAAGGGGTTACTAGATACAAATTCACAATTAAAATAAAGAATGCTCCATGTAGATGACTAGCAGCTGCTCTTCATTAGCCTTTGGGGACTGTAGAAGGTTAAACCTAATTTAATTGCTGTAGGAAAAGCTTAGACTGCATGAAAAGGAAACACCAACCAATCCATTTATACTTCCCCCGCATTCTGAGAACTTCTACATCCTGGGCTGTCATCATTCTCTGAGAGGAGACACTGTTTACATTCACCCCATTTCCCCAGAGGTTGTTTCTGGTTCTGCCATATGAAATAATGGGATACTTCACTGTTCACCAGGGACACGGTCTACCCTTGTCCCAAAGGAGACGGCACATTTCCTAAACCCAGGTTCTCCCTCATGTCCTATTTGCGTTTTACTTCTTACTTACTATACATGCTTTGGTCCTCTTTGCAAGCACCCTCAATTCCCTGGTTCTCTTTCCTTCTATTGTACTTCCTTGAAAAAACCTCAAGCTGGGTTGAAACCACCTACCCACTTTCTCTGTTCCTGGTCTTGGCTGGAAGAAGAAAACAACATGATTGATGTCATCTTAAATCTCTGTGTGTGCTTTCTGCTGCCCAGGAGTCATACTGTGCATTCCTAGAAGTTTGCTCTCTTTCTCTGAGACATCTAATTTGTATTCTCTCCCCCTACTCAAAATTTTTACTATCTTCCAAATCTCCTCACTCCCATTTGTGGCAAATGAGGAAATACGAGCAATCAGGAATTAACTCATCTTTCAGATGCCAAATCTTCTAATGTATCTGTTTTTCATAACAAATAAAATGCCCCTTTGTTGTTTAGAGTTCCAGTTCTCAGTTTATGTTCTGGAGTCTCTCCCCTCCTCCCTCCAGGATTCCAAACCTGCAATTATCCTTCTCTCTCTTCTCCACATTACTTCTTTTTTCCTCTCCATTGGATCATTCTCATCTGCACACACACCTGCTCAAGTATCCTCCACCTTTAAAACATCAACTCTTATGTCAACAACTCCTCTTAACCTCATCCTCCTTCAGCTACAGACATATCTCCCTGCTGTCCTTCCCAGTAAACCTTCTTAGAAGGATGACCTTTATTTACTGTCTTCACTTTTTCTCCTCTCTTTCACTCTTCAACTCCTCTGTCTGGCACCTGGCTCCCCCAGTGCTGTTCTCATCAAGGTCATAGACAGTGTTTATATTTCCCAGTGCAGTGGTTAATTTCCAATCTTTTGTCTACCTTTCAGCTGCACTTGAAATCATTGACCCTTTCTTCCTTCTTAAAAATGTTCCTGTTGGTTTCCCTGGCATCATACTCTCCTGGTTCTATTCCTACCCCATTAAACCCTTCTGTCTCTTTTGCTGCCTTGTCTCCTCCCACTGATGACCATAGGCTGGGTTGCCAAGAGGTCTGTCCTGGGCATTTTCTCAATCCACTTTTCTAGGACATCTCATTTAGGACTATCGTTTCCAATACTTTACACTGGTGACTGTCAAATTTTTTTTTCCAGCACAGACTCTGCCTGAGAACTCTAGATTTATAAAGCTATCTCAAACTTAATATGTTCATTCATCCAGTTACCCATATTTTCTCACATTTTGGGGATGCATCTTACAGTCAATGGCTTCTTATAATCTCTGTCAGCCAAGTGGAGTTGTTTAGTTGCCATGTTCCACACGTGCACACACTTGGTCACATTTTCTTCACTTCCTCGAGTGATATGCATTGTTGATACTGCATGTGTCAGTTTTAATTGCCATTTAAAATTTCTTAAGAAGTGATTCAATCACACAGTGATTCAGCACTCAAATACAAATTATCGTGTGGATAGAAATGCACAGAAACAGAACAGCAGGGTGTAAATTTTATAATAAAGAAGTACATATTTGTCTGTGGAAGAATGACCACCACAATCAAGGACTTTCTAGGACCTAAGGTAGAAAGGACGCCCACAACTGACAGTGTTGTTGTTGAGATACATAAAAAAGGTTGCCTATCACACTTTAACCTAAGGCTAAGGAAATTGCCAAGTTCTTTGTAATAGAAAAAGACTTCAAATCTATAGAGGCTTGTATGACCTGGTAAAAAGTCTTTTTTATTGTTGTTTTCATTGTTTCCCTGTTTTAGTAGTAATCAAGCTGTGTATGTTACAGTAGATTACACTTGCCCTGTGGTGTGCCCAGAGTGGAACTCACCACCCCGGCATCTTGCAGCCTACTGTGAGGCTGTTCTTCCCTCAGTTTTCTCTAACTCTGCACAAACTGTGTAAACACAAAACCTAAGAATTATCTGTGTTCCTCCCTTTTCTTCACCTCTAACATCAAATCTATCAGCCTTTCTTGTTAGTTCTACTTTTAAACTAAATCTCCAATCTATTTTCATTCTCCTTCACTCCTATACTTTCATCTAAGGGATTGTGTGGACTTGCCTGGACTACTGCAGTCATCAAGTTTGCTGCTTCCACACTTTCCACCCATCCTTTGCCTCATGACCCCTATAATCCATTCTCTAAACAGCAGCCTAAACAATACTTTCTAGCATAAATTAATCACCAATCAGAAAGGATATATGCATCCCCCTGTTCACAGTAGCATTATTTATAATAGCCAAGATCTGGAAACAGCCCAGGTGCTCACCAGCAGAGGAGTGGATAAAAAGTCATGATACATTTACACAATGGAATGCTATGCAGCTATAAAAAACAAGGAACTCTTACCCTTTATGACAGCCTGAATGATCCTGGAGATTATTATACTAAGCAAAAAATGCCAGTCAGAAAAAGAGAACTTGCATATGATTTCACTCATATGTGGAATCTAATGAGAAAAATAAACTGACAAACAAAATAGAACCAGAGGCATAGATACATGGAACAGACTGACAGACCTCAGAAGGGAGAGGGTGAATGGATGAAAGAAGGTGAAGAGATTAGCCAAAGAACATATAAGCATAGCCCATGGACACAGACAATAGTGTGGTGAAGACGTTGGGCGGGGGGGGGGGGGGCGGCGGCTGGGGGCTGGGTTGAGGTGGCAAAGAGGGGGAAATAGGGACATCTGTAGTAGTGTCAACAATTTTTTTAAAAAGGAAAAGAAAACCACTGCTGAAAAACAGGTTTTTTCCCCTTCCTTAAATTAGTTTCATTTTTAATTACTTGTGTGGAAAATGGCATAGATGAGGAAGATTACATGGCAGGTGCCACAGACCCAAAAGGTAACCCTCGTTGTCATAAGCATACAATAAAGTGTATTTGGATGAACAAAAAGAACTTTGACACTCTGCATTTACGACAGAAAATCCACACCCCTCCCCATAGTCCCCGAGGCTTTGACATCTTGGACACTTGCCTGCCTCTTAAAGGTCCTCAATGAATTTGCTCCAGAAACCCTGTCTGTTCTTCTGTGTCTCAAACTTGCTGAGTTTGGTCTCACTTCAGGGACTTCCCATGGGTTAGCTGTCCTGCCTGGGACTTGCTTCCTGCAGACCTTCCCATTCAGGGCTGTCTTCTATAATTCAGACCTCGGAGAGACCCTCTCATTCAGCCCATCTCAGCATGCCCTCTGCGCTCGGCCACGTCTTCTGGGCTGCTTCCTGCAGAGCATCCCCCATTTTCTGAAGCTATCTTGTCATTTTCTCTTATCTTAATTTCCCCCAACTAAGATGCTAGTGCCAGAGGGAAGGGAATTGTCTTGCTCATCATTTTACCTTCAAGACTTAACATTGTATTTGGCAACTAGTAGAAAACTGCTTGAAAATATTAGAATTAATGAAGGAACAGATATTCTGCCCTTTTCCGTAGGAAGCAGTGTCTCTGAATGTATGAATAATACCATCCCTTCAAAACATTAAATACAACTCCCTTCTAGAAGTCAGGACAACTTGTTAAATCTCATTTACCTTCAATTTACTTATTTGCATAGTAGTCATACAGAAATGTTAATCTCTCTGGGATGTTGTAAGAATTAAATAAAACAAATTGTTCAAACAAGTATTTCCCCCAAAGGGCACCTGTATTACATTACTCCCGGAGTATACACCTGCTGTCCAGGAAAATGCACACATGCGCACCACCGTCTGCACTGCACAAAGACCACAGGTAAAGCCGCCTTCCCCTGTGCTTGCGTCATTACCTTGGTCTCCACTGAGTTAGGTTCTCAAGTTGATTACAACAATTTGGAAAGTCAAGTTTACTTTTTACAGTCAAGGAGATAGGATGGCATTTTGTGTTGTAAACATCAGAGACCCCCGTCTGTCACTAGTCCAGGCAGTGGCTCACTCCTGAGAGGCCCAGTCCAGTTTTTGTTTCGGTGGTGTGAGGGTTTCTAGAGAATAGTTATAAACCTGGACTAAAACAGAAGCCAAAAAGACGAGGCTCTCAGGAGAGGACCTTAGGGACTCAACACATCTGTTGTGGGGTGTAGTGGTTTTCATCCTAAATGGGTGTGTCATGTGCCCAGAAAAAAACAGTGCCACAAAAGAGAGCCCTGTGCTCCGTACTGTCCTTTGCTTGTCGGTTTTTATATAAGGGCTTGCCACAGTGTCCTGGCAAGTAACACACTGATAGAATTGTGAAATATTTTATAGCTGCGCCCAGTCTGCACAGTCAAAAAACCCAAGGACCATGGACAGAAATATGACAGAGCCAAACTGATGTGGGACACAGGCCCCAGGCCCTGGGAAGGCTTGCTGAGCTGCCAGGGCAGGAGGAGACCTGGGGTGAGAAGAGCAATCAGTGGGGGGGAAGGCAGCAAAGGAAGCTCTGGGCCTCTTCTTGGCCCTGGCTCACGCTTTACCACTCGTTCTACTTGAACTCAGACACTGTTGAGATCGCCCCCAGTGGACTGGATTTTGAGAGGCGGGAGCCATGCAGTCAGAAGCATTTCCAGGGACATTATTAGCAGGGAGTTCCTTGCCTCACAGCCCAGAGATGCTTGGCTTGTGGGCAGGAAAAGAAGGGGGCTCCTGATGAGGTTTGGACCCACCCCTTTCTCTGAGCAAATATGCCAGTAGCATTTGGGTTAATGAACTGTGCCTTTTAATAAATGGTTCTTATCTCGCCAGAGTGGTGTTAAATTGTCAGGATTTTAAATTAACTAAGTAGTTTTGTGGGTGGTACTTACTCACTGGTTACTGAGAAAGTAAATTTGCCCCCAGCCTGGGCTTTTCACTGAATTATGTAACAGTCAGTTATTTCTCTTGGGTTTAAGGGGAAATGTGTAGGATTAATGTGCAATGCCTCAACGCCCCTCTTAATGGGCATTTTCAGACCCACCCTTAACTGAAAGCCAGTTATTCATCATTGGGTCACTTAGTGTTTGTTACTCAGGCTTTGGGAGGAGATTCCTCTTGTCCAGAAATGGCCAACAGTCTCTTGGAAAGAGCACCCCCAACCCACCGCTGCTGAAGGAGAGAGACAAAATTCCTGTCATGTCTTTCTTTTGTTTATTTGTACAAAATATTTACCAAGGTGAGCAAACCCCTATTCTGCCTGCAAGAAGCTTATAATCTATAAAAAAGCTATATGAAAGAGGTGAGTTATGAAATTCTGGAATTTTTGAAAAAAAAGAAGAAATCAATTCTGTTCAGAGGAGAGGCCAAAATGGGGTGAAACTTCTGAGACATAGCATTTAAGCAGGACCTTGACAAAAGGCCTACTATTTATCTGCATGGAGGTGTGAAGAGCATGCCACGTAGATTTCTATATGTGTGCTCCTCCACCTTGTAATGACCAGCCTGTGGACAAATAGTAGCTACTTTTTGAGCATTTGCTATGTGACTAGTATCCATTCTTAGCCAGCACCTTATGAGATATAAAGCAGCATTATTTCCATTTTACAGATGAGAAAACTAAGGCTCACAGATGATACATACTTTGCCCAAAGTCACACAGCTCTGGGCACACAAAGATTCTAACTCAAGCCCAAGTTGATTAGTAACATTGGTTTTAAGGCAATTCCTCTATACAGCAATTTACTCCAGTGGGACCCTCATCACCACAAAGCAGATTCATCCATCATGGATCAGGAATGCCGTTTGGAAGAAAAGAAACGACTTAGCATGCAGCCAGCACCAATTCTATGCGAAGCACAGGGCCGCGCAGGTACTATGGCAGACTTCAGTGTGACTCAGCCACTATCTGTACCCTCCAAAGCTGTCAGAACAGGCACAGGAGGAACACTGTCCTCCTCGACTGGAGACAAGCCACCCGCGGCAGAATCACCGGCGTCAGCAAGCAAATAACAGACAGGTGTGCAGTCAAATACTAACTGCAGAGGGAAATGTAGTAAGACTGCGAAGTGTTGGCATCAAACGCTGTCTGAGAAGAGGAGTGCATGAGGGAGGCTAAGAATGGGCACTTTGAGTCCTCATTCAAGCTCCTGAGTGCCTCGTCTATGGCTCCCAGGGGAGGTGGAGTGAACGTGGAGCGGGTTTGCCGCAGTTGAGGGGTCTTTCTTCTACAGAGTGGGGCACGCGTCCCACAATAACCAAGTGGGACCACCCTGCTGGGAGCTTCACGTGCCTCTGCCCCTGGGCAAGGACTCTGCTGTGACTGAGGAGCAACAGAAAACAAAACCTGGCCCTTTCAGCTCCTCAGCAGGCTCCTGGGAGAGGCACCAGGGGGCCTGCTGCGTGGAGTGACCTTGAGGAGGTCAAGCAGGCGTCTGAAGTGGCGCCACAGCGCAGGGCAGGAGCTGCGCGACCATAAAGGAAATACTGTGTCTGAAAGATCCGTTTCCCCTTTCTTCTGGAGCAGACGCACGGCACTGGATTCATTTCGCATTCATAAAGCCTGCCTTTGGAAGCTGAGGGAGGCGTGAGCAAGCATGTTGGAGGGTCAAACACACGTCTCCTTGGCTTTCTTTCATCTGCCTTAAAAACAAAAATCTCTCCTTTTTTAATCGACTCCTCCTGTAAAAAGGGCTAATCTTTTGTTAGCAGGGGCCTCCCAGGGCACCGAATCTCAGCGAGGAACACAGGGCAGCGGGGGTGAGCGGGCGGGGTGGAGCTGGGGGAGGGACTCAGTCCGACAGGAAGGTGAAGGACAAGGCCAGCGGAGCTGCCGCACCTGCCCTGGCAGGCAGCGTGGCTGCACGGTGCTGACTGCAGCTACTGCCTTAGAGAAGGGGCTTTTGGGGTGCAAGTCTGAAAACGTGGGCAGTCAGCCCAAACCAGTTCCTTCACAGAGTGGATAGAATGCGAATGGATTTCAGTGGACAGCTCCTTTGGACCTCTTCTCCTCCTGCGACCCTTCCTGGGATTTCTCGAATCAACCTTTTTTGTTTTTTGGTAACTATTTTGCCTTTTATAGAGAGGCACATCCTCCCATCTGTCATAAGCAAATTCATTATCTTCCTAATTTCTGATGATGGTCTTTGCTTTAGAATTACATTTCTAAACCAAAATATGCTACCAGCCTGCTTAAAACTGTCAGTGACTCCCCATTTCTCCTGGGATAAAACTCCCGACACTACAGCAGGACATCAGGTTCCAGTACCCTGAGTCTTATAAACATGACCCTTCTGATTAGCTACCGGCCCCTGCCCTGCCACCCAGCCCTCTTGTCCCCTTGGACAGGCCACCTTCACATATGACTCTGCTCCAGGAGCTACTCTGCCCACAGAGCTTTCACTCCATTCTCTACCTGGCAAATCCCATCCCATCCTTTAAAGTTCGGCTCAAAGATCTCTTCCTCTGCAGGGCCTTCAGGAGCTCTTCTTGGACATGTTCATCATTTTCTCTGAGATGTGTGCATGACAGCCCATGTGCAGCACTAATAATGTATTTGTCATACTTTTAATGCTTTGTTTATGTGGAAATTTTTTTTTACCTCTGTGAGATTTTAAAAAACATGGAGTGTGCCTTATCCTTCTTTCTAGCATGGTGCCTAGGACTTAGATCACACTGAACACATGTCTAACTAAAGACTGCCAAGGATGCAATTACAATAACCCACCCCTCAACATTCAAAGGTAGGAGGGAAGGAGGAAGAAAGAATTTCTGCATCCTAGTGATTTTATTTCATAAGGCAAGAGTAAGGCTTTGGAAAGAAAGGCCAGTTGGACAATTTAGGTGGGCCTTGTGTGTGTAGGGGGTGCATGGAGCTGATGAAGCCAATCATCAATGAGAAGACTGCAGTTAGCAATTGGGGGAGGGTCCTGAAATCAGGAGATGATGCTTTGTCCCCAAACTTGGAGAAGAGGTCCTCCAGCAACCCCAAATGTCAGTTGCAGGCAGGACACCTTTCTGCACACCATACCAGATTGACAGCACAGAGAGAACATTTTGGGCAAATCAGAACACATGACTGTCACTTTTTTATTCTTCTTTCACAGTATGTGCTTGGAACAGAGCCCTATGGACCACTTTATGCAGCAAAGGGAGAAAAAATACTGTAAGCAGCATTTGTCTTACTTATGCTGTGCAAAAAGCTGTGCAAACCCTTTGCACGGCTAGATCTGAAAACATAACTGCCCCCACTCTGTTCTCAAGCCTGGTGATTCTGGACCCAGAGGCACTGTGTACCTGCCCCTCTTCCTGGGAAATAAAAGCTGGGTGTCATGGAATTTCTAATAACATATTTTCCTTCAGTATATTGAACCATAAGAGTTGTATCTTCACCACCTCCTTTCCTATCCCATGTTAGCCTGGAAACTCCCCCTAGAAAAGATGTGAGAACCAAGGATGCAGGACAGCATTTGTTTTGATCTCATAAAGCCCGTAGATCCTAATCATGGAATGATGGTGAACTCAGCAGGATGGAACCTACAAAGTAGTCAGGAAAGGCCAGGCTCATGTTCAGCAGGCAGCCCCTTTTAGGTGTTTCAGTTTTATGCAGGTGCATGGAAGGAAGAAAGGAGGAAAGAGGAAGGAAGTAATGAAGGGAGGGAGGGAAGAATAAAAAAGGAAGGAAGAAAGGAAGCATTAGAGGGAGGAAGGGAGGAAGGAAGGATGAAAGAAGGAAAGAAAGAGAGAGAAAGAGAGAAAATTAGGTAGTAACATGGGGAAAGAAAGCAAATTAACAGTTTGATTATCTGTGTATATATTTATGACCTTACTGTTGACCTCTATAATCTTTGTCACTTGACTTCCAAATAATAACCAGAATATTAAGACAAAATTGTTCTCCTCTCCCCACTATGTTAAGTTAGACATTTCCATACTTAACAGAAGTAGAAGAGTTTTGTTAATTCCGCAAGTAATTGACAGCAATGAATTTGTTTGCTGCGTGAGGCGGTTTATTGATGACACTTGTATCTGATCTGCTCTCTGTGCTTCTAAGTAGGATTCGTGCTCAGCTTGTTGAGTTAATGAAACCTACAAAGTGGTTTCAAGAAAGAATATGCATTACTCAAATGTAATTCTGGCAAAAGTAGCTATGTCTTTACGGGGAGTGTGTGTCTGTCTGTGTATGTTTCTGAGTCATCACTAATTATACGAAAGGGACAATGTCTGCTTCCTTCTGGTTTGTTGAAATGGTGACCATCTATGATGGGGGACCCTTAGGTCCAAGGTGGTTTGAGATTCTGAGTGGCCCTTGGCCTGGCCCAGTTCCAGAGGTCCTAGGCCAGAGAACATTTAAGATCTAAAAAGACCTTGTGCTGAATCTGAGTGAAAAGGACAGAATTCCCATGTCTGGTTTTGTGAGGCTAACACAATTCCTTGGTCTCCTCTGCACCCAGCTCCTCCCACCTTACACTGAATAGGCCAGGGCTGCTTCTCCAAGGGAAAGAGCCGGGGAGCCAGGAACAGAACTGGTGCCACCTGCAGCCTCCTTAGAGAAGCCGCTGCTTGCAAAAATATTGTTATCAATGTTAGGGAGATAATTAAAATGAACTAATCATTTCTCCAAATATTTATGTATTGAAAGTAATTCCAACTGATTGCCTTGAACAGCGTGTTATTCTGTTCCAGCGATAAGCGGTGTGAGCGTGCTTCTTTTCGCTTTCAGGAGCTCTGGCCTACCCACCGGGGTAATGACCCCACGGTGGTGGGTGCCCCCTCTCAGAAGGGCACCTAATTGATGGCAGGGTCAAACCTTTCATGCGGAAATATTCCCTTGGCTGCCTTCTTCTCCGTCCAGAGCCATTCGCCAACTGCTTTGGGAGAGTCCCGTCCTGCTGCTCGGGTTGGCGTGTCTCCGCGTCGGAACCCTCGGCGGTTCAGGCTGCTTCCTTTATGCCAGAGCCCGAAAGAAACAGTCATCTGATTAAATTAAGACAGACACACAAACAGCTGGCGTGCCAAACCCACAGATTTTATTAAAAATAATAGTGTTCGCGGCAGTGTTGCCTTTTGAAGTTGCATGGAAACACATCGCTCCTGCAGGGCAGGCAGCAGGCTCCTGGCAGTCTGGACCCATGAGGACAGGCAGGAAAAGCTTCGGGGATGAAGGGGCAGGAAAAACGAGCTGGCATGATTACGTGTGTGGTGGTCTGTCTGTGAGGAGGACAGAGATGACGGGGAGGCCCATTGTGCCGGTCACGGTCAAGGGTGGGGAAATCCCTGGGACAAGCCCTCTCGGGAGACCTAGGTCCTAGACCCGGTTTGACCCTAACTGGCTGTGTGACTTCAGGGAAGCCACAAGCTCACTGAATCTCAATTGCATCTGCCTTTTGTGCAAGTGAATGAATTTTTAAGTTTTCTTGCTAATATGACATTTGTGAATTTTGGAGAAAGAAAAGAGTAGGATGTGCTGCTCAAAGGTGAGATAACATGAAAAATAGATGAACTCTGGAGAAAAAAATTTTACAGGGTAGCTCCGTTCCTGAATATTAGGAGATGAAGTGAGCTTAAGTGCCCGGGGGTGTAGCATCCCTTTCCCTAGGGCCAAAGAGCCAGGACTGACCTGACAGACTGTCTACTGTTCCACCCTCTGGTCTGCTGAGGCCCCAGGTCACCAACCACATAAATGGGCATGTGGTAAAGGCCAGACCAAAGTCTGTCCCACAATGAGAGATGCTACTACAGATGAGGCAGCTGGCCCTAGACTGCCACTTCACCAATATGTTCTTCCTGAAGTTCAAGGATATTCAGAAGTGGACAAAGTCCTTTGAAGGAGGAAAGAGCAAGGCTAACATTTGGAGGTCGTTTGGACGCATGTGTCTTTATCTCCCATGCACCACCCTGGCCCTCTGCCCAGAGTCGGCGGTTTTTGCAGGTACCTGCATTTGCCTGTTGCCAGTGATGGATAGAGGTCCACATGGTGTTCCCCATTACTTCTTCATGAATGTTTATTCCTCCAGTTAGAATGCCTGGCCTTCTCTGTCAGGGCACAGTTCTCCCTCAGTGTCTGTGGGAAATTGGTGCCAGGACCCCCCATGGATCCACAAATCTGCAGATGCTCGAGTCCCTTGTATGCAATATTATAGTACTGGCACATAAACTGCAAATATCTCCTTATATACTTTAAATCATTTCTGGATTGCTTATAAAACCTTATACAATGTAAATGCTATATATATATAGTTATTATAGGAAATATATTGTTTAGGAAGTAATAACAAGAAAATCTGTACCTGTTTAGAACAGATGCAACCATCATATGCTTAACCATAGTTCACATCAGCAACCATGTGGCTTCGATATGCAGTTGGTTGAATCCACAGAGGTGGAACCCATGGACTTGGAGGGCAGACTGTACTTGAATTTTCCTAATTTCTTGCAGGCTCTTTCTAACCCTTCACAGGCTTGCATGTTATTTCATCAATCTCCCAACAGGATTGTCTGTGCAATGCAGCTGCCCAGGCCTTTGGAAAGCAAGCTACACATTCCTGAAACCTACCAGATTCCAGCCTGTCAGTCCTACCAGTTGGCTCCTAGCATGAACAATCCTGATGACTTTGGGCAGTATTAGGTGCAAGCCAGGAGCTGATCCTTCCCTTGAGACTGATAGGACCACTATTGATAGCAAATCTGAGGGCAGGTCAGTAATGGGGAGTGGAATTGGAATGGATTTGAGCTGTACTCACAGATTCTTAGAAAGGATCCTAGGTGATTTTCTAAGTCAGTGGGTTGCAGACAACTTTTAACTAGAACCACCTTTATACAATCTCCATGCAGCCCCCAGTATACAAAGCAGAGAAAGAAGCCTGCTTGCTGAAAGCAGGTTCACCCAGAGCCTGGTGTGCTCAGCTCCTCACAGAAGCCTTATAACCTTTCTTGATGCCCTGGCCACATTCTGAATCCTATTGATCTAAGCTAATAAACTGTGCTACTGATGGGCTCATTAAGGACTGAGCTTTGGTAACCTGTTTATTCCTCTATTGCTTGGTTTTGTAATTCTGAGGATATAGTTATGCACTGTGTCATTAAATACAAACAAAATGACTCCAAACTGTTTATCTAAAGCTGCACATCAGATGAGAAATAGTACAGAAATTGGAATTGTGGACACCTCTGTGGATTCAACCAACCGCATATCAAAGCCACATGGTTGCTGACGTGTACTATGGTTAAGCATATGATGGTTGCATCTGTTTTAAACGGGTACAGGGTTAAGAATTCTTAGGCCAGTATTTCCTCCTCTGAACCAGAGTCCATGTCAGCAGCCCCATGGTTGTGGGAACGTGTTAGAAAGGCAAATTCTCAAGCCCAGGTCCAGAACTACTGAGTCTGAAACTGTGGAAACAGGGCCCAGAATTCTTTAGTTTAACAAGGCTTCCACAGACTTCTGATGCACGCTGATGCCTAAGAACCTCTGCCATGGTTCCACTATGATGATCCTTGAATTTTCCCGGTAATTTCAGATGTTCTCAGTGTTGTGTAGGCATTTTTCCCGTTGCTGTTTTTATGTGTTTATTTTGGTAGTGAGTGCAGGAGGTGACAGAAAAGATTTCAAATACACAGAATGCCCCACAGTAGTTACTTTGAAATTAATATTTTTGGATTTATCGGATAAAAAACATTGATACCCGGTTAAATTTGTTGTTCATATAAACAATGAAAACCTTTTTAGTATAAGTATGCATATGTACTTCTACTAAAATTATTCATTTTTTATCTGAAGTTTGAATTTAATTGGGCACCCTGTATTTTATCTGGAGTTCGTTTTCAGGACAGACCATCAATTAAGAAAATTTCTTTTTTAAGTCTTTTTCTCTCCCTTCTGTGCACCCAAAGTCAGACACATATCTCAGTACTGTGCTCTTAATTCCCAAGTCCCTTTCTATATTGGTTAGAGAAGCTGAGAGAGAGAGGAACTAAAATATATGAAGTGGTAAAGGAACTAACCTTTAAGCTCATCATTTTTTACCATCATTATTTTACTTGCACATTCACCACATTATAAAAACTGCTGAGTAAGAGACCAAGCAAACCTTTGCAGAATCACATGGCTACCTCTCTCTGCTTTCCCTCTCACCCCAGCAAACTCCACAGCCCTGTTTGCAACCTCCAGTGTTTGCTGATGGACTCACCATACTGGAGAATGAACTGTTCCTGGTCTCAACTAGGCTTTGCCAGCAACACCAAGTCCATGTTTGTGAGACCCAGAATCAGACTCTGCAAACAGACTTAGCTTCTAGCGTGTGTGTGTGTGTGTGTGTGTGTGTGTGTGTGTGAGGGGTGAGTGGGTGGGCAGGAGTAGGGAGTATTGGGGGACACGGGAAAACAAAGTAACATTGTTATTATGGTAAGATTTTCCAAATGAACTTGAATCTCCAGTAGGATTTGATTTGAAAATCAAAAGAAACATATCAAGAATCTTGTTTTCAATATAGTTTTATTTAACAGAGCTTCAATAGGGAGTGAATTGGGAGATTGGAAGGAATGTTAGTAGAGAAGCACAACTAAAATGGAAGGCCAAAAAACTGTTTTCTCATTATATACAAATAAAATGGAAGACAAAAAGTGTTTTCACATTATATTCTTTGTTTGATTTCCCTTGGTGGTGGAAAGACAGGTCTGATAGTCAATAAACCCAGTTTCTAGTCTCTATTTTAATATTATCATATGATTTTGAGTTAGTCACAAAACTGTTCTTATTCTCAATCTTATCATTTGTGAAGTGAGGGTATTTGTGAAATTATACAACTTTTAGATGACGACTCATGAATTATATCAATTTTTTTTACAATCTTATCAATACTTTTCCAGATGTTTGTTTATCTGAATGGCAGCTTAAACCCATTCCTTCCCCGGTAAACCGATGAGAAGAAAGATGTTAATTGATCATCTATAGAATTATGCATCAAACAAAAGGAAAGAGAAAAAACATCTGGTAATTTCCCCCATTCCCTTCTACAGTGATACTAGTGAAGCCCACTCAAACTGTGGGTTCAGGGCAAACTTTAATAAAATATGATTTTGGACTAGAATCTTTTTGATCTGATCAGTGTAGCCTATCCTTAATGGGGAAGGCTTTCTTGGATCCAAAAAGAGCTAAATATTGTTAGAGAGGGACTTATTTTTTTATATCAGTGGGAACCAGAGAGAGAAGTTCATTGTTATATAGGAAATTTGAAAGTATTAGTGTGCAGCCCTCTGTGCATAGGTTAAAAACATAATCATCGAGGGGGAAAGCATTCTGCTATAAAGAGCTCTGCAGGGGCAGGAGCAGTGTACATATGTTCTCTGGTGTGGCTGGATGGGCTTGAAGCTGGTGTGCTGAGTCCCGGCTGGCTGCCACAGGCTGGGCCCATTGTCATGGGCACATTTCCTCTGGGGCAGACCTTCACTGCCTGATAGGTACCACACCTTGCTCTGTGATTGCCTAGCTGGGTCCCTGCAGTGGCAATGTGTAGACAAGCATGCTGAAACCACAATAACCCAAAGATTCCCCAAGTTCCAGTTCATGCATGATCAGATCAGCAGTTCATTTCCTGAATCATCCCAGGCCCTTTTGCTGTGAGGGGAAGGCCCAGAAATTAGTTTAGACCTGGATCCTGGGTTCTGAATACAGTTTAACTCTCCAGAGAATTTACATTAAGGAACATGACAGCCACTGTTCCAGGCTGATCCTTTTTATTTCGAAGGAAAACAGCATGCTCATTATCTCATTTGAGGTGTTATTTTGGCAACTGAAATGAACATTGTGTGAAAGTTCTCAAGAAAAGGACAGAAGGGAGGAACCCATGGCCATCATAGACCCTCAGAATTCATCTGGATCATTCCTTTTCCTATGGGAAGATGAGACCTAATTGTCCCACATGAAGGAGGTCAGTCATCGGTTTCCTTTCCCATGATCCATCAGTTAGGAAGTTGTTTTTCATGTTTCACCTAAACCTCCCCTTTGGCAATGCAGGTGTTTTGGAAAACAAACAGTCCATGATGGAAAATCCTAAGTCCTAAGCTTCTGGCAGCCTCCTGCTAGGTTTGGTTACAGGTTTCATTTGCTCTTTTAATGGGATTTTCTGTGAGTTGTTGATAACTTTCGGAGTTCAGACAACTGGCTGAACAGGATGCATCTTAGTATCGCAGAATTTGAGAGCTAGAGGAAACCCTTACTTGGGTTTGCCTTTTAGACAGAAAGCATTTTGTCTTGGGTTCAGCCAGGAGGTAGTGAGGCAGAGCTGATTTTATCCCGTCTTTTTTGCCACATGACTAGACTGATGGAGACCTTTAAATGTCAACAAAGCAATTTTGAATGGAATTCAGAGCTCACTAGGAAACTAGTGTCAGAGCTGTGATGTTAGAGGAATGACAGGGACAGAGCGCCTCATATTCTGGTGGAAGCCTCCAGCCGGGGCAGCGGCCTGCCACAGCTTTATCAGCACCTTGGAGAGCGGCTGAGGTGCCACCTAGCAGGCCAGAAGCTGTCTGCTTAGATTATTATCACAGTATCAGCACAGGTCAGATACCACCTAAAATATTCCAGTCACCTTTGTTTCTCATCTCCCACTCACCAGGGATTTGGTAATAGTTCTTGGGAAGACTGAGCTTTGAGGGAATCAGAGTAGGTAGAGAAGAAACAAGCACCTCTGTCTGAGCTCCATACCAGCCTGCAAATGTGGAGCAGGTAAGGGGTGGAGGCTGGCACAGGGATGAGGCAGACCAGGGTAGACTTGGCTTCCAAAACCTGTCCATCCACTCTCAGACCAGATGTGGTTATGCGTCTGTCAGTCTCCTGTGCAAAGTCACTGCTTGTACCCTGGCAGGAACACAGTGGAGGTCAGAAAAAATAAAACTAACAGATTTTCCTGGGTAGTCTACTGATTCCCTATTAAATTGCAGGAAGGCAAAATAAATTACCATGGTTTTGTTGCCCATCTGTTGATATTTGTGTGTACAGACCTGGACAAAGGCTCAAATTGAGGAGAGTCTGTGCCTCACACTGAATCTTCTGTGAATTAAAATTAGGGTTTGCTTTAGGAACTCCACAAGTTTAAGTTTTATACTTTTATTGCCATGTGGACAGAGGCACTATTCCTTCCAGGCACAGACTTATCAGACAGTGCACAGAGACCCCAAAGGTCAATGTGAGTCAAGCATCTCCTTTGGGTTAGCTTTCACTGATCTGTCTGTATTTTCATTCATCCACTCATACATCAACTGTGCATTCATATATCCATCCACCCATCAGATGGCCTAACCCACCATGTTCTCAATGTTCACTTATGGGAAAAACAGACCTGGGCTTGGCATTTACCATCATATTGTAGGCTAGTGGAGGAGACATCAATCCTAAGAAGAACAACAAAATTGCTGGCAAATTATTTGTCTGATTTCATTATATATGTGTTATAAATCTGATATTACATGCAAGCCAATAAATATGTAAGTGAAATTTGTGGTTAGTACTATGGCAGTGTACAGAGTGAAATGAGAGGGAATAAGGTGTATGTGCTGGGGGTGGGGATTTCCATAGATAGCATGACCCAGAGATGGGCTCTTGCAGGAGTGACATTTAAGCTAAACTCTGAAGGATGAGAAGAGACCAATGTGAAAAGAAAAGGTAGAAGAGGATTTCAAGCAGGTGGGAGCATGAAAGACGGCTGTGAGGTGGGAAATAGCTCAGCACGTTTTAAGGGACTATAAAAGAAGCCAGTGTGGCTGGACTGAGTAGATGAGGGAGAGAGTGGAGACAAATAAAAGGGAAGGAGACAGAAGCCAGATCATGCAGGGATTTGAAGGCCATAAAAAGAAGTTGGCTTTTATTCTACATGCTGTGGCAAGACATTGGAGGGAGGGATAGGGATATAAAAGGATTCTTTTAGATGTTCTGTGTAGGTAAAATTGGAGGAGGGCAATAGCAGACATTGGGAGACTATCATAGTAGCCTGGGCAAGAGATGTCAGTGGTTTTAGCAAGAGCAAATGTGGGTCAGGACTGATTGCACATCCTTCTTGGAGAAGTAAGGCTGTGTCACTTGTGCTCAGGAATCTCCAAAGTCTTCATCAACCTTCTTCTCTATTGGTTGTTGATCAAAGCCAGGTACAGTGTCCTTTTCTCACTTAACAGTTGCTTAATGGAATTTTATAAATGACAGTGTGGTGGGCTCAGTAATGGCCCCTCAGAGATGTCTATGTCCTAATTCTCAGGACTGGTGACTTTGTTACTTTACCTGGCACAAGTGGCTTTGCTGATGTGATTAGGTTAAGGATTATGAGATGGAGAGATTATCCCGTATTACCCAGGTAGGTCAATATAATGACAGGCATCTTGACAATAGGGAGACAAGAAAGTCAAAGGCAATAGCAGGAAATATGACCATGGAAAGAAGAGATTGGAGAGATACATTGAAGGGCCACAAGCCAAGGCAGGCAGCCTCTAAAAGCCAGGTGTGTAAGCTCTAAAAGGCAGGTGGGTAGACTCTAGAAGGCAGGCAAGCAGGATCTATAAGACAGGTGGGTAGACTCTAGGAGGTAGGCCAGCAGGCTCTAGAAGGTAGGTGAGCAGGTTCTAGAAGCTGAGAAAAGCAAGGAAATGGGTTCTTCTCTGGAGCTCCCAGGAAGAACCAGCCTTGTTGATACCTTGTTGATAAGCCCAGTGAGACCTGCATCAAATTTCTGACGTATTAACTATAAGGTCCATTTATGTTGCTGTAAGGCAGGATGTTTGTGATGATTTGTTACAGTAGCAATAGAGACTAATACAGAAGGTAACAATGATGGAATTGTGTAGGTTCAAGGCCCCTTAACATGTCAGGATGTGTTTCTGCATGCCTCCCTGTCTCCCTGTTTCAAACCTGGACTGAGACTGGCCTCCCATTGTGATGCATCTAAAATGTGCTTCCCTTAGTGGCACAGTCAGCTGAGGATGTTCAGGCCTCAGGCTTCAGGAACTGGTTAGGCTCAGGAGACAAAACCCAGGAAACCAACTAAGGGATGTATTCATTTTATTTCTTTTCCTGTTTTACAAAATCAATTTTAGTAAATATAGGGAACAATAGCAAGAACAATATCTTGTTAAAACTAGTGAGTGTTTGTTGGCAAACACCTGCTCTAGTTGTCCTAAATGATTTACAGCTTTCTCTATTTAACTTTCAACCATGCTCTTGCACACCTCCGCCCAACCACCACCACCACAACTCCTAGTCCTTGGCATTGACCTTTCTTGTGCCCTCACCTCCGCCTTCAGGCTCTCTCTATTCTAAACCAATTGGAGTATATCTCCCTTTCTGACTGTGGAACAGAGGCATGCTGATACCTGCAGGGTGTGAGATGGGCTTGAAGCTTGAAGAAGACATCACCAGAAGAGGGTTATATCAAGTGGCTCACTGAGAAATCAAGCATCTGTCCTGAAATAAACATACACTGCTATCTGAAGAACCTGCACCTATACTGGCACCCCCCAACCAGGTCTGCAGAGGACACTCAAGTCCACTGGTGTGGCTGGCCCACAAGCTTCCTACTCTGGCTGTCCAAAGAACCTGGTTAATATTTTTTTCATTAAAGCAACAGGGCTCACCATAGAGGAAAATTTCCTTAGACAAAGACATCTAAGGAAGACTTAGAATGCTGCCCTGCTTGATGGTCCTTCCCTTGCAGAGGCTGCTGGCTTGCAGTCCTGCCTGGAAGAAAGAAAAGGGATAGGACAGTGCTGAAGGTTCTTCCAGATCCTTTGACCTTTTTCCCACAGAGTGTCTTTGAAACTGAGACTAATGATCTGGTACCCCTCCAGACAGGTCTCCCGAGCAGGGGCTCAATTAAGGCTCATGTATAGGGAATTACTGCATGTGCCTTTCCAAACAACTTCTCCAAGGGCCCACAGCAAAGACAGTGGGAGGGGAAGAGGTGTACACAAGTCAATATTTAGGCTCTCTTCTTTCTAGAACTATCATCTCTAACCTGCTTGTTTCAGGCTTCCCACACTCTACCTGAAATTTAAACAAAGCAATTGCCAACTAACCTGCATATTTTTATTAAGAATGTTGCATCTTAGCCTCAGAGAGAGACATATTTAGCATTGTGATTATTTAGGGTTAGCTCTTTTCTTTATCTTATGGATACATGTGAGGAGTCTCCTTTTCTCCCTAACTCTGTTATGGTGACAACATTGCTAATAAGTACCTATAAATGTACTTTATTTTCATACTGACAGAGGGATTTAAATGTTCTCTGGAGATATTAGCTGTTCCTATGTCCTGTGAGAAGGCAGTGGTAAGATGCATAACCTGTTGAAGAATCAATGAATCGAATGACCCAGAGACTTCTCATATTCATATCTAAGCCCTATATTTTGGCCACATGAAGTAAACTTTGTGTAGGTATCCTGCTTTGTCCTGATGGAGGAAGGAAAAAACTAGTTCATCTTGATAGAACAAAGGAGAGCTTAGGATTCTGATAGGCTGTTCACAGGGATAGCAGTGACATCTGAAGAAATCACATCTGAATATTTCTTACAAATATTTTAGAAATTGATATATGCCCGACACAACTTGCCACCTTTCTTCTGCCAGATTCTCTATCTAGACACCAGTCACCTGTGTCGGAATGTGTGTTTCCTCCCCATAATATTTTCCACCTTTGGTCCCTTCTCCTGTCCAATCTGTCTGAGCAAGGTAACAATGGCCAGTTCTGCTGGCCATGTTCACTGCCTTCTTCCTTTATTGAGCCCTCCCATGGCACTTTCTGCTCCTCTGGACTCAATATAGTCTTCTGACCATGAACTTGTGCTTGCAGTTACTTTCCAGATCAACACTGTAGTTTAGGACCTCTAGATTTCCATACCTCTGGCCTATTGGCCAATGAGATGCTAAAAGAGAGATGATCAAAGATGTAGCCCATCTGTGTTAGTGTATTCAGGTAGGCATAACAAAGTACCAAAGACAGGGGTGCTTAAACAACAGGAATTTATTTTCTCACCATTCTGAAAGCTAGTAGTCTAAGATCAAGGTGTCAGTACATTTGGTTGCTCTTGAAGCCTCTCTCCTTGGTTTGAAGTTGGCTGCCTTCTCCCTGCATCCTCAGATGATCTCCCTGTGTCTCTCTGTGTGTCCAAATTTCCTCTTTTTATAATAATAACAGTCAAATTGCATTAGACTCCACCCAAATAACTTCATTCTAGCTTAATTACCCCTGTAAGGAACCTATCTCCAAAAATTCTGAGGTCATATTTTGAGGTACTGGGAGCTAGGACTTCGACACACAAATTTTGGGAATTTGGGGGAGACAAAACTCTGCCTGCTACCTATGGACATGAGAATGGGGACAATAATAATAACTCCTAGAGCATAGTAAGTGCTTAGTGGACACCATGCACTATTCTAAGCCCTTACAAATATTTCATTCAAACTTCACAGCAACGCTTCAAAGTAGGTTTTATAAATATTCTCATTATTATCTGAGGTATAAAGAGCTGAAATGACTTGCAATAGACCTTCAGCTGGGAAGTAGTAGATATAAAACTTGGACCCAGAAAGTTACATTCTGAATCTGTACTCTTAACTTCTCTGCTATACTAATATCTACAGATAACGATCCCCTTTGTTGAAAATTTATATGTTCAGGCATGGTCACAAGAGCTTCAAGAGCATGATCTATTTAATCACTACTACAACCCCTCATGAGTGTTATAGAATCACCCTCTTATAGGAGAAAATAGATGTTGGCAAGATAAATGAACTCACTCAAGGTTCCAAAACTCATGAATATCAGAATCAGGACCTGAATGCCAGTCTGTCTGACTTGACAAAGCTGTGTCTTCAAACACCCTGTAATGCTGCCTCCTGACTCTTGGGAGGCTAGGAAATTATGAAACAACTCTAAAGGTGAACAGCAGTCATGATTCTACTAATGTAGCTCTCTGTTGCTCTCTCTGTAAGCTCTCTCTGTAAGAGCCACTTTGAGCCATTACCTTAACTTATTATGCCTTGGTTTCTCCATAAGGGAAATAGAATTAAATTAGTCAAAAATAAAGAGAGGAGCAAACATATTTCTCATTTGTAATTCTGGAGAAAGGATGGTTTATCATGTACCAACAAACTTGCAGTTTTACTTTGGGAAGAAACAGTTTGTGTGGGCTTTAAAGTTACAGCATGTTACTACTGGAACTGAGTGCTTGGAAATTAGTGTTAGATAAGAAATGACTGTCAAATACCTGAGTCTCAAAAAAATTAGTGTTCAATTAGGCACAATTTTGATAGAAAATCATAAGCTGTGAGCTCTTTTTGAAACCTACCTGGCAACACATTTCTAGGGTAGATGTCAGACTCCCCAATGTTATAAGTATCTTTTAAAGTAAACTTGATAATCCTGCCTCCTCCAGATCATACAAAACCTTAGCCATTATACATACTAGTTGGGGTAGGAAATTTCATCAGAACCTCCTTCCTTTCCCTGCCCTTCAAAGGCACATATTCCTGTACAAATTGAGAAGACATCCCACAAGACGTCATTGCAGATGGCCAATTGTACTCCTTCCTCCTACACTTTAAATCTGCTTACTTATTTGATGCATTTTATGTGTGAAATTTATTGCTCCTAAATTGTAAATAGTTGTTGAATATTGAACAAATTATCAGCTTAAGCTCAGGGACCATATTTCTCATTGTCCTTGTACTAGTGAAGGAGGTAGTCTTTGAGATGTAGACAATCAATAACAAGATCTACATTTGCTGAGCATTCATTATGTGCCAGGCATTGTCGTAGGTGCACTGGATCTTCACTACACAAAGTGTGGTGCCAGGACCAGCAGCATTTTCTTTGCTTGGGAGATCTTTGAAAACGCAATCACTTAGGCCCCATTACAGAATCTGCATTTGAACAGGATCCTGAAGTGACTGATATGCACATTCTAGCTTGAGAGGTACTGCTTGGCAGCATTTGCTCTCTTCCTTATAGTTATTCCAGGAGGTAGAAATTACTGTTCCATTTTAAAGATAAGAACACTAAGGCTCCAGAAAGTTAAATAAGTTGCTTATTTATGGCCTTATAGTTAAGACTGTAACTATTGCTAATTAATTAAGGTTGCTAATTAAGACCTTATAAATAAGGTCTTATTTCCTAAATAGGAAATCAGGGATCATGGATGTGATTTGGTTATCTTTCTCTCCATACTCCATGCCTTTTCTGTTTCTATAATGCTTTAGAGAAGAATCCATATATAATAAAGATTCAGTTCCAAAGATATCTGGCTTTCTTAAGTTTTCAAATTCTCTGGGATAAAACTGATATGGTTAAATATGTCTAAAGATGCTGATCAGTAGATTCTCTAAGTACAGCTTATTTGTTCATTCATAGAGAGACCATGTTGTTGCTATTGAGCTTCTATTGGTACCTGGCAGCATGGTAGGTTCTTCCAGGGTACAATAGAGCTTGCTGTGGGGAAGAAAAATCATTTTACTTCTACCCTTCTAAGTAGTTCTTCCTGGCCTAATAATCAAATTACCATGACAGAGATTAACAGAAAAAACAACCACATTTTTTATGTGTGTACATACAATGTCTTCCTAAGAGTATGGGATCCAAGAACAAAATAAGCAGTTGAGGTTTATATGCCATTCTGGACTAAGGAGAGGAAGTCAGGGGTCTGGAACTTCAAAGGGAAAGTAGGCAATTCACAGGCAGATGAGAAAGTGTGTCGTTGGTGCACATGATGCTCTTCCATGGGAACACAAGGAAAGCATTTCAAGGACTCACACACAGGAGATTGTGTGTGGTGAAATGGTTTCTTTGTGTGGAAGGCTGCCCCTGGGTTTCCAATGGTCCATCCCCCTTTGTCCTGCGTGTAAAACATCCAACCTTGTCCTTACCAAGGCCAAGGCAAAAGCTGGTGTCCAGAGTTTCTGCTTCATATTAAAGTTCAATTTAGTCCAGCATTTAGCTAGTTTTGTTTGTGTTCCTGGTTGCAATTCATGGCTGTACTGAGGTATTCAGGCTTCCACCTGAGTCCTGCACGTGGGGTCCGCTCAGCCATCAGCCATGAGGCTGCTAAGGTGACATGGCTATGGAGACAGGACGTACAAATGCATGAAGCAAGTGCGGGTTGAGAGAGAGAGAGAGAGAGAGAGCGCTTCTTCGTCCCCCTGGGATTATATTAGGCTGGGTTTGGGATGGACCAAGTGCTTTTTCAAAGGAATCAATCAACTTCCCAAGCTTTCATGGGCTTTGGGTGGTTCCCCACCCCCTAGTTAGACTGACAAGCCTCTATATGGTCAGTCACTTCCCCTTGTCTCCCCAACAATCCAGTACCAGAGCAGGGAAGGGAGGAGTGTGAATCCCCTTGACAGAGAAATGCTATGATCCCCTAGGGTGTGAAACTGTAGCTTCTTGGGGAAGCAAACAAGCTCATGTTCCCCAGTTTACTAAGCTTAATGTCTAATTCCCTTTGCTTTCCTTTCCTTATTAATAATTAGTTAACTACCAATGGTAACAAGAACAAACATAGGGTAAACAAATTATTGTTGAGCTGCCCAGAAACAATGGGACACAGAAAGGAGTGTAACAAACAGAGTTTGCTCCAATTTCTCTCTGTCTGCCACAGTTAGATCACATTATAATGCTAAGGGGATAGTTCCCTTCCTTCAAGCAGGTTTTTTTGCCTGAATACCTTTAGGCAGGTAAAAGGGAGGTAAAAAGTTCTTTTTGAGTCTTTGAATTTTTAAAATAACCAGCTTAAAATAATATCTCAAAAGGCACATTTTTGGGTAGCAAACTCTGCTTCCCCTCACTGCCTAGGAGGAATGTTTGTTGCTGAGCAGTCATAGAAGTGCTAGCTTCTCAGAGACCATGAGTGCTTTCTGATAGCAACCCAGAATCCTCAAAAATGCAGGATGCATGGAAGTCAACAAGTGTAACTTACCACCAGGTAACAGAGTATTTGGTTTCTTCTACATTGCTGGTCAGGATGTAGCTCCTCTTGTCTAGAAAGGGAGTTACAGAGAGCAGTTGGGAGTTCCTCCAATACAAGGAACAGTCAGGCTCTGCATTCCCAGCTCAGGTCTTTCACAGATGAGGCATTTCCATTTTCTTGAGGCTATTCCAAGAAGGGGCTAGAGGCAATGGCCACCTGGCCACCTGGTCCTGCCCGTTGACTCCCACTTTACACCCAGAGTGGACAATGAGCTTAAATCTGCCATGCAAATAAACCCTAATGGCTTTTCTCCTGCATTTACATTATTAAGAGTTCCTTTGACTGGCATTATGATGATAAATGAAAAATGCTTTGCACCATTACATTAAGCACTAATGCAGAGTAGAAAGATTTTGTGCTCCTACTTCCTCTTTTTATTTTTTAAAGAAAGGGAAAAAGATAAAACATAGCAAACGGGAAAGCAATCAGCTCCTGGTATCCTGTTTGGTTACTTGTAGACAGGCCTGGGTGAAGTGACCTGTAGGTCAGTGACACTTGCACAGCCTGGGGCCAGGACCTTGCCTGCTGTCTGCTTTCTCTACGTTGTAAATGTTTTGCCAGACTGAATTTTTTATTTCTCAAGGATTCGTGAACCACTTAGACCCATTTGACAGGCAGGCAAGCTGAGGTAGGTAAACTCCTGAAGTATCTAATTGGCCTGTGAACCAGCAAGCTCACCTCAGAGGGAACATTGTGATAATTCACTGTTTACTATAAAATAGCTTAGTTTATTTTGTAACCTTATTTTTACATGTTTATCTTCTCAATGTAGTGCACTTTGTTATTAAGATTACTGGACTAAGACGGAAAAGTTCTTCATTCAAGTTCTTGTTTTCTCCCCTGCCCTGGCACCTTGGAGAAGCCTTTCTGGGATTTGATTTTTCTCATTTTGGAATGAAGACATTTGATACTTACCTCTTAAAGATTGTGTTTTATTTTTGTTTGGTAGGGGAGAGTTGACAAACAATTTAAATGAAATAACATATATGTAAGGTTTTGTGCAATGCAAGGACATAGTTTATAACTTCCCATTGCTTTTTGCTGAGAGTATAGACCATCATATCTACACAGTCTAGCGTAAGTGTCTCAATTAAAAATAGCCTTTTGATGTTAAGGCCAAAAGACAATAAAGTAAATACCATATTTTGCCATGTATAATATTCACTTTTTCACCAAATTTTTGAGGGAAAAATAAGGATGTGCATTATACATGGCTAGTACCTGAAATACCTTGTATCTGTTCTTCTGTTTTGTAATTACTTATTACATAAAATTTCTTGTGCCATACTGTGTTCAAAAATAAATGCTAAAATCCCTTTACAATGCAAAAGACAAGTATCAAAATATAAATAAATAAATAATTGAATTGGCAAATTAAAACAGGAGATTTTGTTCCTGAAAGTTTAGTCCAAAAACGTTATACAGGGCAAAATACAGTAATTGCCAGTAGAAACCCTACAACACAGTGAAGAGGATTTAGAAGTCTGAGTGCAGAGGAGCCCTGGGGCCAGGGTGGAATCCTGGCAGAATCCCCTGGGACACAGCCTGCTGATAAGACTAAACTGGGTGTGTCACTTCCTTCGGTAAAGGTGGCACCTACTCTGTGTAGTCTTCCTAGTGCTTCCGGGGGAGAAAGGCGAATCGGGGCTGCTTACTGAGATGTCAGGCCTGGTTTGTTGGGTTGTTCAGTGTGAGAGCTAGAAGGGAATGAGTGGGATCCATGAGGGTCTTGATGAAACCAATCAGTCAGGATTGGTGGACACAGAGTCTTGGGGCAGAAACTACACTTTGATGTTTCATATTGGTGACTCAGTGGGTCTTCCCAGGAGTTCCTGGAAGGAACAGTACAGTTATATACAACTGTTATCTTCTTGAGAGTCTTGGGGATAGTAAAGCTGTGCTCAAGAAGACAATGGAATACTAAAGACTGTAAGTAGGCAGAAAGTTTGGGCCCCCAGGTGGGACCCTATCAAGGCTAACTACAGCGGGGACCATCTCTGGAGCTGGTGATCAATGGCTTTTACTGCTGGCAAATGGTGAGTGTCACCCTTTTGGAAGCAGTCATTGAGGGTCTGGTGAGTCCTGCAGCTATTCTCTTCTCTCTTCTTATCCCTGGAGTGGTTCTCTTCAGCTAGGAAGTCATCGTTCCATTCAGATCCTTCTCAACATTCCTGGAGACTGTTAGTGGCCATAATTTGGGTGCTAGGAGGAAGTCTGGGAACGGGGAGGTCTGGATTTCATGTCTCTCTCTTTCTCTGTTGGTCCTATGAGTAAAAAGGACAGAAATTCCATTCCAGGATGGTGGTGGAAGGGGCGGTGTATTCACATTGGCGTGATCCTACACTGCTGGGCACACCAGAGGAACTTTGGCTTTTTATCTTGAAGTAAACCAGTATGCAGGGACAGAGTTTCTTGGCTCCCAGCTTTGAAGGAGTTGTATTGAGCAACTGTGAATAAAAAACAATTAAATTTGCTAAAGGTCTGCAAAATCAGATCTAATCTCTTTGGGGACTTGGAAAAAACAAGCAAACAAAAGAGCTGAGTTATCGATTGCTGCATTTCAGCAGCTCTTAATCTGAAATGAAATCAGCCTGGACTGGGGCCTAAAGGCCAGAGACCCTAATATCCATTCTCCCCTTGTCCGAAGGCCCACCTGTCAGAACAAGAGATCCTGCTCAACAACTACATTAGTAGGCAGGTGGCAGGCTGCAGAGAGCTGTGGCCACTGGGCTTTCTTGGGGCACCAAAGGCAAAGAAAGAGCTAGAATATTTTCTTAAGTTAAAGCAGTGGAGCAAATTGAGTTCACAGGGTCAACATTACTCTTCTTCACCATATCGACAGAAGCACGGGGTCTGGCTAGCTGTGCTTCACCCAGATCTTTTTATTTCCCTTTTATGAGGGGCTGTCACTCTATTATCTTCCCCCAAGTTGGTCTTTACTCGTTTGACCTTTGGAGGTAGAGGGGAAGGGAGGCAACAGGACTGGTGATCTGGGGCTGGCCAGGGAGGAGAAAGATTTTGGTCTTGAATAAACTAGATTTGCAGCCTTCCCTGGGTTCAGGTTGCACCTGGGGTGAAACTAGAGGTAACATGAGTCTCACTGGGATGTCCAGTTCTGAAGCAGAAAACTAGCATCTGAGAGGTGAAGGCGTCTAATTTGGGGTTTTGTTTTTCATGTTTTTTTTTT
>CM052546.1:43727042-43849741 GCA_028533065.1 Trachops cirrhosus | reverse complement strand
AAGGTGATAAAAGATTCGGTGTCTGGTGAGGGCCCACTGCCTGGGTCATAGACAGCTGTCCTCATCCTGTGTTCTCAAATGGTAAAGGGGGTGAGAGAGCTTGCTGGGGTCTCTTTTTAAAATAAGGGCACTAATTCCACTCACTAGTGTTCTATCATCATGGCTTAATCACCTCCCACACAGTCCACCTCCAAGTACCAGCACGTTGAGGGTCATGTGCCAACATATAAATTTTGGGGGAAAACAAACCCTCTCTAGCATGTTGAACTGTGGTCTCCAGGAAACCACAAAGTATAGGTATATCTGAAAATCTTTAAATTAATAGCTTAAAATTATTAATTCAACATAAATAGGATTGAACCTCACCTCCACATCCCCTGACTGTCCCTGCTCTACCTACAAACCCTATTCACTGCTTCACAGCTGAACCTCTCAAGACGGGGTCTCTAAATGTTATTTCTCAGGTCCAGATCGGTGTGGCTCAGTTGGTTGGGCATCATCCTGCAAGGTGAAGTTTCACTGATTTGATACCTGGTCAGGGCACATGCCTGGGTTGCAGGTTCAGTCTCATGTTGGCACACAGACGAGATGGCAACTGATCAATGTTTTTCTCTCACACTGATGTTCCTCTCCCTCTCTTTCTCCCTTCCTTTTTCTGTCTCTAAAAATACAAAAATGAAATCTTTAAATCTTATTTCTTAGTCCACTGCAAATCGGCTTCCACCGTGACCCCTGTTTAAGGTCAACTGTGGCATTATTGACTAATTTTCTCATTTCTTCTTCAACTTAATTTACTTAAAGAAGCTGGCATAGTGGCACTCTTCTTCCTTTAAGGTTAAGTGGTTCTTAATCTTGGTATCCAGGGCTCTATATTCTTCTGCCTCCACGGCACACCTTTGCTCTTTTTGGTTTCTTCGAGCAAGTTTCTCTGAGTCCAGATGTATTGAGGTTTCCTCTCAGACTGTCTTTTGCATCTCTACACACTCTCTGGGTGCTCCCTCTATTCTCAGGACTACTGAACTACTGAATTTACATGAATTTAGCCCAGGCCTCTCCCCTGTGATTGAGGTCTGTGTTTCCAGACATCATCTTAACATGTGCACCTGAACGCCCACAGGCCTCTCAAACTCACTTTGTGGAAAACCATATTCTTGAATCTCCTGTTGCTCATCTCAATATTGGGATTAATGACAGTACCGTTGACCTAGTGCACACATTGGAACTTTTTTTATGTCCTTTTCTCTCTGTCCACCTTATTCAGTTTAAGTCCAAACATCTTAGCATATGAACAGCATTGGAAGCTGCCCATAACCTTTCCAGGCCTACCCTTATGTCAAATACAGATCAGTTTCTTAATGCCCTTTTACTGTTCTCTAGCACTACCTATTTATTATTATTTCTTGATTTGTCTACAACCATCCACATTGTGTCAGGCATTTTTCCCCTTCAGTATATTCAGTGCCTTTTATTCTACCAGACCTGCTTGGGGGGATGGCTGCTTTGGGAAGCCTTCTCTGTTCTACCAGGTAGAACTGGTCACTCACTCCTGGGTTGTCCCAGAATACACAACTCAGTTGTGTGCCCCATTATATGGTGACATATCTGTACCCAGTCCTCAGACTTGAGGATAGAACAAAAAGAAATTAATTTTTTGCCCTGACTAGTCTGGCTCAGTGATTGTGTGTGAGGAACTGAACCAGGGAGGGTGATAATGGAGGAAAGAAGGGGAAGGGACTAGATGAAGAACATGTATGAATGGACCTGGACAATGATGTGGGGATTGACTGTGGGAGTGGGGGGTGGGCTGAGTAGAGGAGGGCAAAGGGGAAAAAAATGGGACAAGTGTAATATAATAACAATAATTTTTTAAAAGATAGATTTAGTCATACCAAGGAGCTCTCATTTGTCACCTGGAAGATGGTAGTACTTTCTGTATGACTTTTATGGGACTGAGGAAAATTCATGGTTGGATTCCCTAAGCCACATTGTAGAGAGGTGGCCATACAAGAGGGGAAGCCTCCTCAGAATGGAGTGCCAAGGGCACAGGAGAGACAGAGAGATGACCTGGGTTCTGTCTCACTTTCAAGATGTGGGCCAGGACCCTGTTCACCTCAGATTCCTATTTGTGAATAGAGATAAGATACTGCCTCTACAAAAATGTTGCAAGAATCTGATGAGTGTCTAAGTGCATTCACAAGTCATTCATGAACCCCAATTTTGGATATTATTGCTTTTTAGAGTAATGGTGACACTGATGATAATGATGATTATGAAAACATATGAATAATAAAGACACAAAGTGACACAAAAATAAATAGAAGTATAACATACATTGAAAAGTTGAAACAAATTTTAAAAATTGGAGACTACTAAAGCCAACTAGAATAATCAGCTCTGGTATTTCCATACATGCTGTTTGGACACTTATCAAACTAGAGGTCTCTCATGTAAAGAAATGCTCCTGAATGCATTTTTGTCTAGTGCCACTAGCATTTTTAACAATTTGTTTGTTTGTTTTACTCACACAGTATTGCTCTAATGTACTTGTTCCATAGGATTTATAACACAGTTATGAATGCATGCCATAAATTGTCCTGGTCTGTGGGAATAGCTTGCATTTCCCTCCGGTGTGTCCCGCAGCACTCCAATCTCACCCTGCGTGGCACCGACACCGCAGTTGTTGGTGTACTTCTCAGCCCATCTCAAACGTTATTTGAGCTTCTTGAGGACAGGGACTGTATCTCATTCACTACATCCCGGTGCAGGCGCACCTCGGACGGAGATGTTGCCGGTTCAGTTCCAACCACCATAGTAGAGCGAGTATTACAACCAAGTGAATCATAACCTTTTTTGTTGGTGGAGAGGGCTTCCTTTGATCGGTAAAAATGCAACATCCGTGAAGTACAGTAAAGTGAAGCACCAGAAAATGAGATATGCTTGTATAGAGTAAAAGACTTCAGTTGTGCTCAAAAGACATTTGTTGGCATTTATTCATCCATTACTATACATTGGCGGAACACCTTTCCTGGGTGATGTACTGGGCATGCAGGAATGCCAGTCACGTTAACTCACAGAGAGTGTAGGCTAGCAGGGCTCAGCCATAAGAAATGATATTACTAAAATTGTGGTAAGTGCAAGAAAGCAAAAATACAACATGCTCGGGGAATGTGTGAGGGTGTAGAAAAGGATTTTTGAGGAAATTATATAAAAATCTGAAGTATGTGCAAAGGCTATCCACACCAAGAATATGAGGGGTGGGCAGTGAACATGAGTGAGCAGAACTGTCCACACTGAGAGAGCCACAGAAGGCCTGAGACAGGAGGGCACATCCATGCTGAAACTGCCAGACACCTGGGGTCTGGCTGAGAGGACCGGCCTCTGGGTTGCCAAGTCAGTAACTGCATAGGAAGGACTGGAATCCAGGGATTTTCCTCACAGACGACATGGTAGAACAGGTAACTGTGGTCAGGAAAATGAGAGGAAGCCTTGAGCAATTTGAGACTGACAGTGGGCAAAGATCCAGGCTGATTACAGAGAAGGGAAAGGGCAAGTTCATCCTGAAAGTCACATCAAGTTCATCGGGATTAAATGGTTTTTCCACCTGTGTTGCTTACACAGTATTCCAATGACAGGAGTGGAGCTGACAGATCCTGGACCCCCCACCGAGGACCCTGCCCATCTTCCTTTGTGGAAGTCTCCCTGATGGTGACAGCCACTGAGGCCTCTCTGGGCCACACATCCTGGGTAATCTGCTTCCCCAGAATGCTGTCTCCCAGCAGGATCCTGAGGGCTGCCACCCTAATAGCCTGTGTCCCCACAGACCCCTAAACCTGTTGCAGTATCCCAGCAGGTATCTCCTTCTCCCCGCAGCGGCCCCCTGAGGCACACCGCAGTCTCGGAGCTACAGGGAGATAGGCTGTGGTGATTCATAACAGCTTGATTTGCAGCAGCTCAGTGCAGAAGTGTCGCAGAGACCTGCAAAAAATCCCCATGGTCTTGATTAGGTTTGCCTTTTGCTGTTTATCAGTGTCGCCTGTCTGTGTTTACAGCCACTCCTCAGCCATGCTCAGGACCCCGGCTTTCCTGATGGGATCCTCTCCCCAGGAGCCAGAAGTGTAGTTTCTCATTGGGGTGTCAAGGGCAATGAGAAGGCAGAGAAAAACAGGGGAGAAGGAAGGAAGGAAATTATTCATTCAATGCTGTAAGAGCTACTGTCCTGGTTAAGGCACACAAGCACCTTGATACTGCCTTTCTGCCCCAGACATCCCCTCCCCACACCTTCGAATATACTCACACTGACTTGGAGGGGGATGGAGAAAAATGACAGGCAGGTGAGATACAAAGATACCTCTAACCAAAGACAAGTCTAGGCTAATGATATGCCTACCTACCTAGCCCCTGCCTGGCCCAACATGGAGCTCCAAGACAAGCAGAGACTCTTGGGCTCAGGAACTACACCCAGACCCTAGCTGCTTCCTGGCCCAGCACCCCTTGGGGAGGGCCTGCTGCCCTTAGCAAGTTTGCACATAGCAAGCAGAGCCCTGGGTGATAGAGCCCGGCAAGAAGGCCCCTCAACTTCTCCTCACACCCCAACTGCCCACAGTCTCCTCTGCTTCCTCTCACTCCCACCTGCTTCTCACCACTCCCATATATTCTTGTTTGGAGTGGTGGAAATGGGGATGATGAAAGGCATCGACAAAAATAAATTTGAAGGAAGAAAAAATTTTTATACTTAGTGAACCTTATTTGAGAACTTTTAAAAAAGCTTGAGTGCAAGGGATTTGAATGTACTTACAGTGGAGTGAGGATTCAGCCCCCTGCCTGCCCAACACCCTCTCTGTTACTAATGTGAATCTTACTGCTAATAGTCCTATAGCAGATGGGGAAGCACTTGATTCCTCCTTAAGGAGAGAACTGCCATTTTTGATGTAGGGAGTCCTCAGGATGAGTTTAGAAGTAGATACATTCATTCATTACTTCACTCTCTGCTAGGCACTGGGGAAATAATAGTTAAGAGGCAAGACCTATCCCTTAATAAGCTCTGTAATCTAGTGAAGGAGACAGATAGTAAATAAATTATTTTCTCATTAGAAATTGAGATGAGTTCTCAAAAGGAGAAAAACAAATTACAGTGAGAGAGACTGACGGAGGACCTCTTTTGTTTTGGAAGGTGTCAAGAAAAGCATTTTTGAGGAAATGACCATTAAACTGAGAGGACAAGGAGATCAACTGCCCTTGGACAAGTAAAGAGTGGTGGAGGAATTGTTCCAGGTCACATAACTGGGATGGAGGAGAATGCAGACTAGAGCTAGGACCTCAAGTCCATGACTTCAGAACAGAATGTTATTTTTATCAAAATAATTAAATACCAATAGTGAAACAACAGAAAATTGTCCCCGCTCTTCTCACCTTCCTCACCCAAGAATCTCTTTTTCCAAAAGCAATCATTTTCAACTCTAATCTTTGTATTTGGCTATTTACCTCCATATTTCTAAATAACATTCTATAGTTATTTCATAAATTCCAGACATCAATTTACTGCAGAAAATAAAGGTTTAGAACTTTCACATCTCTTACGCATCACATTTACTTTTCCCATATTCTCAATATATAGTTTTACATCCAAACTTTGGGTTGAATCAATAAATATTCAAATCATCAGTATAATGCAAATCAAAACAAGTAAATTATGATTCTGTTTACTTTCACAGACAACTTCCTATTTTTCTTAGAGTTACTTATTTTTCTGTGTATGTAGGCCTATTTTCTTCAGAATGTTTCCCATTACACCATAGAAGAGTTGGTCAGCATTTCAACCCTGAGGCAATCTAGCAGTTTTTCTTGTTTCTGTTGCAGGGCTTATTTGGAGTACCCTTTCTAGAACCCTCAATTGTCCTCCTCCGATTTGAGGGGGTGCTCTGAAGGCTTGCTTTACAGTTGTCATCCAGAAATGTCCTATTACCGTCCTCTGGCACCTCTCTCTCATTTTGGAAATCTGTTTCTAGGGCCCCATTGTTACCAATGAAATATCATCTGTTACCATTGGAAGTGGGGCTCTTGCAGTATCTAAAGAAAAAAAAATTTCCTAAGAACCACATAAGAGGATGGGGCTCTGTGGTGGTTTATTGATGATGTACAATTCAGGGGGTTCCCCTCTTGACTTCCCAATGTCCCACCTCCATCCATCCTGCCATAGAAAAAGTCCAATCTTATCTTCAGCCAGGATGAAGGCCGCTGCCCAGATTTTATGCTCCATATCAAGGTCCAGTCCAGGCCAGCATCCAGCTAGCTTTGCATGTGTTTCCTGCTGTAGTCCGTGCTGTGCTGGAGTATTCAGGCTCCCTCCTGGAAGCCGTGGGCTACATGACTGCCAAGGCCATGTGGCATGGAGGAAACAGGTGTGTACATGGTGCAGTTGCAGGTCACCCAGGTGATAGAGAGCTTCATTGTTCCCCTGGGATTATATTAGCTTGGGCACGGGATGGACCAGGTTGCTTTCTCAAAATGACCAATCAACTTCCTACACTTGCACATGCTTCAGGTAGGTCCACCTCCCAACCAATCCCTTCTTTCCCCAGGCTAGACTGACAGGCTTCTCTGGTTCAGCACCTCCCCCGTACCATTTTGACTTCTACTGTACATGTGTCCACCCTCGCCTGCTCCCACTGGAGGGGGTGGAGAGGATTGTTGGAGAAATGCTGTAGACCCCTGGAGTGTGAAACTGCAGCTTCCTGGCTAACAAGCAGGCTTACACTTTCCTATTTATTAAACTCAATGTCTAGTTCACTTTGCTTTTTTTCTGAGCTAAATACTGCTGGTAACACCACAATGCCTCTTTTCTTGATTTCATCCATGATTTAGAAGAGAACACGGTCAGTTACTTCCTGAGGAAACCGTTGACAACTTGCTTATTTGAAAATGATCATATGTACTTTTTATGTGTGATTTTTTTTATTAGGTACAGACTCTCATTTATACTCTTATCCCAGTGTTTTCCCCTCAGAATTTCCTTATTATTCTGTAGCTTTTAGGGTTACCATTTAGAAATGCTATGTCACCCTGCTTCCTGCTTCTTTGTATGTGCTCTATGGTTTTTTCTCAGAAGTTCTTAGGCATTTATTTTTATTCCCTGGTATTTGGGGACTTCTTTACACTGTGCCTTTGTGTGGGTGTTTTACAAAAAATTAAATTTACTCTCCTGGGTATTTAGTAAATTCCTTTTCAATCGATTTTGGAAACTTATCTTTTGGTGTTTCTTTCTTCTTTTTTCTTGTATTTTTTCCTTAATTGCCTTCTCTTTCCCTCTCTTATTCCTTCTGAAAGTCCCACTAAGTGTGTGCTGTATTTTAAAAATATTCTCTCATTTCTATTTTCTTATATCTTTGTTCTACTTCCTGGGAAAGTTCCTCAACTTTATCATCCTATGTTTAAAATTTATACTTCTTTAAAAATCTTTAGCTAGAGCACTTATAATTTCCAAGAGTTCTGCAATATTCTGTATTTCTTGTTTGTTTTTGCTTGAGAAGTAAGTGCTGAGAAGCTCTTTGGAAAGTCTGTATGTGAGCATGTTGCCTGTCAGCCTCACTGTGAACTGATGTTGAGGGGCCACACATTCTGTTGGGGAACCCTCAAGTATGAACAGTTTTGATCTGTTCTTGTGGGTACATTTTTCAGAGAAGGTTCTTCCAATCTGCTTAACTGTGCCTTGTCCCCAGGTTGTTCTTCACTGAGCATATATCAGGATTACCTGTAGGGCTGGTGAAAACTCAGATTGCCTGGCCTCTCCTCCAGAGGTTCTGATTCAGTAGCGGTGGAGCCTGTGAATCTGCATTTCTAATAAGTGCTCAGGTGCTGCCAATGCTGCCAATTTGGGGACCACATTTTTTAAAACTGCCTCTCTAGAGAATAGGCTTTCCATCTCTTACCAGGATAGCAATCTGGTTCCCCAGTCTGAGAATTTTATGGAATATAACTTTTCCTCATAGAGACTTTCAATAGTCTCCTTGTTTTTTGCTTCATCCATAAATATATAATGTCTCAAATTCATGAGTATTTCTAGAAGTTTGTAGCCTGAATCAGCTTGCTTCTCCCATCCATTTCAGTTTTAACTTTCCCTGCATGGCTAGATCAGTTCCTATTCACTCATCTGCTTTCCATCCTGCACAATTTTAATGACATATTTCATCTGGTGATGTTTTCTCTCTTGTTTAATTTGTCTATGTGGATTTTCTCCTTTACTGTTATTTTAGGGGGTATTGGAAGGAAAGAGAACATAACAGTTATTTTCACCACTATAATTAGTCCTGATAAAAGTTATTTTGAGTGCAGGGTATTCCCTCCCTTCCCTGTATTGAGTGCAACTCTCTTTGGCCACAACTTAGAATGAGCTGCTGCTGTCCCCAACCAAAGCCCAGAGAACCATGAATGTCCATTTTCCCAATCATGCAAAGCACTCTCATTTTCATTCCTGCTGAGGGAGGAATGCTTTCCAGAACTAACATTCCAACCACAAAAAGAAGAAAAGTCAGTGTGGCATTTTCTTGACTGTTTGGAAATTTTTCTAGCATAACAAGCTGTTTATCCCCACTCTGGTTCTTATTGAATTAAGGAGGGAGAAAAGAAATCAATTCACTCTCCATATGCTGCACGGTAAAAACCACCACTCACCAAACACTATGGAATATGTAGGAAAGGGGAAAAAAGATAAATCCATCAACTAACAAGATAAGTGCCTTGTTCCTCCATCTGTTACTGCTGTGCCCTTATCTGGAATAGGAGCATGGCAGCCACGATATATCTTGTGTCAGGTATTATATTCCCAAGTCATATGAATGAATTTTCATGCTAGTAACCATCCATGATCTAGCACAGATACAGCTAAATTTGTCCTAAGGCATCAACTGTCTTTTTGCATTTGGAATTCCATTGAATTCACAGGCAGGAATAGCCACCATCAGGTGATGGTATCAGTATCAAAATGTTTCCAGGATGGTTGTCTCTCTGCTGTGCATGTGCTGGTGAGGATAACTTTGTTTACACACCTCTGAGGAAGTGCTGATGTCCTTCCAGGAGACATGAGACAATGGGAGGCCTGGAGAAAATGTAAATAGAGGTCTTGCGTATCACACAATGATTGAATCATTGATTCAGTGATTGATTAGATGTGCCACTTCTTAGATCACTGGGGAAAACTCAGAATAGTGTTCAGTTGGAATGGCATCTCCAGCTCTTCTGCAACCCAAATTATGCTGTGATGATTTCCTCATTCAAAAACAGAGGCTATTTTGAGGACTCAGCCTTAACTGAACATCCAGGTGCAGAAATAGTGATGATGATATGTGGCATCAGAACCCGTGATTTTGGCATTTCCAACAAGGGATGAAGATCTCAGTAGATAGATAAAACTTGTTTGCATCTATGATCGAGACTGATTCTCACATCTTATTATAATGATGGTGTAATTCTTCTATATTATCATCACTGTCATCATCATCATCCTCGACTATGAGAGCAGCAACAGCACTATAACAGAGGGCACATTACCATTTTCAGCACTTTGTGAAAAGTTTATCTATGTTTATCTCCATCCATGTAATCTGAGAACACTTAACAGATAACACATGTAGTGTGCTGCACAGAGTTACTTAGTTTCTAGTGTTCCTGAGCTAGATTTGTGCCAGGGGTCCAGGTGAGACACAATGAGCAACTCAACTCTGTAAGTGGTAAAAAGTTGGAAAGAAGGAAACAGGTTGAAACATGGAGCAAATAAATTCAGAAAATTGAGACATTATATTGTAATAGAATAAAGAAGAATGAAAAATGAAGTTTGTCTTCTGGGTTTCTAGCTAGGATGCCTAGGTCTGTGGTTATACCATATTTGGAAAATAGGAGAGACTAGGTATGAGAGGGAAATACAGTAAGTGCTCTATGGAATATATTGAGATTGAGATGCCTATGAGTCACTCAAAGAGGGATGTCCTGCAAGCAGTAAGTATATGAGTCTAAAACTCAAGGAAGATAGAGATATAGACATGAAACCATCAGAGCACAGGTGGTGTAGTAGGTGCCCTCTAAGATGGTCCCCAATGATCCCCATACATTGATCTTAATGCTCTTTGTTATCTCTTTCCCTTGAATGTGCTTGGGCTTATTGACTCATTTCCAATGAGTTGACTACAACAGAAGTGATAGCCTATCATTTTTAAGATTATATTATAAAAGTATAGTATAAAAGTATCATATAAAATATAAAAGTATAGATTTCTACCTTGGGCTCTCTGTTATCAGTCCCTCATGAATTACTCACCTTGGTAAAAGCTAGCTTCCAGGGTGTGAGGCAGTCCTGCGGAGAGACCCAACTATCCTGTAATAACCATGTGAATGAACTTGTAAGAAGAACTCCTCCCCTTACCACCCAGTTGTGATTCAGATAAAACCAGAATCCTGGTAAACCCTTGACTACAACTCCACGAGAGATCTTGACCTGAAGAGAAACTCAGCTAAGCTTCTTTCTGATTTCTTACCCACATAAACCATAAAATAATAAATGCTTGTGGTATTAAGCTGCTAAGTTTTGGGGTAATTAACATAGCAATAACAGGTAGTAAACTTTGAGCTCACCTAGGAAGATGATGTAGACAAAGGGAGGTAGAAGTCTGATGCTCACCAGTGTCTAAAGGATAGGGTGGGAAAAGAGCCAATAAGGGAACAGAAGAAACAATAAGAGTAAAATGAGAAGAACCAGAAAAACTTGGCATTATAAAGACCACAGAATGCTTTTTTTATGGAAAGAGAGAGACCTCCACAGTATTGAATGCAGCAAATAGCTCAAGTAATAAAAGGTTGAAATGTTTTATATGTTTAGCAATTGGAATATGCTCTTCAATGATCTCATTAAGAACAGTTTTAGTAGAGTGGGGAGGATGACAGTGGGTTGAGGAATAAACAGTACATGAAGAAGAAAGAGAGAGATTATAGACTAATTTTTGTTTTGTTTTTGACTATGTTTTAAGAAGAATGATTTAGGAAGAAAAGAATGGGATGATAAAGGAGGACATGACATAAAATGATAGTTTTGTGTGAGGAAAGTACTTGGACTTGTTTATGACTACAATAGAGGCAGTGAGTAAAAAATTCAGAATAGATACAAGCTGGACAATGGAAGAGAGACGCAGAGAAAGTGTGAGAAGCTGGGGTCAAAACACAGGTGGAGGCAGTTGGCCAAAATAGGATTGTAGCTTATTAGCTAAGAGTGAAGGAAAGCTTTGAAAGACTAAATATGGTTGTATACATTTCTGGAAAGGAGGATGAAAGATTGTGGGAGATTATACTTGGCCTTAATTTTATTATAAAAGCAGGAAAAGGTGTATATCATGATAGTGCTTTTCAAACATTTCCACTCAAGATCCCTAATGAGAGAGAAGAGTTAATGTACATCCCTAACAATTCAGTCATAGCACAAAATGGTCAGCAACAAACTAAACAATTTAAATTAATTATTGTTACACACTATATTTATTCATATTATAGCCATAGTTTAACATAAGAGGCTTCAAATCTGTTGTAATGTGTACCTTGCCTCTAAAATTATTCAAATAAGGTGTATGTTTCTGAAAGCTGCATTATATTTATCCTGCAGTATGTTTATCTCGGTTCACTGCCCTGTACCCCTGTGTATTTATAGAGCAGCTTGAGAGTTCCAGCATTAAACCATTAGCACCCACTGGCACATTAGCTCTATCATATTTTGAAATTTATTCTGGTCTCAGTGGTCACCTTGGGAAGCAAAGAGCTTCATCAGAGTGAATGAATGAGAAAAATAAAATGTGTCTTTAGTTGAGGCCATGGCATGAGAAAGTAGAGGGAAATATCTTAAGCCTGGGGCAACACGGCCGGACTTGAGTAGGTCTCCTTGGTGTATCAGCAATAGGACTGTGCCCTAGTGGGGTGTGGCTGGTAAGCTTGTGTTTGAGGCCAGGCGTGGTGCATAGTAATCAGCCCCAGGATATAGGAGTACGATAGAGGCAGGTGGACGTTGCTGAGAGGGGCGATAGTGTGACACTCAACTTCCCCATTTTTCCGATTGAGGGACCTGGCAGGCATGAATAATTTCTGCAAGATGGGATTTATATACACCATTTAACTTCCTTTGCTTTGGGGAGACACCACATAAATTATTATGAGCCCAAATATTTGTTTCTTCCAGATCAGGGGTTGACAAATTAAGGGTCACTGGTCAAATCCAGCCTGCTACATCTTTTAGTAAATACATTTCTGTGGGAATACAGCCATGTTTCTTTGCCAACATAGTATCCATGGCTGCTTTCCCCCCGTAACAACAGATATGAGCAATTGTGACAACGACTTTACAGTCTGCAAGCCTAAAATATTTATTATCTGACTATTTATAGAAGAAGACCCATGTTCTGTATCCACCTATGTTATGAGATAAAACTTAACAAATAATTTCAGCAGATCACTCCTGCTCATTTTCAATGCTAATTCTGAGTTTTCAGAAATTCAACTAAACAGTCCTCAAGCCTAATGGAGGGAGTACCATTCTATACTTGAGTTGCTCAGCCTCACCTAATAGGTTGACAGTATAAGCCTATTAGTATTTTCTGTACTTAAACACACTTTGCATTTTAACAAAACTTACTAGGTCCAACTTAGCCTTACATGAGTTGGCCAAAAACTCCAGTTTACCATTCTATTGGGAACCAGATTTTGCATTATCTTTATTCACTCTTCCCAGCTCTTCTCCTTCCAAATTGTACTTTTTCTCTCTGTTAGAAATTCCCAGCAAGCACACTTAGAGTCCTGGATTCAAATTCTGCTATTTCCCTCTTCCCTGACCCTCAGTGCAGATGGTGAGCGGGACTAATTTGCACATTTTTTTAAAAATATGAATTCTTCGTGTGAAAGGACTTCCTCCACCCATCACATTCAGTCATGCATTTATTCACCTTCTTCTTCTTCCCCTTTGAAATCCAGAGCCTCTGGAGTCAACCACAGTGAGTGCTGTGGCCTCCTCCATAGCCCGGGGTCCCATGTGCCCACACAGAACCTTTCTCAGGTCAGAGCACTTCCCTGACTCAGGGTCTGGGGAAAGTCAACTCTAAGTACGTGCATGTAGAGCCAGTGCTGACTACCTATGACTCACAGCGGTTAATGCAGTTTATAAAATCTGGGTGATGGGGTTCTAATGCTTAACATACTTTGGGGCCTCTGCCTTTACCATTATGCAGAGTATCCCCAGGAAACATGTAATTTGAATAGGTCTCAGTTGTTACAGGTCTCAGTTGAAACTTCACAGCCAACAGTTAATTGTATTTAAAGGCATGTAAAAAATTGAAATTTAATTATGGCTGACTTTAAAAATCACTGAGGTCCAATCCAATACATAGAGTTAGCAACAGGAATATGGATAGTAGCATTCTGGTTTTAGAAGATTGGTTTATTTATAGCAGAGCCTCAGACAGTGGCACTGACTATCCAGGCCCATTCAGTCTGACTGGGGTTAGGGCAGATTCTAGCTCCTGCTAGTCCGTTCATACAGTCCAGGCCTTAAAGGTGAAAGTTAGGAGAAGGCATAATTTGCTGGGCTATCTGGATTCTTAAGGATCTCATTAGTCACCTTCCAACAAGGTAACTGCAGAGCAGTTCATTTCAAACCCCATCTAGTCCCAAAGCTGTTTGTGACTTGGGCTGGTCTGGGGCGTCAGACAATGGAGGAAAGGAAGGTTGTGTCAGTCATGGATCACACACAAAGGACGACTGTTGTAGACTCTCAATGCATTTTATACATGTCTGCCATTGACTGAGCACCTACTGTGTGGCAGTATAATGCTGCGCTCTCTGCATCCATTAACTGCTGACTAGAATTACCTCTGTGCTGCTCCTGACCAGACGAGCAGTCCTAGTGGGAACCACGGGCCACTTCTCAGAGATTTTACACGCAAGCTTCAAGCAGCAGGACCTTAACCTTTGCCTGGTGGAGGCCGTGGCATAACATTTCAGGGGGAGGAATCACATGAGGGCATGTCAGTGCCATGAGTGGGAAATTGTTGTGAGCAGGCAGTTGGCAGTGAAGACTTTTAAGGCAGTCTCATGATGGGACTTGTGGTGCAGCCCCCTGCTCGCCTCTTCATACTCATCTGCATCCTTCATCCCCGAAAGTCTGAAACAGCACATTGCACCTGACTATGAAGGGACCCAGCTTCATACAAGTTCCATGTAGTCACCTCTACAGAGCAGTGACCACGTGCCAAGCATTGTCCTATATGCTTCAGATACGTTTTCTTATTTATTCTTCAGAAAAGATCTCTGAAGTGGGTAGCGTTCCTGAACACATAGAGAGTTTAAGTAAATGACTAAACTAACACTGACAGTAAGAGGTAAAGGTGGGTTTCCCACCCAGGTCAGCCTCACACAGACCTTCACGCCAGTCTGGGCTTTGCTGCAAGACTCACGGGCACCACCCCAGAGGGGGCTGGGGCGGAGTGGCTGAGGGAGGGCAAATGTGTTTAGCTATTAGTCTAACTAAAAATAACGCCAGGAAGGAAACAGTAACAGGATGTGAATGTGAATGTGTATTGTACACCAAAGCCAAAAATAATTAGTTTTGCTATAAGTAGTCTGTCATTTTATAGGAGCCATGGAAAAGCCCCCCACCCGCTTTAACATGGGATGTGGAGTGTTTGTGTTGTGGGTGGACGCATTCTCTCACTTAGAAGTCATTTCCATCAGTCACATGTGAGGATGTTACAGCTCCGTGTGTGGATGACCAAAAGGGCTGGTTGTGCATTGATCCTCCCACACGCTTCTTAGACCTCTGAATGCTAAGGTTAGGGGTAGTTCCTTTTTCTCTTGGCTTTTTCCTGGACTGATGATTTAATTTATTGTTTTATCTTTTCAGAGTTCACATGCTTATCATTGAATAAACAAGAAGCCCCTTGCCTTTGCTTCCCACTGGGTCCTGATGGATTTTGTTTGTGTCTTCAGAGGCTCCCAAATCCCTGCTCCAATTTCAGTTTGAGCGCTCTCTGTGGTGGAGCAGGCTGGGCTGGAGCAACAATTCCTAATCCCCACATTAGTACTGATTCCTCTCTTTCCCGAGCACTATCATTGGCAGCTCTTTAGGGAGGGAGGGAGAACCTAGCAATCTTTCAGAAGAATGAATATGATTTGTTTGTATTTGTATTTGCTTCCATGCTGAATTCTGATTGCACCCTGCGCCTCGACACTACAATTATTATTAATTTCCCCGTCTGCTCCTCGATTCTTGGAGCCTGCCACAAAGATGAGATGATGGATAATGTTAGATGTGGTAACTGGATGAGTTGGGGGAAGGGGAAGGAAGGGAAAGACAGATGTTTCATTATGAGATTTCGAATCTCAGTGTGGGCCTCCAGAGCAGAGGCCTAAATCGAAGCTGTGTTCAGAATTAGGATGAGGAAAGATCCCATTCTGACACGCGGCAGGACTGGCCCAGTTTTGCAACTTTGCTCCACTTATTCTTCTTGTCCTTTTGTGTTTTGGGCAGTTGGATTTAACACCCATTTACAGTGAATGCTAGAAAGCAAATAAAATAGGATGTGGGAAGGTGGGTCATCTTGATTCTTCAGACTGTTGCATCTGCACTTCGTGGCTTGGCTGAGTGACTGTAGCCAGAGTAAGTCCTGCTGGCCATTGTGGTCAGGTCAGCTCCTGCCTGCAGTATCTCCTGATTTTTGTGACAAATGGGACCTTGGTAGCCCCTGCAGAGCTCCAAAACTTAGAGCTGAAGAGGCTCTGAGGCCCTGGCTCAGACTTCCTTTGCTCCATCTGAGTGGAGGGAGGAGTGAGGGCAGAACAGTCGGTCAGTGCTGCATCACTCTCTCACTGCCCAGCCACCCTCCCAGTAGGGACTCAAGTGGGCTTGTCCGCACTTGGTTTGCTGGCTCTGCCTCACAAACACTACTTTCCAGTATGACATAAAGGGGGAGAGCAGGAGAAAGCCACGTCTTCATTTTCTTAAAAGATTTTAGCTATTTATTGTTAGAGAGGTGAAGGGAGGGAGAAAAAAGGGAGAAAGAGAGGGAGAGAAACATCAATGTGTGGTTGCCTCTCAAGCAGTCCCTACTGGGGACTTGGCCCACAACCCATGCATGTGTCCTGACTGGAAATTGAACAAGTGGCCCTTTGCTTTTCAGGCCAGCAATCAATCCACTGAGCCACGCCAGCCAAGATGAAAGCCATGTCTTCAGACTAGACACTTGCATGCTGTGTAAGCCTCCCTGTACTTCCAGGTATAGCAATTCCAAGAGTGATAGAATGCGAAAGCTGAGAAGAGAAGTTAGACTCTGCCTCTGGGGACCAGGATGACCTTACAGGTGCTGACAAGAGCCTTTGATTACATGAAAACCAGGAGAGGTTTCCATACTTTGGTTCTTCTTTTGCTGCATAGTTCTGTCTACTGATAAAGACCATGTGGAAGAAAAAGGGGTGCTGTATGCCAGAGTTGTCCCTCCCTTATTCTCATGTGGTTTTCCTGACACCATCAAGAAATTCTCCAATTCTCAGAGGACACCTACTGGTGTCCTACAAACTTACCTCACTTCGGACTTATCTATGTGGAGATGGTCTCAGACACCAGAGCATAAGGCTCACGAGACTGCCGCATGTCAGATGTCAACCACAAGTCCAGGTGTGCTTCTGACTGACCAGCTATAAATTGGAGGTTTCCACAGCCCTCTGCTTGGGTTCCATTAATTTAATAGAGCAGCTCACAGAACTCAGAGAAACATTTACTGATTTATTATAAAGAATACAGATGGCCCTGACTGGTGTAGCTCAGTTGGTTGGGCATCATCCTGTAAAGTTCAGTTCTTAGTCAGGACACATGCTTGGGTTGCAGTCCAGGGCCCAGTTGGGGTGAATACAAGAGACAACCTATTGATGTTTCTGTCACTCATCCATATTTCACTCCCTCTCTTTCTCCCTCCCTCCCCCTCTCTCTAAAATAAATAAATAAAATCTTAAAGCAAAAAAGAATACAGGTGAACAGCCACATGAAGAGGTACATAGGGGAACTCTGGAAGTGTTCTGCCTGCAGAATCTGTCCTGTGAACTGGCTGACATGTGCCACCCTCCACGCACACCCTCCACCCATTCACCAACCCATAGCTCATCATACCTCCTTCAAGAGTTTTCACCCCACTTAATCTGCAGCCCGGGCTTCCCCTTCAAGGAGGTCACTCAGTGGGTGTGACTGGAAGTTCCAACTCACATGCTAGGTGTTTCTGGTCACCAGCCAGCCAGCACCCTAAGGCTATCTAGGAGCACTGCCCTAAATCACCTCATTAGCATAAGCTTAGAAGGGGCTTCTTATAAATGAGCAAAGATACTCTTATCTCTCAGGAACGTTTTAGGGTTTGAGGAGCTCTGTGCCCTGAACCTGAGACAAAGTCCACCTGTATTTCTTATTACACCTCACCTGCCCTCAGGTGTTCCTCCCCAGATGCAGCAAAAACACCTGGAGCAGGCGTCACAGTTCAGCTCTTCCATTCCTGGCTGAGGCTTCATATTGCAGCCACCAGACAAAAAGTAGGTGATGCTGGTGACATCAAAAACAGATGACAAAGCCACCACATATGCATGGCCTTCGACCTCAGCCAGGCTGGATCACCATGGAGCTGAAGGTGTGGTGGCCATAGTTTTGAAGGAGTCTTGCTGGGGGCATCTCTACTTCTTGGGAAAAGCCTCTGGTTCACCCTCTGTGAATCCTTGAAGGGTAGCAGAGGGCTCACAAAACACATGTACAAATAGAAGGGCAAAATGCGTTGTGGTAAAGAAGCAACATTCGGCCAACAGAGGATTGTGTTGGGTACAATCCCAGGGAAGGGAAGGAGGGAGAGGCTTGGGGACTCTGAACTGCAAATCAGCACAGTCAGATTAAGTACTTACCTTCATTTTTTCCTCATCAGCACAGATGCTGTGGCTGGTAATGGAGCTGCCCTGCAGTAAGTCATGCATGAGATTAGCAAGGAGGAAGGACAGCCAAGGGGGCTGCTGGGTGAGAGGGGCCTGAGGAGGGCAAGGTTCAGCTGCTCCTTTATGTGGGTTCCAGCAGGACCCAGAGCTTGGGACCTGCATTTGGAATTTATAGATGGGGAAGGGACCTAGAGACCTAGTCCAGATTCTTCATTTTATACAAGGGGAGCTGAGACTTGGGTTGATGGAGGGACTTGCCTAAGGGCACACAGCAGACTAGTGGCAGAGGCTGAGCCAATGCTTGGAATGGGAGACTTTCATTTTAGAGCATCTTTCCTCTGTAGTTTTGCCTGCAGAGGGATTATCAGTGCAGTATGAGAAAGCCAGCAAGGGACTCTTAGCCAGACAGTGCTCCAGCACCTCCCGGATGGTTGTCCCCTTCATCTTCTCTAATCAAACCCTCTTTCCTCTCCTAATTAACACCTCCCCCATCCTTGTGGTAATTTCCATCAGCTGGCCCTTCAAATAAGCACATGTGTGTGCATGCATACACGAGTGTGTGAGTGGTATGTGCAGCACCATAGGGCTCCAGGTGTGCTTGCTGATTGTATGTGCTCCATGAGGGATCAGAAAACCCCTGGAAGCCTAGGTTATCTTGAGTGTGTGCCGAGTGTGGGAAAGCCTGTCCAGAAAATGAGGCTCACTGTCAACTCACCCTTCTTGACAGAAGGAAATCCGGTGAGTCAAGGAAAGGCTGCTTGCTCCTGGCTATTCACCATACCTTTTCCATTCCCCACACTGTCCTCAGTGTTACTGAGACTAGCATTGGATTTTGGGACCTACGATCTGAGGTGCCCAGGCATGCCTTAGTGAAGAAAGAGATTCCTCCATGTTGCCTCATGGAGGAATCTGTGTTCCAGAGTCACAACTGGAGATCATGCTATCTTTTCTCTCTTTTCCTACAGACCTCAGAGTAGGATGCTTTATCTTTTAAAATTGCCACCACTTACTTTGCTTCTCAAAACAAAACAAAAAAACAAAAAATCCAAAACCAAAAACAGAACTTCACAAGGACTGAAGCCTAAGCTTCCACGAGGGACAATCTTCCCAAACACTACCTTCCCCACCACCTCCCTGTTGTTTCTGGCTCCCCTCAGACCTCAGCTTCCTCTCAGCTCACACAGTGGATGAGAAAGAAAACCAGGGTTTCTACGAGGCGACAGGGCAGGGGTCCCCATGGGGACTCAGGAGCCAGCCTGGGCAGTGGGGCATGGCTCCCATGGATTGTATTGACCAGAAGTCCATCGGAGCTCCTCTGTCTCCCCTCACTCTGGCCCAGTCTGCCTAGAGCCCTCTTCCAGCCTCGTCCATCCTCATCTGACAAATTACTACTGTCACTTTCCAAGCAAGGGTTTTTTTTTTTCCTCTGGGAAGCCTCACCTGAATTCTTACCCCAGTTGGCTGGCCCACTCACATTCCAATCACACTGTGTCCTGGGCTTGGAGCATTAACTTGTGATGCTCCAAGTTAATTTTCACATCTTTCTCATTGGTCCATGACTTTCTCAAGACCTGGACTGGATCTTTGTGACTAGTTTGTTTGGGGGTGAGGGAGGTATTCTTTAGTGGTTCTTAATAGAGATTATAACTTAGAATCATTTGGATATCTTTAAAAACATCTCTGCTTGTGCCCTACCTCCAAATAATCAAATCATAATCTCTGATTATGGGGTCCTAATATTTTTATAAAAGCTCAAATACTTATTCATAGTTGAGAGCCATTATGGTAGATGCCTCTGAAAAGTTTATTGAATGAGAAAACCCTCCTTTTGCAGCATTTAGGAATGTAAAGGAGATGGGAAGCACAGCAGGTTCCTCTAGTGTCTGGAAACCCACTTGGATGGGTTAGGCTCATTCCTGTGGTCTCTATATTCATAAATCAGTCTATGCCAGTTGTTTTAAAAATCATTCAAACTTTTTCTCAACATCATAAATTGAAAAGAGTAAATTACTTCTCTTGTCATAATCAGGGAGAAAATGTGTCTATGTAGATAAAGAAAAATAATTAATAAACATTTTACTAGAAGCATTTATTGAGCACCAACTATATGTAGATACTCACATACTCACAACCACATGATGCTGTGGGAGACAGGCAGTGCAAACACAGGGGTTTTCCCTGTGGGTGGTGAAACCAAGTAGATGCACAAGACAGAGTTTGATCGATGAGCATCTTCTAGACATTTTTAAGGAGTACATTAGCTGGTACAGATAATTAGAGAAGACAGTGTCCCATCAGGTGTTAATTACACAGTGCAGAAATAATGTAAAGGAGCAAGAGAGGCAGACATCATTGTGAAATGATGTCTCAGAGAAGGTTTTGGAGAGGAGAGGAGGGTTCAGGCCAGAGTGATGGCCCCACCCAGGACTTCGTGGGGGCAGAGGAAAGCCATTTCAGGCCAGAGGACTCTATGTGCACATTGAAATGGGCACGTGCATGTGGACATTTATAAAGAGATAGTACTGGCTGGGACAGACGGTATTTTGGGGAGGGAACATGAAGTCCATGTGCTTGGGGAGGGAGGACCAAATTACACAGGATGCTGAGGAGCAGGCAGAAGAGGGAAAACCCAAACTGGTGATGAGAAGTGTTGCTCGTATCTGACCTGGGGACGTGGTGGTCACAGCATGTTAGAAAATTGATTCTGACAGCAGCATTATTGAGGAGCAGCAGCAGCACAGAGCCCCCTGAGGGGCAGGCACTGTGGGCTAGCTGAACATGATGCCATTGGCTCCCACCCACAGTGATGTGGAGGGAGGAACGTGTGTGCTGTTGCCATGGTTGTGAACCTTCCAGAGTCCCGACATCTCTGGAACAGTGGCCAGCAAGGCCTAAGCCACCCAACTGTAGGGACCACTTCCACTCACCTAGGCTTTGCTGCTGTCAGCCCATTTCCTGTGCCCTTAAAATCCTTTCCTTATAGAGGCAGAGGTAATTTGGGGACCCTGAATTTGAGCCTGGGGTTGAGCTTCATTTGGAGGGGGTGGGGAAAGGGTGGCATGGTGAGCTTGATGCTATTTATCACTGTTAAAGGCTTTTGAATGTTTAGAGTTTTCTGAGCTTAATGGGCTGAGAAATGGAAACTCATTCTGCTGGCCACAGCCTGGACGGTCAGCCTGCTCTGCAAGTGCCTGAGTACTCGGAACCTCCCAGTCTGCAGGCCCCACTGTGTCTCAGAGACTCTACATGGCCAGGAAGCTATTGGCTGGACACATTCTTTGCTCAGCCCCCAGTCCATTGGTGGTCTCAGGTGGGACCTCCCTCTGAAGACATTCGCCTTCTAGGACTCAGGGAAAGACTTCCATTGCCAGAGCCTGGCACCATGGCAGTGGGCTACTTACTTTTACTGGTGTGCTCAGTTGAAACGAGTTGGCAGGAAGCTCTCTGACCCAGGTGATGTGTGTGTGTTCTCTGTGGTAGAAAGGGCACCCATACTGTTTTCCAGTTGTGTAAAGGTTAGATCAGACATAGGAGAACATCTGCATAGCAGGGACTACAGAAGAAAACTATTATTACATAGACATCATTTTCATCTCTATGAAGACACTGAGGCCTCAGGGGGTCCTTGGCTTTCCCAGGGCCTTCCAGCTGGTTATGGTCCTTGTGGTGAACTCAGCTCCTCAGCTCTAGGTTCCTGAGAGCCCCACACACTTCTCTTCCAGCATAGAGAGTGCTTAGAAATAGGCTGGCCAGGTTCCTGTGATGCTTTTGGGTAGGATTTTTATCACTCAGATGGCTGTGGCTGCTACTTCTTGGTCTAGTGAGCCCTAAGGGAAAAATACATACATACATACAAGCTTACACACACACATACATACATACATACATACATATGCTCCTCTATGGGACTATGTAATAATCAATGTCCTGGGTGATAAAGCACATGGGACCCTGATTTCTTTTTATTCTGGGACCAGCTCTCCCAAGACTCTATTTTCATATCTTAGTGGAGCTGTCTAAAAAGAAGATATATTTTGGGAACTTGGAAGTTTCTGGAATCTCTGACCCTTCCTTCATGCCTAAGACATCCTCTCAGGACCACTGGTCAAGGACAGAAACCCACCCATCAGCCCTGAGATCCCCGAACTCCGCTCAGGTGCATGCGGAAATCTGGCCTCATTTTGGACACTAGGAAATAGAGAGAGATTTTCTGCAGAAAACCCAACTTCTGCATCTTCCTAAAATGTGCTTTCAAAGAGAGGAGACTTCTTTGTCATTGGTAATGGTGAGTAACCTGAAATGCTTTCATTTTCAGAAGGCTTGAAGGACAGTATAACTAATTGGTGCCAATAATCCTACAGAAAATCCAAGAGTAAGGTTTCTGCATGAAAAGTACAAACTGCTTTTTTCTGGTGGTGGAGGAGGAGGTAATCCCAGAGAGGGAGGGAGACAAGGATGAGGGACAGTGAATTTTTATTCAAAAGCAAATAAACAAAAGGAAAGGAGCTTGTCTAGGAATTACTGAGCTCCCAAGTGTGCATAGAATCCCCACCTCTGTTGCATCTGGAGTTTGTAAGTTGGTAAGAATGTGCACAAGGAAGTGAAATTAAGTGTCTAACATTTCATAACCTCAGCCACACAGTACATACAGGAAATATAAACTATCTGCCTTTTCTAACATCTTCCCAACCACTGCTCCAGATATCTGCCTGGTGAGGAGAATGTGACTATGTAATATCTATTATGTTACCTGGGCTTATCTGGGCTCCCAGGAGTGTGAGCCCATCCCTCCACCCTGGTGGCTTGGGGGTGGGCTGGAGGGCCTGGGGGTTCTGTGCTGGGTTGTCAGAGTTCTCACGAGTGACTAGACTAGCTGCTCCCACTCACAGTAGTGAGCTAGGAAGAGCAAGCGGAGCTGAAATACCCATCTCCTCTTCTCCTTTCCAACTCTGGAACTTCCTTTGGTGGGGTCTCATAATTTCCATTTGGTGGTGTCTCATAATTTCCACATCACATGCTGTTTCATCTCTAATCACATGTTGGTTTTCTTTGATTTTTATGAGCAGACCCTTCAGCTGATCTGTAAGAGCTCTATTCTTGTTTTCTCAAAAACAAAAACTTTCCTTTCTTCTCTCATTCCTGTGCCTAGAAGGCCATATGTGGCAATGGTAAATGCTCCTTTACCTGCAATAGGCCATTTCTATTTGTTCTTCCTCTCTCTCTCTCTCTCTCTCCCCCCCCACAGTCCAGGACATCTTGCTGCTTCCTGCTTCTTTTCAGAGTTGGAGCCATGACTGGGATTTTGTGGGTGGAGGTGGGGGAGGCAGAGAGGCAGAGCGCTTATAGCCATCCAAGGAAGCCCAGAGTTTGCAGGTGCTATAAATTTGAGGAAGTCGTCTCTGTGGGCAGTGTATATGCACAGAGTGCCATGGGAAGGAGTGGGAAGTAGGGAAGCACAAACCAGAGGCTTAGAAATTAATGGCATCTGCAGCCTGCTGCCACATCCGGATCTGGTAATAAGCTGGGGCCACAGAGAGAAGAAAAATCACCTGTATACAGATCTTGTATTTGGCATAGTTTAAATAATTTTAAATGAAACTGTCAGCCTTAAGCTCTGATATGTGCCTCCAGCAAAAGATAAACACAGAGAAGAGAAGACAGGGGGGCTTCAGGGAGGGGTGAGACATCACAATCTTTAATATTTTTAATCAGCCTGTCTTCCAAAAACAGGATGCACTGTTGCAGATACACTTGCAGACAATAAATTTTCTCATATGTGTGTGTGTGTTGTTCAATGAAAGCATGATAGCTCCATTGCAGAGGCTCAGTCAGACTAAAAATCTCTGGTTGGCAGGCGCTGGGCTAGTGAAGGCATCAGGTGTTGTCAGTGGGTGGCTCCGCAACGGATCTGAAACATGCAAGTGGATGCAGCAGTTGCAATCAGCCCCTCGGATGCATAAGGCTTGGTCTTGGTGCCTGATTAGAGGCAAGAAGGTGCTACAAACAAGGGAGAGTAAGAGGTGACCCACCCTAGTGACTGTGCAGCATCTAGGGGCCTGCGGGCTTTCAGGTATCTCTGAGCTCAGGCTGCTATGTAAATTCCATTGTCAGACTCTCACACCACTGAGTTAGACCTCTGCCTTCAAGCTAACATCCTACCAACAGCCTTGCCGCAAAGGAATAGAACCATGAACAGGGTAGGGTCTATAATTTTGTTGAAAGAACTGCTCCATGGAGGAGCCTGGCCTCTGTGGTAGGGAAAAGGCTGAGAAGAATGGAGGGAGAGTCTCAAAAAGCTTGGGGAAGGAGGATTTAGCAATGGTGCTCAAAGTCAAATAGAACTTGCCTAAGTTCCATCTCAAATGGAGGATTGAGCCCAGCACTAGAGGTGCTATGAAGGAAGTCTAGGCCTAATAGAACAAGGTTCTGAAGCGAAGCAGCTTCGTGTTACTGGGTGGGTGGGTCTTGGAGAGGCATGGGCACAGAGAGGCTCTCTGAGCAGGACATCAGACACCCCCAAACTTTGCACATCTTTTTGTCTGTTTTGGAAACTGAGCTGGGACTTCCCTCCCTTCTGGGTCCTCACCTGTATGCCAAAGTCAAGCTCCCAAGAAGGATAGCCAGCAAGGATCCTTATCCTAGGAAGGGATGCTTCAAGACAGATAGAATGAGAAGCTGAATGTCATCTTTAGTTCCAAGGGAAAGAAGACTGAGAAGGGAAAGCAAAGCTCAAAAGCAAACCTTAACAACCTATAGAATAATAACTTGGAACCAAAGAGCATGTTTTGACTGTAGGGAAAATCCTACCTATCTGCAAGGGCTTGTGGATGATTACATTTTGATTTGGAGCTGGAGTCATGAACCTGAATATTTTCTGAGGCCTACAATCACCCATCTTGTATGCTGTCACATGGACCTCTGCTTCAGCCAAACTGCAGTATTTGCTGGGCCTGGGATCCCTGCGCTTCCTCTCTCTATGTTTATGCTTAGGCTCTTCTAACACTTGAAATGTTTTCTCAACTTACTCACTGCAACATGGCAGATGCCCTATTCAGTGATGGAGGTGCAATGGGGTATAGCTACTTCATTTATAATTAAGGAGCCCAACATTCATTTTCATGAAATGGACACATAGCATATTACAAACAAAAAATTTAATAAATATTTACTGGGCATTCACCCTGTGCCTAGAGCTGTTCTAGGTGCTGGGGTTATAGTAGTAAAAATTGCAGAGCCTCTACCCTCCAGGATTAGTGATAAAGAAAAATAAAGAAAGCTAAGTTGGAGGGAGGGTGTGAGGTGTACTTCTTTGGGTAAAGTTGGCCAGGACTAGCATCTCAGATAGGGTGACATTTGAGCACAGGCCTAAAGAAAATGAGGGCATGCATGCAGGTGGTTTAGAAGGAAACAGACAGCATGTAGTAGGAACTCGCGTGTGCAAAGGCCCTGAGGCGGGCATAGGTTTGTGAGGCCAGTGGGCTAAGGAGGAATGGGGAAAGGTAGGGCAGCAAGAGATTGTGTCAGGGAGAGGAGTGGCCATATCCTGCAGGGCCACTAAATGAAGCAGTCACATTTTCCTCTGAGTGAGATGGAAAGCTAATGGGGGTTGTAAACAGGGAAGGTTGGAGAGTGAAGAGGTGGAAGAGGCAAAAGTGGACAGATTCAAAGGTCAAACAGAATTTGCTGACTTGGATGTGGGATTTGAAAGAGTGATGCCAAAGATGAATCTAAACCTTTGACCAGAGATTTTGGAAGAATGTAGGTTCTGTTTACCAACATGAAGGTAATTGAGGGAGGAGGTGGTGTATTAAAAATGGGAAATGTTTATATTGTGGCAAGTTAAAAGTAAGATGACTATTAGACAACGAAGGAGCTATGTTATAACTGGGTTTTTATGTGAATCTGGAATTCTGGGAGAGGTCTGGACTGGAACTTTTGAGTCCTCTGGGCATACATTCATTTAGTTGAGGTTGGGCCACATAAAGGATGAGTTCACGTAGAAGAGAGAGCAAGTCTGATGTTGGGTCCTGAGTTATGCCAGGACTCAGTGGAGGAGGACCAGCCAGGGAGGCAGGAAAGAGAAGAGTGGTTTCTTTGCAGGCAGGTGCCTATTCAGGACAGAGATCAGCTGGACTAGAGCTACTGGCCTGGGGGATGGAGAACTGGGGAGAGGCCCTTGGGTCCCACTGTCTCATGGACTTGACAAGAGCTTTCCTGATGAAATGGTGGAGACATGGAGAAACATATATTTGGACGGATGCCCCATGGTATGTATTTATAGGGTACAGTGTCCCACCAGCCCTGGGCAGCTCCTTTCCCGATGTCCGCTGCCCCAAACCCCAGCCATTCCTTTAGGCCCATCACAACAACCATCTGCTTCACGAATCACCCTCATCTACCTTCCCTCTCATTCTGTCGCTGCCCAATTGTCTGGGTTCACTCCCTCTTTCTCACACACCACAGAACTTTCATGAACTTTGGCCTGTTCATGTCCATACTATCTGTCCACACTATAAGTAGCTTAAGGAGAGGGGCTGTGTTGTACCTTACTCACACTTCCATCTCACCTCCAGTTCTGAGCACAGTGGAATAGCCACTCCAGGAAATGTTTGCTGAATTTGGTTTTGAGCGTTGTTACAGACCTCAGGCCACCCATTCCCAAGGCTTTCTACACCAGATGTCAAATAGTGGAGCAAGGCTTCTAGAACATTTTCTTTCAAATCACCTGGAGGGCTTATTAGAGCCCAGATTGCTGGGGCCCACCCCATAGTTTCTGCTTCAGTAGGTTTGGAGAAACCCAAGAATTTGCATTCCTTACAAGTCCCCAATGATACTGGGACCTCTAGTTTAAAGAAAAAAACACTTTGAAAACCATTACCTTAGATCTGAAATGTCATTTCTTTCCAGCATGTCTGTCATGTGGCTCCCCTGGAAACCTGGCCCTGTGTGTGTGTGCATGCGTGTGTGTGGTCTGGCTGCATGGGAGGATGTGAAGGCCACCTCTCCATGCTGTTACATGCCAGCACTGTACCATGCATCAGCATCCCACCTGCAGCAGGGTCACGTATCTACCTGGCATCAGAGGCTGGGCCAAGTAGCTGCCCTTCGGGGTCTACTGATATCAAGGGCCACAGTCCTCTTGCACCCACCAGGAAGGGTTCCAAGGAAACAGGTACAGATTCTGCTGCACCTTCTCTCTACAGTTTCATCACCCAGGCTCTGAAAGGTTTCAGTGGCTCCCATGTATATATATTTAAACTACCTTAGAGATTTGTTCATATATACAACATTGAAGGTCTACATTTTATGTCCACCTATTAGGTTTCAAGAACAAGAAATGAGCCATATTGATGCTGAATATTCAGAATTTTAGTTGTTATATAGTGCCTAGTTTTAAGAAAACAGACTATAGACAAAAATGTATTAATAGGACAATCATGAGCACTTAACAAGGAAAACAGTCCTCACTAGTAGCAAGCATTGAACCACTATGACAAAGCTTGAGTTCTCTAACCTCACTTCCTTCTTATAGTAAGTTACTGGGGAAATTCAATGGCCATCACGTTTTAAATTGGAGCAGAGGATTTTCCAGGGGTCCCCAGGATGATCTCTGGTGGTGGTGGCTTGGTACCTGATTGAATGACAGTCTCCACAGTATTCTGAATAATGGATCAATGTGCCTGGAGGAAGTCTTAGTCCTTGACCCTGTCCGGCTTAACATTTTTATCAGCATCAGACAAAAATACAGCAAACACAAGGATCACAATTTCACCATATTCAAAGCTGGGATGGATCATTTATAGCATGATAGAATTGAATTTCAAAAGATCTGAACAAACTCAGGAAGTGGGCCAGGTTTAATAAAAAAAAAGAAGAAGCAGAAAGAAGAGCTATTTCAAAGCAGTTAAAGAAAACAAGGCTCAGTAGCAAAACTTTAAAAAAAAGTTTAGAAATGTTAGTTGCTAGAAAGCATCACATGTCATTAGTGCAGTGTAACTTCTCCAGGAGCTGATGTATGGGGCTGTATTAATAGACCAACAGAGCCCGGAACAAACTACTTTCACAGCGTTACAAGCAGTTAGGGATTCCTAGGCAAACAGAATCTTGTCTGAGTGACCTACATGATGAATAGACTGGATGATGTGCCTGCGATTCTTATGATGAGTAACAGAAGGAACTGAGGAGCATAGCTCTCAGTCTGAAGAGGAAAAGACTGAAGGAAGACGCACTGACTCGAGTATTTTGAAATATCTCATGTGAATCCACTCAGTTTGAATGACCTCAAAGGCCAAACCTAAGATCAATCAATGAAGTAATAGAGTGACAAATTTTGACTTAATATAAACATAAAACTCCTATTCAATATTATCTATAGTGAAATAATAATGAGAATAATGATGATGACAGAAGCAAAATTCCTAACACAACATGGAGGTTTATAAAGCATGTCTTACTCCAAATACAGTGCTTGATTGGACACAATTATTAACATGGCGAGTTTGACCCGTCTGGGGAAATGCGGCCCCTGGCTGAGCAATGATGTTGCAGAGGAGATTCAAGGATCAGGTAGGAGCTTGAATGAGAAGACCTTATGTTCTGGAAATACTGTGACTCTGCTTTTTCAAGCTCGTGCACAGACAGAACTGTCAGCACAACATACTGTTTTTCTTCAAATATTTTAGGTTGATTCCTCTGGGTGTTTTAATGTATGAGGGAAGTGGTGAAAATGAGGGTATTGGTTGCAACGTCTGCTCTTGCCACACATCTGAGTGAGGGAGAGCCTGTGGGCCAGAATCTATGGGTATGCCTGCTGAAGATCACTATTTGTTTTATTGCTTAGAAACAATCAATTTGTTGTTGTTTATAGCTGAACCTGTACCAATATGGTGTGGTTTGGCCAGTGCATTACAGTTCCAACTCCCTACTGTGATGAAGTAGACTGTCTACTGCTCAATCAGCAAGCTGGGTGCCAGTAGATTCACAAATCTTAGCAAAGCACTTCATGAATCTTTGTACCCTCAATGCCGGCGTAGTGCCTGGCACCTCCCTGCATTTAGTAATTTTGGGTTGATTAAAAGAAAATTAGAAAACAACTAAAGAACATTTTGTATGGAACTGACTTTAAGAGATGTGAGAGATTAAAAACAGAGAGGTCCAAGTTCAATATGCCCTTACCTTACATTCTGGCAAGCCTGAGAAAAATGAGGACAGAGGTTTGAATGCAGACCTGCAAGTGAATATTTATAGCAGTTTTATTAATAATTTCCCCAATGTGGAAAGCTTAAATGTCTTTCAATTGGTGAGCAGATAAAAAAACTAAGGTACATCCACACAATAGAATACTACTTAGTATTAAAAAAGAAGCCCTGACTGGTGTGGCTCAGTGGATCGAGAGCTGGCCTGCGAACCAAAGTGTCGCTGGCTCGATTCCCAGTCAGGGCACATGCTTGGGTTTCAGACCAGGTCCCCAGTAGGGGGCGTGTGAGAGGCAATCACACACTGATGTTTCTCTCCTTCTTTCTCCTTCTCTTCCCCTCCCTCTAAAAATAAAAACAAATAAAATCTTTATAAAAATAAAATAAAAGAGAAGAAACTATGAAAGAGAAGAAACTACTGATACACACGAACAATATTATGAGTGAACCTCAAATGCATCATGCTGAGCCAAAGAAGCAAGACCCCAAAGCCTAAATACTGTATGATTCCATTCACATAACATTCTTGAAAGGGCAAAACCACAGTGATGGGAAAAGGTCAGGGGCTGGTGTTGGTGGTTGGAATTGGAAAAAGGGGGAACAAGGGAAATTTGTAGTTGACGGAAACATCTTATATCTTAATTAAGAAGGTTGTTACATAATTATGTTGTTAAAACATGTAGACCTATTCACAAAAGTTGGTAAATTTTGCTGTATATAAATTATACTTCACTTTAAAAACACAAACAGCAACAAAATAGAGGCTAGTAAGGATGGGATCAACCTTAGAGAACGTAGGGTAAAATCAGGCTTTGCCCGACTGGTGAATGGGCTTTGCCAGTTGGTGAATAAGGTTTAGCAGAGAAGAGAGATGGAAGATTTCTACCTGAATGTTGCTTTTCTTTATCCTAAGTTCTCTCTTCCTTGGCATGGAGTTGCTACTTTTCAATGGGGACAGGGGGCACTTTTCTTTCCATTTCAACGATTTTCTTTCCTAATGCTCAAGGCAAACACCAAGCAGATGCCTCCCCTTCCCAGCAGTGGACACTTCCACCAAGCCCTGCCCACAGGCCAGCCTCTCCTGAGGGCAGGCACCAGGAAGCCTGAAGCCTCCTACCTTTGAGTTGAATGAGGTGACATCAAAGGATGACCTTGAATTACAAGGGGCCACCTATCTACTCACTAGGAAAAGGCAAAGGAAAGAAGAGGCTTTACATATTTCAAAGGTTCCAATATTTCTCCTCATTCTCTTCAAATATAGTAGAGGAACTGCACCCTGAGGCCTTAGGGACCTGGGTTCTGCATCTAGGTGTGCCTTAAGGTCAGTGACTTTAGCCCTCTGGGCCTCTCAGCTGTCTCTGGTGGGGGCAGGGGCGGGGAGTTAAGAAAAGATTACAAAGCATTTCAGGTCCTTTCCCACACCAATGTCCCATCCTGTTATCCTACCATCTCTCAGTGAAAAGCAGCTGGAGGTCATTCAGTCTGAGTACTTGACACACAGTTCCTTGGTGTCCCTCTAAATGATGCCACCACGTACACATGCAAGCATGCAGGTAATAATCTGTACCTGGATGAGTGGCTGCTGAGGTCTAAACATTGGAGATTAGTGTGTTAGCCAGACATATAGCAAGTATTTAGTAAGTAATAGCTGCTAATACATATCATTATATAATAATAATATTATTATTATCACTACTAACATCAAAGGTATGAGAGTCAGTGTCTGGAAAATAGTCTAATATACCAATGTGCAGGTGATCGTTTTGCTTCAAATCTGACTCATAAATACTCTCCTTTCTTTGTTGCTCTAACTCCCTGTGAAATCCATGCTGGGGACAGCAGTCTGATTCCCAGCCTCAGTTCAAAACTGACTTGGAATTGGAACCCTGGAGGCTCCTGGCTGCATACTAATCAGGCGATGGCTCCAGGAGAACTCAATGGGGGTAGGGGGCTGGGGGACTGGGGGAGGAGAGAGGATAGAGCCTGGGGCAGTGGCTATGGCAGCGGCTGGCTTCCAGAGAGTGATTGATCACCAGGTTTCTGATGAATGTGTGAGAAAGGCTGCGTGATAAAGCAGCACGAGCCATAATTAAAGTAACAGCTCCTGTGTTTTTGAATGCTGTTTGTGTGGTGCTTGGCTTCCTAGGCAATGTCCTCATCCCCCCCTTTAGGACAGAGTGTTTCCTCTCTCTGGAGAGCTCTGTTGAGCACGTGTGGAGGGGCTGGGAGGAGGGCAGAGGAAGGATGGACGCTGCTCCAGGGAAGGTGGCTCCTCGGTTCTTGATTGAAACCCCCGCAGAGAGCAAGTCCGTGGAGATCCAACAGCTTGCAACAACCCCTGAGAATGGGAGATGAGAACCACTGTAGAGACCAGAACTTTAGGGTACCCGAGGCCTATTTGTCAGGAACAATGTCATCAGTTCCCAATGTCTGCCGGGAGCGGGAGGAAAGCCACATCATACATTCAGTGCTAAATCCCTTCTTTCTGGCAGCCGTCTCCAACCTGAGTGTGTATTTCGAAAAGTGTAACTAAAAGAGCCCCTGCTGCGGGCTTCGCCTTAGTCTCTAGCAGGAGTCTCACCCTCTCTCTGGCTGGCTCCCTCCTCCTCTTTTTTATTCTTCCTTTCCTTGCTGCCCACGTGTTCCTGCTCCCAATTTGGCAAATGTCCTACAGACTCAGGCACTGTGACACCCCAACAGGCACACAAATCAGGGACGTCTTTTGACGGTATCCTGGGAACCAGTTGTGCCCTCTGGGCCACAGTGTCCCCTGCCAGCTGAGAACCAGATTCTGTCAGGGAATCCTGTAGAATTTCATTTATCAATGTCCAGCCAGGGCTATGACAGGTCAAGGGTAGCTACAAGTCATGCTTTAAAAGTTGGTCATATAATTTGACTGCTTTTCCTAAAAATTCCAAGGCCCTGAACCTGTCCTAGTGGGTTGATACCCCCCTTGGATAAGTCCTCCAATTTCATTTTTTACCTACTGGTTCTACAACTTTGATTCAGGGATGAGTGGCATTAAAATCTAGGTGGAAATCACACATATATGCACACAGACACTGCTCTAGGTCTAGCCATTTCCCAAATTTCCCCAATGGTGGAAAGATGCCCCAGAATGTACCACCCCAGAATGGCTTCTGTTGGGGTTTGGTGTTCTTAGGCAGTGAGTGCACAGCGGCATTGCCTTCCTAGTGGGGCTTCACTCGGATGGCTGATAAATGAGTTTGTATTTCTTGAACACATCCCAGCTGGACGGTGAGGCCCAGTCACTCAGGGATGAACTGCCAACAGTGACCCCATACCTGGGTGGCCTGCCGGATCCTCACCTCTCCCAGACTGATATTACCATGCACAGTTACGGCTACAGCCACCACCCAGTTTTTTCTCTGCATTCCAGACTAGAAGAGGGAACTATAATCTCTGAATTGTACTAAAATTGGAGAAAAATCCAGTGGGTTCTGTCCTAGGAAGAAGGGACCCACAGGAGCAGGGAGCTGCAACAGAGGTGTTTGCCCATCAAGAGAGAGTCACGCCCATGATTTCGCTCACTTGCCAGCTTACTGCGTCATGCGCTATACATAATTGAAGTCCTTGTCGTGCATGGGAACTTCAAGGCCCAAGTAGTAAGGCCTTAGCCTTTGGGACCTGTGTATTAATCCAAGGCTACTTGGGTGCTGTAATTACACAGAGCAAAGCACAAACTCTTATTTGAAAGTCAATAAAGTATTGAATTCCACAGTGGACACTGTCTCTTTCTTTTTCAGAATCCCATACTGAGTTCTCATTAACAGAGACAGACTAGATACTCCCATCTCAATGCACCAGAATAAATCACAAAGTGCATTTCTACAGGTCTGTGTGGGAGGAATTGTACCTAGGCTGGTCAAGAAAGCATGTGGTGGTCCCCTGGTTATTCCTGGAGTCACACCGCCCTTCTCTGCCCTCCAAAGCCACAACAGGATGCCCTAATGGGTGCTAATAGCCAACAGATGGCTAATGACCACCAGGGGCCTGGGCCTTAGAGCCACCATGTAGCAGGGGAGGGGTAAGATGCTATCACGCAGCGGGGTTTCAAGCGGAGCAGGATGTGTGCCTATCAGGGCCCTGTAAGTTTTGCCAATGCCCACTCAGCAGAGGGACGAGCAGCAAGTGGGCAGGTGCACAATCTATTTGCCCTCAGATATCACAGATAGCCCAGATGCCTGCTCAGAGTGGTTCCAGGCCCTGACAGCCAAGGATTATTCTCATAATAGGAGTCCCGGGGAGAAAGCAAGGGAGAGATGGAGATGGCAGGAAAAAGAGTGAGGAGATGGAGAAGGAAAAGTGAACAAGAGATGTGGGGATATATTTCAGACTGAGAGTGTCAGCAGTGGAAGTGGGGGCCTTGCGGTGTTGTAAGAAAAGCATTCTGGGGGACCCACAAAGGAGAATGAGGTCTGGTGGTAAGATTTCTAAGGGGGAAAACAGAAAGCTGTTCCCAGGTTCCCAATGTCTCATCTCCATCTGTCCCACTCTGAAAGAAGTCCAATCTCGTCTTCATCAGGCCCAGAAACAGGGCCAGTGTCCAGAGATTCTGTGCCATGCCAAAGTTTAGTCCATATCAAAGCTTATCCCAGTTCCCGGCTGTGCTCTGGCCAGCTGGTGCTGCTGTATCCAGTACCCAGTCTCGGCGTGGAGCCTACTTGATGTCCATGCGCAGCTACTGGCACAGCTGCGAGGGCCACATGGTTGCTTTGGAGGGAGCACACACGAACAAAGGCGGCAAGAGCATGTTACCGAGAGAGAGAGAGAGAGAGAGAGAGAGAGAGAGAGAGAGAGAGAGAGAGAGAGAGAGAGAGAGAGAGAGAGCTTTTTTAGCTTGGATTATATTATCTCGAGTTTGGGAAGGATCAGGTGCTTCTTCAAACTAACCAATCAAACTGCCAAGCTTCTGATGGGTCCACCCCTAACAAATCTATTTCCGAGGTCTTCTGAGTTCTGTGTCTCTTATCCAATTCAATTCTTTTCCCAGACTAGACTGACAGGCCTCTCTATGGTCACCATTTTGTCATTTCCTGCACAAGTGCTTACCTCCTCTCAAGGTGTGGGCGAGTGGGCAGGGTGAAATGAAAAGCTGGTCCTTCTTCCCTATGCAGGGAGGGGATGGGTGTTAATCCGCTTTGAGGGGCAATGCTGCAGTTCCCTGGGGTGCCTATGAATGCTTTAACTTCCTAGCAAAGCAAGTTTATGTTTCCTAGCTGATTATGTTTAATAATGTCTGATTCTCTTTGCTTTCTTTATCAATATTTAGCTACCTATGCTGACAATAGTACAGTCATGATTCAGTGAGTGATTTCTAGGGTCAGGGCTTGTACAAACTGTATCTCATTTGATTCTTACAGCAATAGCTAATGTTATTATCTTCAATTAACAGCTGAGGAACCTTTAAGTAACCTGTCCTAGGACATATCAAAATAGACATGCAGCTGGCGTAAGGCTTAAGAAATTGTGAGGGTTTGAGAAAAGTGACAACTGCGCCCTAGTCTTGGCTCTTGGAAATGTACTCTGCCCTGGAGTCCTGCAGGCTGTGTGCTGGCCCTCCCTTGTCCCCTAGTGATGAGAACCATTCTGCTTGTCTCTCTGTCTCTCTCTCGAATATCGTGAAGCACAATTAGTTAATGTTTATAATGTGCTTTCAACAGGAAAGTGCCACTTAAACTCACAGCTCTGAAACCTCTGGTTGGCTATTCCTACACATTCTGTCTTTTTCATGGAAAGTAGGTGGTTGAGTGCATAATGGCTTCAGCTCAACTGCAATTGCTGATAGAGCAATAGAATCAAATGTAAAACTAATATTCTGAGAAGGGAGACAGCTTTTTTGAAATCAAAATAACAAAGTAATGATTTCTTCTCTCCTTTTAAATAATTTTCTTAGCATTGGGGATTTGCAGGCTCATTCCTCTCTCAATGCCATGCTGTCAACCTCTCCTATGGGGGGGAATGAAATCATCAGCCTACTCTCCAGCTCATCTCTCTCTCTCACACACACCCCGTTCATGGATCGCAATCCAACTCTTACAGGGTTTCTGGCCTACAGGGACTTCAAAGGATTACTTTAGCAGGTTGTAAATGATGAGCAAGAAAATTTTAAATATATTTAAATAATATGTTTTTTGTAGTTAAATATAGAGAAGGGAGAAAGTAAAGGAGGATGTGAAAAAAAAGTAAGGTGAACTAAGAATAGAGGAGTGAGAATAGAGGGACAAAGAGGAAAAAGAAGGGGAAATGAATTGTAACTCAGAGAAGCCCATGATCTTAATAAGTGTGTCCTTGGAAGTCCCCATTTCATGGGGAAATATAAAAATTCCTTTACTTCCCATGTCAAGTCAGCAGCATGAGGAGCTCAGCTCCCACCAGGAGTGATCTGGATTCCATCAACCCAGCTGCACTGCCTCTAGGTGTTGGTTTTGTTGTGGGTGCAAGTGGGTTTTTGCAGTGTTGCAAGGAAAACATTCCAGGAGACCCACAAGGGAGGATAAGGTCTGGTGATAAGATTTATTTGCAAAATAATGGGAGTTCCCAATGTCCCATCTCTGTTCATCCTGCCATGGAAAAAGTCTAATCTTTCCTTCATCAGACCCAGACATTTTGTTCCATGCCAAGTCTAGATCTTTCTCACCATTTGGCTAACTTAGCTTATTTTCCCAGCTCTGTCTCAGTTGGGGCTCACATTCAGAGTCCACCAGCCACCAGGGCCACAAGTGGATGCTAGTTTCATATGGCTGCTATGGGGAGAATGTGCTAAGGAAAGGGGGTGCATATTACTGAGCAAGATAGAGAAGGGGCTTATTTGTTAAGGTGATCATACTATCTTGTGCTTGGGATGAACCAGGAGGGTTTTTCAAAATAACTAATCGACTTCCAAAGCTTTTGCTAGCTTCTAATGGGTCCACCCCCTAACAAATCCATTCTTTCCCCAGACTAGACTGACAGGCTTCTATGGTTGCCATCTTGGCTCCTACTGAACATGTGCTCACCTCCCCTTTATTGTTCTATCCCTTTCCTCAGTGATTTAGGGGGTTCGGACTAGGAGTTCTCTGGAGAATGTGTGAAGCTGTAACTTCCTAGGGAAGCAAACAGGCATAATAATGTCTGATTTCCTTTGCTCCCTTCCTTTGTTAATACTCAGCTACCTACACTAATACTTTTACAAAACTAAGGAACTCAGTTGCACTTCAGAACTCTGTTAGAGGGACGCTTTAGAACTGGTCCCTGTGAAAGTTTCCCCCAATGTTTGTGTACTTTTTCTTCAAGGTAGATGCGCGATCTCACTACAGGTCTGCTTATTTTCATAAATATCTAATCGTAGGACTAAATTAGTGTTATGTAAACTTCAGGTTGCAACCCTTTATTAAACAATTTAGTGGCTTTCATCTATGATTTAAAAAAATGAAATAGAGCAGAATTATCAAAGTACATGACATAAGTAAGGATATTTTGTGAACATTTTGCTTCAGTGGTAGTGGTGTATCTGTGTCTGTGTGTGTCTATACAGTGTTGTGACGTAAAATAAACTTGTTATTGTGGGTCACAGTCTGAAAAATTAAAAGCCTTGAGGCTAAATGACTCTTGGAAAGTCCGCAGACTTCTGATTCTGAGCCACTCTGCAATATCACTTGAATGTAGAAAATCTGGGCAGGAATGTCTTCTGATAACAAACTCTCATGTTTCCTCTGCCTGTGGAATCAGATGTTAGGGAAGATTTCAGCATATCACTACCATCCTAAAATTTATAGACACCTCTCAATTCAACCCTTTGGATAGTTTGGGATGGGCATAGTTGAGGAAAGAGATGAGCTAGGATAAGTCTAAACTGATCTAATAGGACAGGAATTTAACACAATGGCTCCCAAGGTTCAGAGCTAACTTTACTGGCTGCTGCACCTCCTGCATACCGCACATTTTACCCTCCTCCCCTTCTTGCCTGTCTGCTCAGTCACATCTGATTGACTGGCTGACTCACGCAACCTAATGAGAGGTAACACCCCATATGACGAAACCAACGCTGTATAATGGGTTGATTGACATCCCTGGGATCTGACTGTGCACATAGTTCCTCTTGCAGATAATGTTAATGGTTGAAGAATTAAAACATTGCTCAGTGCATAATGAATGCAGCACGTGCCTTGTATTAGCACATGCCAGCTGCATCTCTGGGTACCAGGAAGCAGCAACAGTTTCTAAATTATTTATCAGTTTCCTTACCTCCACCCCAAAAGAGAGTTGGCTTATGCATTTATTTATTTCATGGACAGATATGCAGAGTAATTGCTTTGGGTTTTTATGATTTTTTTTGTCCTAGGATTTTCTTTTTCTGATTCAACAGCAGGGGGAGAAAAGAGAAAATATCATGTCAATGTCATTTGAATCATAATAGCTACAAATTTACTCCCCTGAATAAATAGAGAAGCTTATTTACGAAACACAGACAAGATGTCTGTGGAGTTGTTAACACTGGGAGAGAGATTTGAGTAGGCAGGGGCAATTGCAAAAGTTTGCATATCTCCAGAGCTCCCTTGGGAGGAGCAAGCAGGCAGCTCCTTCCCTGGCCTGGTTCCTTGTGCCTTGGCAACTGATTGGCCGGCCAAATGTAGCTGTCAGAACCCATCACAGGTGAACCAGGAGACTGAGAAGGATGAGTGATACCTGAGGAGTGAGGGGGTGAAGCAGTTCCTTGTGCATTTAAGGGAGAGTGAATGGATAAAATGCCAAGGTGAGAGAGCAGATATAAAGGGTTACATTGTCTGTGGTTCTAGCCTTTTCCTTCTATTTTAGTTTTTTATGTTTATCATGGAGGGGCCGACTACTGCTCTCTGTTGAAAACGTAAGTGTCTGGTGCATCCTCTCCCTGTCTCTCTCCTCCCACAGCTAGCCCCCTGGCCCTGCGACAATGCTGCTGGGTCCCCACTCTATGAGCCCTCCTGAAAGGAGCAACAATGGCTGAGATCTGCTAACAGCCATGTCCAAGGGCTCTTCCTAGTGCTTGACATATATGGTCTCATTTAATTCTCACAATCAACTGTGAGGAAAGTACTACTTTATGACAATTGTATACAGATGCAAAAAACAAATCCGGAGTAGGCTAATGGCCCAAGGTCATGCCCTCTGCTCTGTGTCCAGCCAGGATTCGGGTCCTACCACATAGAAAAGCAGACATCTGGAATGTGGATCAGGAGACTAGGGTTTGATCCTTAATTGCTGAGTTATCTTGGGCAAGTTGTCCTCCCCTCTATGGACTTCAGCTCCCAGGCAGCCATTAACTGTAATAGTGGGAAGAGTGTATTTAGGACTACATTTCTAGGGTTTAGACCCTAGTACTACCACAACTAACCTTGGGGAGTTACTTGACCTTAGTTTCCTCATCTATAAATGGAAGTGATAATTAATATCTCCCTCATGGGAATGGTTTTGATGATTAAATGAGTTACTGTGTGTAGGAGAGTTAGAGTTGAGCTGGCTGCATAATGAACACTTACTATGTCTGAACATTATTATTTTACTTTTGTCTGTGTGTCTGTATTTATAACATGAGATGCAATGGTCTTTAACATCTACTTTGGTTTGGAAATTCTATAAATCAGGTTTGTTTGCACTTCCCTAAAACTTCCAGCTATTTACTGTGGGATGCCAAGGAGAACAAAACCAGAGGGTGAACACACCTTGCACAGGTATATCTCTTTCACACGGGCAATGCCTCTTCATGTCTACAACTCATTTCATGTTAACCTATAACCCTCACGTTATTCCCTGTGGGTAGGTCAAGGATTACTTTCCCTGTTTTTGAGAATAATTCAGTGATTGGCTCAAGGTCAGAAAGTTATTGAACAGCAAGATGCCAGTCCATGTGCCCTGCTTCCAAGAGAGCTCTCTCTGTTGTCCCCAGGGCAAAGGGACTGGAGAGTCTTAGTTAAATCCCAAGCAAGGAGGCGCCTTAGAAAATGGACTTTTGTCTAATTGTATTAGGCATATTCTACTCCAAAATAAAAGACTGGGCAAAGTGTCCTGGCTGTATTTCACTAGCTCATATTTCTCTAAACATAAGAATTTACTACTTTTTCTTTTTCTAACTAGAGAGCAATTAATCTTGTCTCCTCTAGACCCACACACTGGCACACATTATAACTATCTTGAAAGCAGATGGTTCCCTGGGAGAAGAGAAATGTGAAATAACCCAAAGCAACAAGAAAGATTGGCAAGTTCAAAGCCTGGACAATGGGAGCCAGTGCAAGTTGCCTGAAAGGCTCCCCGAGTACTTCTGGGCTGCTATCCTGGGGTCAGATCTGCTCCCCATGGGTGCAGAAAGGAGCACAGGGGTCAGAGCACCAAGGGAATTCTGGTAGGTCATTTACATAAAGCAGGGCTGTATCAGGTCCTGAGGGAAAGGACAAGGCCAGAGACCTATGAACTCAGAAGAGAAAGCAGCCAGTATTCTAGAAGTGTCTGCTGAGCGAGAAGCAAAAAAGCAATGCCTATTATCACTTGCATTTCCAAACTTTCTCAGCCTGTATTTTCTATGCCATGTAACCCATTCCTGAGCTACAATGTGCTGCCTGAGTGGAAATCTCACATCCCTCAGGAAATCATAGCTCATAGTTGAAAGCAAACCTGCCATGTACTTTTCCATCCTCTGCAGCCTCACAGCAAGCTGGGACCATAGTAAACACTCAGTGAATTCCTGAAAAATCCAATTGGATTGACCAAACTGAATCCAACAGAAACATTATTTGTACAAAACTATTGTAAGCTTTTTATCAATGGAATGGGGAGGGCAGTTGTGACCCAAGTAATCCAACAGGAGTAGCTAATCTACAAAATAATTCTGTGGTTCCTATAAACACAATGTATAGTTTTATGCACCTATTTGCTTTCCCAAATAGGTTTCCCCTTGCTTAATTCATTCCCTATTCAATGGATGTTCATGGGGTACATACCATATGCCAAGAACATTACTGGCATTAGGAAATGCAGGGCATGAAGACAGCCGCAGTCTCTGGCCATGCAGAATTGTCCTATATAAGGAAAAGGTGGCTATTACACCATAATTGCATGAATTGTATAATTGTGATAATGACATAGGCTACTGAGAATTAGTGAGTGCTTTCAGAACAGATAACAGGGAGTTCTACTTGATTTCGCCCCAGGGGTAGGGTAGAGGTGATGGAACACAGAGAACACGATGTTTATTTTGAGATTTAGGGAATGAATTTCAGGTGCCACATTACCTCACACACAGGTCGAGGTGGCAACATTAGTCAATTTGCCTTTCTTAAGGACTCCCTAACTGATTACTGGTTGGTGGTGCTGGAAGCATGCAGTGAGCTCCCTCTATCCTCAACAGCAAAGGCTCTCTTCATGATCCTCAGGCCTTTGTTCATGTGATAAAGGATCAAGAACTTGCTCTTGGAAGCTCTGTCTGCTATTGGGGGTTGTTGGAATTCCCCCAGACTCCCTGGCCCCTGTCCTTCCATCTGCATACTCAGTGGCATCTACCTGTGAATGAATTCTTCCCACCAATGACTCCAGAGGAGGAGAATAAAAATGTGCTTCTTTAGTGATTTCTTCAGGAGCATGATTGTGCTGCCCAGAGTAGCAGTGGCTAGAAATTCCAGCTAGCTTCCTGAAACTGAGACATTTCAATTAACAGGCAGCACTTCACACCAGCATTTCTCTCTTCCCTGGTTTTCCAGTCAGAATGTTGTGTATTATAAATAACAATAGGCTGGCCCTGTCCGAGGCTGCTATTGAGTCTCTTCTTTTTGCTGACATCAGCAGGATTCCCTGGAGTGAGTCACCATGTGGATATTTAATTGGGTGACACACAGGGGAAGTTGGCCCACTTTGTGTCACTGTTTTGGGTATTTCCCACAGGTTTCAGTGCTTACCCCCTGGAAGGGCTCTTGGACATCACTTGTGTGCCATGAAACTATTATCAAGGTATCAGGAAAGACTAGGGACAAAAGGAAGTGGCTTAGAGCTTTGAAAAATGAAGGAAATGTAGACAGAAAAGGGTACTGATCTCGTGAACAAAAACAGTTGCCCTGGTTTAGAGATTGTTCACGGACCTAACATGTATTGATGGGGGCGGTGTGCATGTTTTGGGGAGTGGTTGATAAAGGAGGGGAAGGACCACTGAAGAGTACCATAGCCAAAATTACTGGGGAGCAAATGTCAGGTGCCAAAGAAAGGTGTAGTCATGTATCCAAACAATTAGCACCATTTTCTTCATCCAGGAAAAAAAGAAAGAGGAGAATTTAACTTTTTCTTTTTAAACTGATGGGTGTTTGGCAATAAATAGATGTAATTTTAGTCCTAGCAATAACCCCCTGAGATGGCATTTTGCATGCCCATTTGACAGATAAAAAAGCTGAAGCTAAGAAAACACAACTAATAAATGGTAGAGTTTTGATACAGACCCATGTCTGCATGATTCCAAATCCCATACTGATTCCACTGTATGCCAGGTGTCAGCCAGTCCTCAATCCTTTCCCAAGCTTCTTGTATATCATTATTAATTAATGTGCAAAATATTTGAGTTTCTGCTGCAAGCATGGAATAGATGTGGGTCCTATAAGAAATAGGAGAAGCAGTAATAATACTAATAACAGCAATAGTGGCTAACACTTCATGGTGATTACTATCTTCTAAGCTTTGTTCAGACCATTTAATAAATACTAGCTTATTTAATGAAATGCCTGCATCTCAACAACTGACTTTCAGATGCATCACCACCATGCTGGGGAACAGGGAGACTCTCTTCCCTAATTATTTGGGGGTAGGAGCCAGGTAGCAGCAAGAGCAGAGAGCAGGCTGTTAAAAACTCACTGCTGAGGCCAAGGCAGGCAGGTGTACCTTACTTGGGCTGTGGCACAGTAGCTACATGCCAAAAGACAAATTCCCCATGCTTTGCTGATTGCTCCAAGAAATGTTCCTAATGAAGTTCACCAACAGAATGTATAGATCCTGGGTGAGGGTGGGTTGGCTGTGAATCAGTGGCTGAGGGTGTGTTCACCAGGCACTGAATTTGTTCCACGTTAGCTACTAGGGCTCAGTTTTTCTCTGCAGCACCTGTGGATGCCACAGATAAAGATGTCCTTTGTCCTTTCAGCAAAGAGGCTGGGATGGGCCGGCCTTAAATCATATCAGGAGAACTAGAGATTAACCGTTACTTAGAGTTTCCTAGCTGAGAAACTTGAAAGCACAATTGAGTTAGGGGAGGAAAATGGAAGCTAATTTTATTGAATGGCTACTCTCATATATCATGGCAGTGTGATGGGGTGCATCCAGCTCCATCTCCCATCATCTTGTGGTTATTTCAGATCAAGCCACTCTTGCAGCCTAGCATCATGCAGAGCTACAGAGGTCTCTTTTTTTCTCATCTCAGAGGATGAGTTGACCCATCTCTGCAAAGCGCTGATCCTGCTGCCTCTGCCATCTATTCTGCTGAATCCACCTCCTTGGAACTTTGGTCCATTCATCTCTTCCATCTCTCCCCAGCACCTTCAATCTCTCCTTCCTTTTGACCTCTTTCTCTTTCTACTTTTTTCAAACTATCAAGTTTTTCTTGAACATTTAGACTAACCATAAGTCTTAAACACATGTCCTTTTCTAATAATTGCCTTGTCTGTCTCCTTTCATTATCATCCTGGTTGTTAAAAAGAATAGTCCATTGCCTTATTACCTTATATTCACTTCTCAGTCGACCATAATCCAGCCTCTAGTCCCACGATTTCACTGAAATTGCTTCTGTTAAAGTCAGAATTGATGACCTCTTACTTGACAAAAACTAAAGAACTTTTTGAGTTTCTCTGATATTTCTCTGAATGAATTTGTATCTTACAGCTTTGTAACAGCTGATGCTACTAACCACTCCCTCATTCTCAAACTCTTCTTCCTCAGCTTCTATGGTATCTGCCTTTCTTTCCCAGTTGTCATCTTAAATGGTTCATTTCTTTAGGTTTCACTCTTAGTTCACTTCTTACTCAACATGTTCTCCTTACCAATTTCACTTGCACTCATATTTTAAACTTTTAGTTATATGCGAATAATCACCAAATCTGTATCTCTAGTCCATGAGTTCCACACCTATATATCCACTGCCTGCCAGGCAGTCACCTGATGTCTCCCAGGTACCTTGTGCTTCACATTCTTTTTACCCAACATTAAATTCACCATTTTTATCTCCTAACCTATTTACTTCTGAATTATTTTTTTCTTGATTTGTAGCATCTCCCTCTGACTCAGTTGCCCATCTAGGACTCCAGACTCTTTGATATTCATCTTTCTCCAGAGCTCCATTGAGAACCAGTCATTGGCCCTGAAGCTTTTATTTCAAAGGAATTTCCTTTTTCCCATCCCTGATGCCTCTGTCTTAGTTTAGCTTCCCTTTGCCTCATTCTTGAACTATTACAGCAGCCTCCTGTCCATTATTCTTACCTCCATTCTGTCCATCCCTTACCCCACTTGGACATGTCCTCTGTACTGTCCCCAGAACAACATCTCTAAAATGTAGAGCTGACTATGTGAATATCCATATTCTTTCTTAAAAGTTTTTAAAAATATTTTATTTATTTATTTTTAGAGAGGGGGGAAGGGAAGGAGAAAGAGAGGGAGAGAAACATCAATGTGTGGTTGCCTTTCACATGCCTCCTACTGGGGACCTGGCCCACAACTCAAGTATGTGCCCTGACTAGGAATAGAACCAGCAACGCTTTGGCTCACAGGCTAGCACTCAATCCACTGAGCCACACCACCCAGGACTGAGCACCCATATTCAATCAGACAAAGTCTAAGCATTTCTGTGTTACTAGAAAGGTTTAATTTACATGTCCTTACTTCTCTAGCCTGTGGCCCACCTTTGCTCTTTAGGTTGTATCAACATCATGCTACTTTTAACTATCTCAGCTTACCCTGGTTAAATCTCTCTGAGCCATCTGCTCAGAGTGTTCCTTCTGCCTGCAACATCCTGCATTCCTCTCTCCTCCATCATGTATTTGGTTCCACTGGCTTTTTATTTTGTCCTCCTTATTGGCTGAGCACAGTCCTTCATAGACACAAGGGAGTAAGTTTATCAAGTCAAGCCCAAACTTAATAACTAGACAGAGTATGTACCCACCCACATGGTTTGAATGGTGGGGTTCAGGGAAATTCACACCTGGTTATCTTTTATTGTTTAAAATTATTTCATTATTGGGTCATTCTTTTGATTGCCTTTGTCTTCTTGTTTTTGGAGAGACTTCTATAAATTTCTCTGGGTGGAGTTATATCACCTAAATCTCTATCAATTCCTACATATTATAGAAAGGGTATCATGGCAGGCAGTTGAGGGTGAGGCCCTTGGTAAAATATGACATGGGATGATGAAAAATTGCAGCAAGAAGGGGAATAGTATTCCTATGCATAGAGCTGAGAGAATGTCAAATGCAACAGTTCACATTACAGACCTAACCTGGTGGAATCATGTGGATAATGCCAGGAAGTTAGAATTCAGGGTATATCCAGGTTACCAAAATTAAAAACAAATTAAAATAAAAGTGATTTCCTGAATAATACAGAATCATCACCCATGTAGTCTTTTGTTCATTTAAAAAAAAAACAAACTGCCAAGATAGGTTATTTGTTTAATGGAATCTTATGATATGCACCAAAGTATGTCTAAAACTTAGAAATGAGAAAAAGAATGAACTCAGTACCCTACAGGTTGTTTGTTGTAAATAAAGTAAGGAAGAAGTTATATTACCATCAACAGACAGCAAAGAGGGGAAGATAGGCAGAAAGAGAAAGACACATTTATTAATCATGTATTGAACATCTTCTACCCAGACACTGCTATGTCACTGGGACTATATTGGTGTTCAATCTGGACATAATCTTTGCTTGAGTATCTACTTGTCATATGGTGAGTACTCAGTATAAATTTTTATGGAAAGAAGGAAGAAAAGAATAAAGGAAGGAAGGAGGAAGGAAGGAAGGAAGGAAGGAAGGAAGTAGTGCCCTATTTGTTAGCTGGTCTAGGATAGTTTAAATGAACTAAATGTTTATTAACAGTTTAAACTTTTCACCCTATGGTATTTTTTTGCCCATGGTATGTTCTTCTAGTAAATTTGCACTAAATTCATTCCCCATTATGATTAGAGAGTACTTCATCAGGCTAACCAGTAGATTATACATGAATTTGGCATGTTAAATTTGATGAGTTATTAAAATAGACAGCAAGTGAGTAGTAGAGTTCGGATTCTAAAACCAGGTACCAATAAGACCCCAGATGATCGTGTATGGGCCCTGTGGCCATGTTGGGAATTAGATAATGCCTCCCTGCTTCTAGACCACTTGGGGGGCCAGCCACCTGGCACACACCCAGAAGGGGCAAATAAAGGCGATACAGTGCTCATGGCTGTGGCGAGTCCAGTCTTTGCTTTCTAATCATTCTCAGTTATTTACGAGCCCCAGAGAAATGCTCAGAGGACAAGCTTATAAGTGTTGATCGGAGGGGTTTATGAGTGTTCTGGGCCAGTTTTGTAAGAGAGCAGCTCCAATAAAGAATTTATCAAGACAATAAAAAAGAAAGACAAGGGCCTAAAGATGCTCTGGTGAAAAAAGCTCTTTTATATTATGAGAGTCTAACAGGGAGCACTTTGAACAAATGCCAGGCTTTGCCCATGCCCATCTCACCCATCCTTTCTCCTACCCCGTCTAACACATAGGCAGAGGATCTCTCTCATCTTCATCTCAGGGTCTAAATATGAAAGGTCATTGACATTTGTTTTAGTCTTATGATATGCAGCCTCAATCCTTTTACCCCAGATGGGCTTTTCTTTCACTTGAAATGGCTCTTATGTTTGCTCTATTCTTGGAGATTTCAAAGATGGCTAGTTCTAACCAATGAAACAGTTTTTAATAGAAATTGGGCATCCCAACCACGTAAAGGCCACAAAGTGCTTTTTGCTTAATGTCACCCATTTTTCAATTCAACTGGGCTTTTTATTGAGTGTGTACTCTGTCCCATGCATGTGTTGGGTGAGAGGGCTCCTAGACTTGTGGAGGTCACTGTGAACACTCACGTGCTGAGGCTGTCACTGATTACTAGTGCCTTGCACACTACCTTGCAAAACGAGGAGCTTAATAAAGACTTATTTATAAGTATTTTCACTATCATAATTCAATTACTCAGTGACTCATTATTTATTTGTATAATCATCAAACTTGTTTTGAGCACCTGCTATATGCCTTCCAAATAGAAATGAACTAGAGAGGGTCTCCTTGCCCTCTTCTAGAGAAGTATTTTAGAGTTTAGTGAGGGAGATAGATGCACTGACAGACAATTACAATGCAATGGGACGTTAGTTCTAACAGGAATCTACAGAAGGGGCAAGTTTTCCAGATAGAAGGAAAAACCAAGTGATCTACACAGAGAGAACAGCCTGAATAAATGTAAGAAGGGTGGAGAAGAGCATGAAAGGTTCAAAGGACTGTGAGATATCAGGTGTAACGCATCATAAGATGAGTGTTGATGGATTATTTGAGGACCTTGGATGAGGAAATGGTAGACCCTTCAAAGCCCTGTGCAGTTCTTAAACAGTGGAAAAAGTAGGACTGCAATATGCAAAAGGGAAGTTATAGGAATTAGTAGACCAAATAAAGGGCCATTACATTAGTGAAAGAAAGAAAGACTGAGGAAATGAACTGGGCTGTGGTAGCAGGTGTGGAAGGAGAGGAGTGATTTGAAAGGTAATGGGCAGGCAAAGGTAAAGGCTGTGATAACTGGCTGCGTATGTGAACAGGACACGGCTTGGAGAAGGGTGAAGCAAGTGAGGCTTTCACCCCAGTGCAGAATTTCACAGGGTGCCAGAACTCGGTAATAGAGATGAATAAAACTTTAATGCAATACTTAAAAAATAAAATCAATGCTAAAAATAGAAACCTCATGATTAATAAAATATCAACATTTCGGTAGAAAAAGATCAGTATTACTGATTTTTTTCCTTTTGCCTCTGGCTCCAGCATGGCTCAAAATGGTAACGTACTGACTATTCAAAATGTTGATAGTTCATTATGATTTTTTTGTATAGTTTTAACTTAAAAAAAATTGCATTACATTTTTGTTTATCATGCTTACCAGTTTTTAAAGGCATTCTCTAAAATTTTGCACCAAGGCAAGTGCCCCATTTCCCTCACCCTAGTCCCAACCCTGGAGCGGGAAAGGGGAGGAAGAGCAAGGGGGTGTTGGCAGCAATGATTGCAGGGGTGTTGTCAAGTAGGACACATTGATGTACATCATGCTGCCTGACTCTGCTGAAGGACCACTCAATCTGCAACTAAAAGTGACTGTCTTCCCTGGATACCTTTCCTCTATCCACTGATGGTTGTCGTTTTAGGCTAGGAGTCTTCACCACATGCCGACCCCATCCATTGCCCTCCCTCTGAGCAAATGGAGTTTGGGTCTCACATGATGAAACTCACATACGGCTTGTGTACAACTTGCCTAAATGCCACAAATGCTTCAGAATAAGCATGGAAATTGGTTTCTAAGCTCCAGCAGTTTCTAAAATAGGGGTAGTTTAAAACAAAGCAGTATTATCAAAGAGACCCCTATAGAGCAGATTATGGGAAATAGCAGTGAGCCTCCAAAACAGAAAACCTGGAGAAAGAGTCATGAAGGGCATCCACCCTTCCTGAGAAAGGGCTGTGCAGAAGGGGACTGTGGAGGCCAGGGAAAACCATCAGCTCTGTCTCCATCTCTTCAGTGTGGTGAAACTAATTTCTCTCCATTCCTGAAGGTTTTCACTTTCTATCCTGGCTCAGTGTGGTGTAATATATCCTGTCAATGCAACTTTTGGGCTGAAAAACATTATGGTCTTTGGAAATCTAGCAGAAAATTGGGTAGGGGGTTTCCAAATTAATTGCAATGTGTAGATGGAGTACCTTGGGGATGGTGAGGTAGAGAGGGGAAGGTACTGACTGTATCCAAAGGCTGTGTATTAGGCTGTGCTTAGGTAGGGAAAATAGTAGAGGGGATAGAATGGACATTAATATAGAGAATTCGATAATGAAGGAAGGTAGATAAAAATGTGAGTAGACCTTTCTTGACAACTTCCATAGAGAATTGCAGAAAAGGCTGTTTTCTGATAACCAGTCTATATGGTTGCATGAATTTTATCTCTAGCTGTGTTCTGCTTTCTGGGCAAATACTTGGAGAAGGTGAACCTTTGAACTGACCCAGGATTGGGAATATTTAAGGCATGTGATAGGTGAGGGAACTGGATAGTAGAAGAAGAGGGAGAACTTTAGAAGCAGCTGGCATTGGAGCAGTGGCTGATAAGACCAAGGATGAGGTGTTGAAAAGTACTAACAATTCTGAAGAGTCTCAAGCTTTCAAGAATTATGTCGCATTTTCATAGTATGAGAAATGGCTGAGGGACCTATGTGATGATTGGGTCTTCTCTCAGTGGAATCAGCTGTAGGTCAGCATAGGCAGCTGTATAGCCAGCACTTTCCAGAGACTATGGCCTCTATTGTTGTTATCTGGACTATAATCAATATGAACTCTGCATCATTAACCATACTCTCTTCTCTCTTGAAATGCAACCAAGCAGTCTTAGGTAAAAGATGTCTTATCTGCCTCTCTGGAACATCATTTAGAAAGAAGGTGTGGTAGAGAAGACGTATTTTCTTAGTAGCCCTACAAGTTCCTCCTCCCCTGACCCCCAGCCTTCCCCCACCTGCTTATAATGAAATTGCTAAAATATGTGAGTCAATGATGAAGGCGACATTCTCAAGTTGACAATGAAGACCAATGCCATTAACATTTCTTACAACCACACCAAATACAGCTGTCAGGGCAAGAGGGGTTTGAGAAGGTGGAATGCAATTAACCTAGTTGGAACTGGGCCAAGGAACCCAAGGTTAATGGCCCTGGGAATGGGAGCATTAATGACCACTGATGGTCAAGCCCCTTTGCATGTCTTACTCATTAGAGCTACCTTTTATATTCTATAAGTTCATGGCCTTTGGCCTGGGTACAAAGGGTAATGGAGAATTGCCACTCCCCCAGATGATGTGTTCTGCATTCTGACAGCTTCTGTCCAGCTCTTGATCCCCTGTCACAATATTCAGGTATAGTGTGTAGCAGGTCTCAAAACATACCAGCCATCTGCTGAGTACTGCTGATGATAGCGAAGACATATACGTGATACATATTCATGGGCAAAAATTGCTTCGGGTTTTCATCCAACAGACTGACAAAGGCGTGACATCCTCTTGCTTTCACCTGTTTGGTTCTGGTATTCCATTTTCTACACACTCCTGGGTAAACTGAAATAGAATCTTAAACCACTCTGGAATGTGTCCTCAGTCATATTTGATGGTGACAAGAATAATTAACATGTGAATCTTCATAGTGTCCTGCCCTGACTTGATTGACAAAAAGAATGCTATTTCTGTCCATTAAGATTCTCCTTTTCTCTTATTCCCTTTACCCTCCAAAAGAATTCTACCTTTGCCATAGCTTCTCTTATGCGATAAGCTTTTGTGATGCAAATTTGAAACACAGGTTAGAGAGGTCAACTGAACTGGAGTAGGGCAAGTAGGGGTTATCAACTCAGAGGAGAGAAGAAAAAGCAGAGACAAGAAAAGGAGAAAGGGGAAAGAGTAATATTCAATGTGGGCGTGATTTGTTTGGGAAAGTTGAGCATTGGGGTTGGAAAGAAAGAAGATTCAAGGCAGCTGTGTTTTGTATGTGAGACAAAAAGCAGAAATAAGGAAAAGTGAAATTTTAAGAAGTCTGGTTGATGGTTATCAATCAGATCTCTTTTAGTATTCTTAGAGAGATAAGAATAAACACTGATATTAATTTTAATTATGTCTGGCCATTGGAGTGTTTCAGTTAGAGTGAAAGACCCCCTGAGACCAGGCCAGGCAGAGTTCTGGGATTTATCTGAGTTCACATGTTTAAATGGAAGGCTGAAATTGATGCTTTGAGGGAAGTTCAAACAGGGACAATGACTTTGCTTCTTCTTTCTCTTGACCTTGAAATCAGGAACATATTTTGTGGCACTGCCTTCCCTAAATTAATTTTAAAGAGCAGAGTGTATGAAAAATAACTAAATATCAAGAAGCTCTGTGTCATCTGTGCTAACATTCATCCACTTAGATCTTCATGGTTTACACAACAGTTCTATGAATTTTTACTTAAGCCTTCCATAAACTCTCAGAAGTAGATAGTACTTTCTTATTTCATAAATGTGAAAATGAAGGTCTAGAGCACAGGTGGCCAACACAAGGCCCACGGGCTGAGTTCAGCCCTCCACCTTGTTTTATCTGGCCCGGGACCTTGTTTCTGCCCTCCGGCAGCACCAAGCTATTGCTTAACTGTTAAGGAGTAGTTACATTTATACAGTCCTAAAATTACATTCGACCCTTTGAAGGCAACCTTGAGGCTGATGTGGCCTCTGGTGAAAATGAGTTTGACACCCCTGGTCTAGAGCCAGGGATGTACTTATGAAGGTTACAAAGTTCATAAGAAGCACCTCCACCCTAGGTAAAAGTTTGAATGTTTGTAAAAGGGAAAGATGAAAAAGGAGAGACCTTAAAAGTGAAAATTAAGTTTTTAAGTAGAGGCAGGAATTCAGTGGAGGCTCAGAGGTTTCCTGTGCCCAGCCCCACACACACAGTCACCCTGAGCCCTTTGTTGAGAGAGAGAAAGGAGCAGAGAGACAGCTGCGTCTCTCCCTGCTGCATCTCCTCCTGCATAATAGCCTCGGATGGCTGGGGGTCTCCTCTGCTTATGTGGCCCTTTTCTTTGGACCCAACAAAAGGGCAGTGAGGGGAGCACAGTCTGTCTTCTGCTCTTGGCAATTAAGGACTGGCTAGAGGCAGGACAAGGAGAAGATGTCCGCATGGTGCTGCCAGCCTTGGCATTTTCTCAACAAACCTGCAAGATAATTCAAGCCATTAAATCATCCCAAATCACATGCAGTGACTGTCATTTTTCTGTGTGAACATCTCCCCAGCTGAACACAAGCATCTCAATAGCCACAGCACCCTAATTTTCTTTGTCGGAGGCAACAAAACCAAAAGTAATGACAGGAGGAGGGACTGGGTCCCAGAGGCATACTCTCTGGGAAGTCTCTTGGGCTTAAATACATCTAAAGCAGATCCGAAAGAAAGCAGTGATTAAGGCTAATTTTCTGCCTGCATTATGTTAAGTGTCCCGTTGTCTACACAAATAGCAATTGCTTCATGCCAGAAACATTTTTAGTGAATTCCTCTTATTGGTGAATTCTGTATTAAAATAAAAAGGAGACTAAAGAAAGATTTTTCAATTGAAAGGTGAGCCTATCAGGATACCAGTTAAAGACACAGGACTGGCACCTACCCAGGAGTTGATTTTCCTTTTCAGATGCTAATATTGGAGAAGGAGGAACGCTCCCATTCTTTAACTTTGCCAGTGAAAGGCCTGGGAAGTTCAAACCTTTAGCTTTAGGAGGGCACAGCTCTGCCACTTGCAAACACACTTGGTTTTCTGTCAGGAAAGCAGGCAGTGGGCTGAGGGGGGAAATATGGCTGATGAGAGGTTAACAAATTTAGCCATTCCTGAGTCATCCAAGGTGGACTGTCCACAGGAGAAGTGAAAGGGACACATGGGACCCTTCTTTCTCCTGTGTGGACACTGTCCCTTCCCCAGGAGCAATGAGAGTGGGCTCAGTCACTTCACTCTTACCCTTCCAGTGTGGGTCTCAAGTCCTACAGGTATTTATATAATATTCATCCATTCACCCATCACCCATTCTGTTAACATTTACAAAGCATCTTCTGTGTTGCAGACAGTGGGCCACACCCATAAATTCAAAACCACAGTTATGAAGAGGAAGCAGAAAGCAGGATAGTCAAACAGAAATAGAACAGGGGCATTGGAATCAGAGAACTGAATGAAAAATTTCACCAAAACCCTTCTTGCCTTGCATAAATAACTTATGATCTCATCATTGTGAATTGGGGGAGCAGGGCGAGGACTACTGTACCTGCCTTAGAGAGCTTTTGAAAGCAGTAAATAGTATATGCAAAGCTACTAACCTAGAGCCTGTCACCAAACCAGTGCTCAGTAACTGAATTTATTCCAACCTTCTTCCCGATTCTCACTTATTACCAGAAATACTTTTTCCCCACAGATATTTCTGATTTTCAACTATCAGGGCATCAGATCCCTAGGCCACATCAAGAGACACTTACTTGTGCCTGTTCAGACCCAAATCTATGACTGACTTAACACAAAGAGGCTGAGAGAAGGGATGAAGACTGGGGCATGTACAGTGGAGCAGGGAGAATTTGGGATCAGTACCAAGGGCCGGTTACAAGGAATAGTGAGGGGCCCTTCTGTGCTGGGTACCAGGCAGTGCAGTCTGTTTAGATTATTTTGCCAGCCTGTGTTGGGGGTGGAAATCCATGCCCCATCTAATCTCAATAACTCCAGGGGCAGGTCACCTGTGGGGTTGAGAGGACAAAAAAAGATGGCAACTTTCTAGAACCCCAGAAGTGCCATACACCTTGGTCTTTGACCACCATGGCATGTCCATTCCTGAGGATGTGTGGCAGGATCATTAATTTCTAACAAGAATGAAGATTTGTGTTGAAGTTGAGAATAGGTTAAAATGAGCAATTAGTCAACGTTCTATCCAGTATCTCTTGCAGACAGATTTTTGATACCAGGGAAGATCAGCTGACTTTCCAATCAGCCCCACTGGAAAGCTGGGACTTAATTTAAGCTTGTCGCCATGTGTCATGTACCAGTGCTGAGGTGTGTATTTTACTTTTCTTGAACATGCTGACCCCAAGCTCCTGCAGTGCACATATGATTATGGAATCTTATAAATGAGTGATGACCTCCAAGGTTGAATGCAGCCTCAAGGGCAGGATTGTGAAAGAGAGAAGGAAGGTGTTGGTCTCTACTTCTCAGATAGCCTAATCCACACTCTGGGTAGGATGAACTATGTGACCTTGGGCAAATTATTTCTTCAAGCATGTTATGTCCTCCAGAAAATGGGGATTGTAACATCCAACAGGGTTGTTCTAGGCTTAGTTTAGATAACAGAATTTAAGTACCAAGCAGAGCAACCACCATTTAGTAGCTCAGTTAATATTAGTTTCCTGATACACAATACAAAGAAAGGACACCTGGCAAAGGTTTAGTGTTTGATGGTGATGGTGATGATGATGATGACGACAATGACAATGATGATAGCAACATCACTGTGTGTGTTCAGAAAGGAAGAAAAACATGGGATTCTATTGCCTCCAGAACTTGGCTGTGAGTCAGGTGCTGTGAGTGGAGAGTGGAGTGGATGTAGCTTCGCTGATTCATGCTGCCCGCAGAGCCCTGAAGTCCCAATCCCAGGCTGAAGAGCCATCTATGGCATGTACAACAGCAAGGAAGTTGATTGTGTTGCTTGATCACTCAGTTCAGCCTTCTACATCTCAGGTTCCCAGGGTCAAGCACTGTTCATTGTTTTTTCTAACAATGAGAATGCTCTCAGATGGGGTGTCTCTTGGCTCTCTTACCTGCGGCTACTAGCTCTGCCTCTGATTAACCCTTTGGAGCCTTGTAGAAATGGATTTCCAAAGTGGAGTTTTGCTAGTCTGGAATTGGCAGGGACTTAAATAACTGAACCCCTCACAACCCCTTCCTCCAGATCCACTGGAACTTAGAGGCAGTTTCTTCAGGCATTGAGTTCTCTCACGGGCAAGCTGAGCAACCCCAGCCACCCATGGCCAACTCTCACCCTCTTCCTTTTTCTTCTTTTTCCTTCTTTCCACATTCTTCTCCAACTTCTCTTTCTTTCTTGCCTTTTCATTTAGCCTTGCTCAAAGTAGCTGAGTCAAAGATTCTTTCCCTCACACCCCCTCTCAGAAAGCAGACAAATAGTGAAATGCCAGCCCTGGATGGGCCATAAATAATGCATAGTGCACAGGAACAGCTGGAGAGGCCCTCTGATTACAAAGAGAAGATCTTTCAAAAACATATCATCGTCTTTACTCTTCTTAATGCTACCCATTCTGCATTCAGCAGAGACACATACCTACTTGTTCATCAGTATGAAGCCCTGGCAAAGGGCCATTGTTTCTCCTGCTGTCTGATCCCAGCTCCACCACCAGGAAGGCCTGTCTGACAACCTGTCCTCCTAATGCCTGAGCTACTGTTTCCTGGACCCCTGGAAACCTGCTGGAATGGTAGCCAGGCTAATTTCAGTTCAAGGCTTATGCTTCATTATTTTAAACTGTTGTTATAGTCTTGATGTCTTGGTACTTGCTGAACTCTTGGAGGGATAAAGAACTCTAACTCTGTCCCCTGATGTATTTAAATATAGTGCCTAATAAGTTGCATATTCAGGACTAAGGACTTAGTAAATACTAAATGCCACAAATATAAAATTATGAAGTTATTATCATTTCCAAGTTTCATTTGAGGAAATTATGACTCAGGTAAGTTAATTGATTAGCTCTAAGTCTCTGAGCTAAGAAATTATAAACTTAAGATTGAAATCCAGTGTCTACGACTTCATCTTCCATATTTACTTTTCTTTCTACTAATTAGGATTCAGAACTTGGTAACTAACACAGAGGAGTCTATCAGTCAAAGTAACAGCAGAAAACAGAAATCACTTGCTTCAAACAAAGAGGAGATAATGAAGAGATGATCTACAGAGTCTGTAAGACAGGGTAAAGAAATCCAACAGGAATGTTGAGGCACCCAGTGATTCACAATCTAGGGAAGCTCTTGCAACCTCTAAAGGGAAAAAGGAAAGAGATGACATAATTGGAGAGAAGAGCTGGAGCTATGAAGGATGTCTGCCTCCCAGGGTCTGTGACATGGAAGGCTTAGCACTGTCAGGACAGCAGCCGTGAAGAGAGTGGGGAAAAGGCCACTTTCTTTGTGAGGCATTAGCTGGACACAGATGGACCCAGACGTCAGGGAAAAAGTGATGCAGTTGGTGGGTCAGCACTCCTTGAGATGGTTGTTGGACCATGGAAGACCATTAGCACACGGGGCCCACTTATGATCCTTTATCACACAGCTAGTGTGTGGAAGAGGCATGCCTTCCTTCCTGGGCTCTGGGACCAGAGCTGGGTATTCCATGAAGCTGATAACATTTAACTTTAAAGGTCGATTTCCATTAAATCTTGTTGCATAATAGACCATGCAGGAACATGATAACTTAAAACCAAAGTAGTTGATTATGTCTTCTATTTCTATGGGTTGGCTGAGAAGTTCTGCTTGTCACACTCTCAGCTGGGCTCACTCATGGAGCTGAATTCTACTGGGAGCTTAGCTGGGTCTGAAACAGACAAGAGGGCTCCACTTGCATTCCTTGGGTCCTCGGTGTCCTGGACCCTCCCCACTGGTGGCAGCTGTTCAGGGCTCTTAGGAACATACTTCTGACCTCCTGGCCTCCCTGGACCTCCTGTGGCCCCAGCCCTGGCCCTTGTATGGGCTGCTTCTAGCTCACCTGCACCACAGCCATGGCCTCACCTCCATCTCCCTGCTCTAGGCCTCAGGACCTCAGAAGTGGTGGCACTCATTCCCTGCCCAGTACCCCAGGCCTTTGCTCACCCACCACAGTCTCAGTTCCTTCCAGGAAGGTGGGGAGCAATATACCACAGAGGAATACACCTGGATGGTGCATGGGAAGCAGGAAGAGCACTGACCATGGGCCTCCACTGGGGAAGGGGTGTTGAGCTACCCTGCACATGGTCTTGTTCTCTCCATATAATCATTTAATCTCCTAGTGTGAACTTTCTTACATAGCAGTTGGCTTTCAGAATGGCAAAAGCAGAAGCAGTCAGGCCTCATAATTCTAGTTGAGGAACTGGCATACCATCGCCTCTGCCTCATTCTGTTGGTCAAAGAAAGTTGAAGGCTAGGCCAGATCCCAGAGGAGGGAATAGAAACTCTAGGAGGGGAAGAGAAGCATACACATACAGGGTGGGAAGGATGGTTGGAGGCCTCTCTTCACACAATCCAGCACAGTTGCCTTCTCACTATAGTGATTTACATCCTTCTTATGTGGAAACTGTATTTACCTTTTCCCAGGACACCACAAGTTTTCATCCCATCATGGCATCAAGTTCAAGTCCAGTATCTCATGATCTGTCTTGGGTAGAGATGTACATGAAGTTCCTTGGATCTGACACTTGTTGAGCTTAAGAACTATGAACTGAAAAATATAAATTCAGTTACTCCATATTCAACAGACACCTGTAATATAACAGTAATACAGGAACAGGATGATTGCAGTAAACACTCCTATTAAAAAAGGAGAGGAGTGGGAAGCACGTAGCCATTACTGATCCACAGAAATTCTAAAATCTAAACCGGCATTTACTGCACATTTGCCTTTCCTAGGGGCAAAGACGTTCTTTGATTAGAGCAGAGTTCTGTCTCTGTGAGGGTTTCCTAATCCACTGTGCCTGGTTCTACCATCCGGACTCTTGGTTTTGCCCTCCAATCCTTTCTTCTTTTTTCATAGGAAAAAACTCACACTTGCAGCTGAAAAACTTTCCCGGCCTGGTTTCTTCTACCAGAAGTTGGGAGCTCCAATGCCTCTTGTTACTTTGAACTTCCCTATTCCTCTTTCCAACCTAGCAGTTCTCTCATGAGAACAAAGCTCTTAAAAATACTCTGTGCTGTCTGCCTGTCTTACCAGGGTTCACTCCATGTCTACGCTGCAGTGTAATTCTTTCTGAGGTTGACCCACCAACACTTTCCACTTTGAATGACACATGATTCATAGGATTCCTCTCACTCAGAGAGGTCTTCACAGGGGGTCCACCAGGTGCAATCTTGATTTGATCTTTTGTCTCAGGCACCTCATTTGAAAGTCCTTTGCCAACTGGAGAAACTGTTTTGGGGCTGTAGTGTTTCCTCTGAATTTCACTTGAACACTGATCCATTCTTTTTTGACTCTTCTTTTTTTTTCAGTACCCTAACATATGCTACCAAAATAAGCCAATTGGCATCTTCAACATTTTGCCTGGAAATCTCCTTGGCTAAGTTTGTAATGTACTCACTTACTACATTGCTCTTGAAGCCTCTACTAACACCCTCCTCTTCAGCTTTGCCTGACACATCAACCCAGACCCAGTGCCACGTGTCAGGATGCAATTTCATTGTCTGTTGCCATTTTAGTTATCTATTGCTGAGCAGAAAACCTTTCCAAAACTTAATGGCTGAAAACAACAACTGCTTACTTGCTCATGATTTTGCAACTAGTACCGGGCTCAGCAGGATGACTCAACTGTGCTCCACATGGTGATGTGGGGCATTCTTGGGGCTGCGTTCTCCTGGGTGCTTCTCTGGAACTGGCCATCTAGGAAGGTCTCCACAGTTGTGTTTCGAGACACTCTGTTACACAGCAATAGATAACAGAATCAGGGCCTCACTGGCCTAAATCCTATCAAAGTCCTGGAAGAGCCACTAAGAAAACAGTAACCTGGTCAAATATATTTTTGTAAATTATAGAAAAATAAGACTGCAATTAATCAGGTCGTCTATTACTATTATTCTGACATAATGTACATTGCTTCTTCTGTGTCAAGTGACACTTGAATGGCCACACGCATTTTTGGATCCAGCTAAGAGGTTAGTTAGAGATACAGTTAGGCTTAGCCAGATGTGCTTTGTGTACTTTACAGTCACCTTCATGCATATTGAAATCCCTGCTGACTGTTCTGACGTAGAGATGACTCCCAGGAATGTCCCTGCCACCTACATGAGACACCCAGTATCACTCAGGAGTAGCACTGCAACATGCATGTGTCCTCTGGGTCCTAGCACTGGGAATGTGTGTTGAGGTGGCGGGGGGTGAAGGAAAACAGGTTGGAATGGTAAGGAGCTAACAGTGACCACAAGTTCTCCCAATATCATAGCACACAAATAAAAAAAGAGAGAGACATGTTTCCATATTTGGCTGAAACCTGAAGCATCTACGTGACATTTTTAGTCACGGTTGGGAAACCGAAAGCAACTGGTCTGAACTGTCAGTGGAAAAATATCAGGATGCTGTATGACATATTGACTTAGCCTTATAGGAAATACTGTAAAATCATGTAACAAAGTGATAAAAATTGTATAGCTAAGAACATAGGGAAAATATTACTGAAATATATTGGGGAGGTACTGAATATCAATGTTATTTTTCTAAAGTTTACAAAGTTGTGGGCAATTTTTGGTTTTTAAAACTGCAACTTATGATTTTATAACTTATGATTTCTCATTTTAAATAAATACATTTATACCTAATTTTATATTTGTAATTGCATGTGTTTTTTTTTCTTAATGAGAACCTTGAAACTGTGTAGGGTCCAGGACACACTGAATCTGGGCCACTTCTGTGCTTAGACCAGAGACTTTTCCCTCAAAGGCAATGATAGGATATTAACTAATAAAATCATGGCATCTGTGCTATCTCTCAGCATGGAGAAACATGCTCAGTGTAAAATAATGTATCTGGGTTGTGTTTCCAGGGAAATAGGGAATCAGTGGACACCAGAGCAAGATAGGATGATGTTAGAAATGAAGAAAAGCAAAGAGGAAGCTTGCCCAACCTGGCGGCCGCCGAGCCAGAGATGGGAGCAGTGCCTTGTGGCTGCAGGTCCTGCTCAAGCCTGGTTGAGATCTGGCAGCAGAGGGAGAATAATAATCCTGCTGGTAGTAACACCAGTGATGAAAGCTTGGGCACTTATTTAATTCTGGTTTCAGGCACTGTTTCAAGCACTTTGTATGTGTTAACTTATTGCACCCTCCTAACAACCCCGTGAGAGGTTTCTCCTGCCCTATCCATTTAGTAACCAGGGAAAACAGCCAGAGCGGGCAGGGGCTCTGGGGTATGCTGCCTGTGTGTGGTGTGGCTGGGGCGGCTTCTCTCACCACTCGCTGCACTGCCCTGCACTGCTAGAGCCAGCACACAGTTTATCAAGCAATTTTACAGGGAGCCTCTCACTAGCAATCCTAATAGCCCTGAAAAGTTGGCAGGACAATTGCTGCTGCTCTCATTTTATGGGTGATTAATTGAAATCTACATTTGCGAAGTGACTTATTCATGATCACCCAGCTAGTAAGTGGTGATATTGGAACTGAACGCCAGCTCTTGTATGCTTTTCATTATGTCACACTGTGGATTAATACATTTTGGTGATAGTACTTTGCAGTTTCTAAAACATCTTTATGTTTAATAATAACACAATAATGTCTACAACTTTATAAAAGGGTATTATTATTATCATCCTAATGTTACCAAAGAGAAATATCTAAGTCAAAGAGACTACGCACGGACTGTACTGGAGTCCTGGCTTTCTGACTCCAAATTCTCAGCCAGCATCCACTCCTTCACCAGTGGCAGTGTTTCCAGTCTGCTTGCTGAATTCTGATGACAACTTGGCCCTTCAGATGCTAGGGAAGCAGAAGACAGAACCAAGACCCCAGAACTTGGAAGTGCACGGTGGGCTCAGGAACTTGAAGTGGCTTGATGTGGCTGGAACATAGGGGAGACAAGTGTCAAGCTGAAAAACATTGGGGCCACATGGCGAGGGCTGGTGTTTGATGATGTGGTAATTGCTTGATGTGAATGTTATTTTGCAGGGAATAAGCACTGAGAATACTCAGAGATCTGTGCTAGGCAGTGAAGGAAGAAGCCAAAGAAATGAAAGTGTGTTCTTCAGTGGTAAACTGCCATTGAAACTGAAAGTAACAAACATATATAAGGAGAGGATAAAACGACAAACAACAAAGCAAAAACTTAGAAGTATTTGTAAAAGAGTAGATAAAAGACTTAACATTAAATTATTATTGTGTCTCCTGAGTCTCAGGAACACACAAAAGGGTATTATAATAACTGTAATATTTCAAATGGCCCAGGGAACCCTGGGGAAACAGTCCTGTTCATTAACCATTTTCTGTTTAAAGTTGACCTGGAAGGTGGTCCAGATCGTAGCTTGGTTGGTGGCCACTTCTAAGTGGGGGAACTCTCTTTCATTAGACCACTTTTGGGTAAGCTCCTCAATTGTGATGCTAATGAGGAAGCTGCCGGTGGCTGCCTCTGCTGAGGGCTTGCTGTGCTGGGTGGCTCACACACATTGCCTGTGACCCAAAGCCATTCCACCAGCTAGATGTGAGTGCTCCCAATCCACAGAGGAGGTAGTAAGGCCCAGAAACATGTGGAGACGTTTGCCAGTGCTAAGTCAGAGTGAAACTCAGGTTCAAAAGCATATAAACCCCAGGGTCTTGTTTCTGCACTGTTCCCTGCCCCCACCCCTTAGTCCAGAAACCGGTATTGGGATTCTATTCGCTACTTAGTCAAGGCTGAGTGACTATGTTTGATATCTGTGGCATCTACAATTGAGCCAATCCTACATATCTATGCTATTTTTTCCTCTGTGGCCTCCTATTTTAACTTTATTTTCTTAGAAACTTATAATCATTTGTCCTCAAATCCCTTTTCTTCTTCTACCCTGAAGTGTCTGTCATGCAACAAACTCTATTTTCCTGATTTTTATTAAGTACTATACTCAACATGTACACAATTCTCCCTTTCTAGAAGGTGCTTCTCCCAGCTCTACCAATCAAAATTCTATACGTCATTCAAGGTTATGCTCTCATGTGTCAGACAATCTTAATAAATGATTACTATCATTACTACTATTTTCATCATTACTTGCCCACCAATAAATATTTGAGTGCCTACAATGTGTCCAAGCCCTCAAGTGTAAGGCACAATATTGGCCTTGAGGAACCATGGGGAGAGGGGAGGGGACAGGTGTTTGGGAGGGAAGTACAGTGATGTCAATACATACGATAGAGTGTGATAGAGTGACTGGTGGTGCTGGGTAACAGTGAAGTCTGCTTTGGTGTTGTCATAGAAAGCTTTCCAGAGGGGGAACGAGTCATGTCTCATGTACTCGTCACAGTCCACCAAGAAAATACAGCTTCACGTTGGATGACCAGTCGACAGGTATGCCTGGAACTAAGGGTATCCCTGAGTCTCTGACTGTTGAGTGCTAAACTGGGACAGTCTCAGACACACAGGTACTGTCCATCACTCAAGGTAGCGGAGCCTGGCAAAATTTTTGAATGAATGAGTAATTCATGCATAAATACATGAAAGGGATTGGATAGCCCACTACAAATTGACTGCTCTCTGACTAATTGCAACCCCAGATCTGACCTGAGTGCTTTTAGCCACCTCCTGCAGTGCCCTTCCTGCTGTGAGTGTCCCTTTCGGAATTTGGGTGGAAGGCAGGATTTTAATGATGAAGACGAGGGAGCTGTCGCCAGAAGTGGGTGAAGGCAGCTCCAACAAATCTCTTCCTCTCTCCCTTCTAAGCCTGTGTGCTTCATTTAAATATGTACAACATTTCTCCTTATGTTATTGTAGTACACCCTCCTTAATTGCATAATTCAACACTTTCAAGGGTATTTGGAGGAAATTTGGATGGTTCATTGACTGGTATTTGAAGGAAGCTGTAAATTAAATTTAAAAAACATGAGGGAAAATTAGTAGTCAAAGAGACTGACTGAGGGCTGACAGGGGCCAACTCCCAGCCCTGGCCCTGGTGCCCAGTGCACGACTTTCTTTGGGTCTTTAGCCTCCCACTCACAGCCCCTTGTCCCCAGCCTGGTCACTAGGGGACAACCAGGACAGCCTGCCACTGGCAGAACCCCTCTGGTGTTGTTTGCATTGTTTGTGATTTTGACAGGCATTTTGCAGATTGCATGGCTTTGCCTGCTCCACAGAGTGTGTGCTGCACCCAGCTCTCAGGCTGATTGCAATCACGCTGATCGGGAGGAGGTGCCACAGTCCTGGCCTGCGCTTTCGCTGCCTGCACCAAGGTCTGCCAGGCTCCTGGTTCCAGCTTTCCGCCCTGCAAATTTTCCTCTCCCAGGATGCTTCTCTTGAACTTCCCCCCACCCAGCATTGGTTTGCCACCTTCTCTTCTCCCGGGTGCTGAGATCATATGCAGCAGCCTGGGTAGCAACCAGAAGCAGCTGGCAAGGAAATGAGACTGGGCAGAGGCAGCCCCAGGGCCTGCTCATGGCAAACATTCCAGCTCCAAAGCAGTGTGCCTGCCACAGAACGGCCCTCCTCTAGGCTCAGCAATGGCTCCAGGTTCAAGTTTGCTTCATAGACTTGCTCCAGACTGCCTGCACATCACCAAATGCCTCAGTAGCCCATGGATAGAATGAGTGCACCCACTTCACTAGTGGGGTAGTGTTGCTGGCCTGCCGAGGCTGCAGACGTGTCATTTCATCAAAATGGATGCTAAGAATTTTCGAAGTGATTGAAAGAAATCTGAACAGTCTTCCACCTCCAGTGAGAGGCAAATGTGAGATGTTTGGCTGCATTTTAACGTGAACTCCTTAGGACTTAAGGCAAGTTGACTTTTGTGGTGGCTCGTGAGTGGTCTTTGACCAAATGTTCAGAGTGAAATGGATCCCTTTGCTCCCCTCTCTTGACACTGGGGTTGTCGGGGTGCAGTCTGCGCCATCCAGCGAGAGAGCAGGGAGCATTCTGGGGTCCTTCCCTTGTCTGAGATTTAGGGTTCATGTCTGGGCAATGGATTTCACCCCTTTACCCTAGAGAAGGATGCTTTTAAGGTTTTGCTGACAGCCAGAGGGGGTTCGGTTTCTGTCTGAGAGAGAGGAGCCTTCTGGTGATGCAGCTGTGCTCCCGTCCTGCCTGCAAACTGCCCCTTGCTCTCTGGGCAGTGGTGAAAAGGGCCTACCCCCAAAGAGCAAGCCACGGCCCTGCCTGCAGACAAAGGAGGGGGATGAACCTGAGTCAGGCCAGGGGCCAGCACGACCACGGGCAAGGGACAGTGGAGCCTCAGCCACAGCCTCAGCTCCTGCCCTGTATCACCCCCACCACCCTGGAAGGGGCCCCTGGGAACACATGCTGAGCGGTGAGGATGGCAGAGCCCACTTCCCCAGGTGAGGCATCTTGACCCAGCACCTTCATCAGCTTATTTGGAGCATTTAGCTTGTTCCGGTTCAATAAGCCACTCAATAAAACTGTTAGCACTGACCAGAATCCCAAACTGGTGCAGGGTTGCAGGCATGCTGGCCCTCCCACCTAATGGAATGGCCACCTCCCCTCACCCTGCCAGTAAAACCCAGGTGATGTTGACATCATTAGCACAGGTAATAGGAATAATGACAGCACCTCCATACAGGTACAGAGAGTCTCTGTGGGGCCTGGGCACACAGCCTCCCTCCCCCAGATCCCGGGCATCCTCATACCCAGCACCTTTCTCTCCCGCTACCTCCTGAACAGAGATGGGATTGGCTGTTCCTGAATTCCCCCAGCAGGAGACTGATAACTCAGAGACCGGGCTTTGCTTCACAGTGAACCTCTCCGGTTTGGAAAGAGAAATGTGGCTCTCTGTGATGCTCTGGTCAGGTACTGGAGCCTGCCCCTTCCATCTCCTGGCCACACCAGCCTCTGGCAGTGGAGCCTACCACCAGTTTTTGCCATAGATTGTGGCTGCCAGGCCCTTCCTGAGTGTATGTCATACCTGGTACTGTGGATGGTGCAAGTACTTTAAAACCTGCCTGTGGACAGAGGCGACGTTGACTAGATATTAGGAGTGTGGCTCTGCAGTCAGACAGACCTAAGGTCAAATCTCACCTCAGCTGCATCCTAGGACCATGATGTCCCACAAAACGGAGCTTCAGTTTCCACATTCCATCAAACAGGGATGATGACAGCACCTGCCTAGAGGAGTGCTCGGGAAGATCGATGTACATGTTGCTTGTCATGTAGCTGGTATTTACTGAGTGTTTACAAACAGATACTAAAATGATATTAACTATTTTGTGGTGTTATTTTGTTGATTCCATTGTTACTTTTATTATGATTATGATAAGGCTCTCCTGAGTTCTGCAGATGGCTCTTGACCTCTGACCTGGGGCTGGGACCTTGTCCCTCCTTTTGCTATAGAAAGAACCACAGGAAGTTATTCCCTATTGCTTCTGCTCCTTCCCTGTGGTCTTGCTGCATTACAAATGCTAATTGCCCAGGCTGCCTCTCCATCCAGCCTCTGTGTGTGCCCAAGTAGCATCTTCCCGTTCTGGGGCAGCTGCGCTGGCCTGAAAGGGAGCTCTGTTGGAGAGGGCAAGCTGGGAAGCAGGGCCTAGCTGCCAGGTGGGGGCCCCCTTGCCCCGCTCTTCCTTTGACCTCCTTTCTTCTCTCTTGCCCTCCTCCGAAGGCACCTGCTGGCAAGCAGGAGGATGGCGGCTCCTGCTGTGGGCACGGCTCCCTGGCATTGTCTCGCCAGTGGCAGTTCCAGGCAGGAGACTTGACCTGTGTGCCCTGCAGTGGCGGGAGCTGGTTCTGGCACTGGCGTCCTGGGAGCACCGTCACATGGCCAAGTGGTTCCTGGGACACCATGCCAGCACTCAGAGGCTACCCCGACATTCAGTGAAGCTGAACAAGAAAGCTAAAGGGTTATTACAGCTCACGCAGCCCTGGAAAATATGTCCACTGAGTGTCGTTACCCCATTAGAGAATGTCAGGGAGTGGGGACTTGCTGGTTCCACACACTCCCTGGGGATTTCGTGATACAGGAGACAAAGGAAGCACTCCTGAGGACTCTGGATGTGGGTTCAAATGTGACCTTGTCAAGCAACACCTACTGTGAGCCTCAGTGTTCTCATCTCAAAATGGGTTTAATGGTACCTGCTTCAGAGAAATAAGATGATGTTGAAACAGGCCAAGGGCCTTGCTCACTCCTATCCATTCTACCTCCTTCACCTCTCTGGTCACCTCCCTGGTCCAAGCCCCTCTCATCTGCCACCAGCACCACTCAACCACTTAGGGAGCCTCTCCTCACTTCTCTTTGCTTCTGTCCACTTCATTCTCCACACCGTGCCAGAAGAGCCTTTTCAAACATAATCTGAATCTTACCATTCACTTGTTTTGAACTCTACGTTGGCTTCCCCTATGAAAAAAGGCTAAAATTCTCTAACTTCTCTGCCTTCCAGTCTCATCTCCCAAACTCCCCCTCCTGCTCACGATCTTCCAACCATGCTGGCCTTTTCTAATTTTTAAAAATATACTAAGTTCCTTCTGCATCAGGAGGAAAAATCTCTAGAGTCTCCAAACCAGACTAGGCTCCCCTCCACCGGCATTAACAGGCTCTGAGAGTATCCTGTGCTTTTGATATGCACATGTGCACATGGGCGTCAGCTGCACATGTACTTCTAATCCGTTTACCTTTTATTGTTCTGTGAATCATTTGCCCTCTGTGAGAAGCAACGTCACTGCAAATGAACCCCCTGAGTGATGTGTGTTCTGGCGCCCGTCACAGGCTAGAAGAAGTACAATGTGGCACTGGCAGTGGCGGGTCCTGTGGAATTCACTGGAAAGACTGCAAGTTCTGTGTTGTGCTCCCAGCCCGGGTTTCCCCGGCAGGAGTGCCATCCCGGTCCCATTTCCAGCCCAGCCGTGACTGTCATGCTTCTGAACTTCACAGCCCTGCAGCGGCTTGGCCCCTCATGACTGTAGTGGGCTCTGAGGAGAGAGTAACCCTCTCAAGCTGAGAGCTACGAAGACTCTTACTGAGAGAAGACTCCGCACTTCCTCTTTCTTTTTTTGGCCGGGTTATGCATTTTGCTGGCACACAGAGCAATAACAAAAAGGGGTGTTTGCCTCTTTTTGAGATCTCTATCCCTGAGGGAATCATTAGGATATAAGATTTATGTATTCCACAAACAGTCAGTGAGTAAACATCCCCCAGGAACCTCTGGTCCACATGTTCTGTGTTTACATATTGATTATCTCCTTTAAGTCTCACAGTGTCCCTGCAAGGCAGGCATTATTATTACCCTTATTTTACAGATGAGGTCCCCGAGGCACAGAGAGGAAGCAATGTACCTAAGATCCCACAGTTAGTAAGTGGTGTAGCTGGAAATCAAATTCAGACAGCCTGCCTTCCAGGTCTGGCTGATTATCCAGCCAGACAGGCAGGGCCCTGCCCTCACGGCGCGTGCATCCTGGAGAGAGTGGCAGACAGCAAGTAGGTGGAGACCAGCAACACGTCACACTTTTCAGAGAGAGCAGTGAGTGCTGAGCAGGTATGAGGGAGGGGCAGAGATGCAGGCAGATGTGGTGGGGAGATGGCAACTGCTGCTGGAACGCTCGGCAAAGGCCTGTCGGCCTGGCTGTGCCAGGCAATGACAAGGAGCTGGCTGTGGGAATCTCTGCAGGAGGAGTGTTCCAGGCAGGGGACAGGGTAGAAGACTTGTCGTGGTTGGTATCCACTCTTGTGCTAGAACCCAAAGAGCAAGAAGATGAAGTTCAGAGGGCGGCAGGGCCCTTGCAGGAGGGCACGGCAGGTCAGGTGAGGAGTTTGGATTCCGTTGCTGCCTATGGTTTGGGGAGGCTACTGGGGGGGCACTGGTCAGAGAAGGAAGCTAAGATCTGTTGCTGAAAAGGCCACTCTGGCTGGTTTTTGCAGACTGAAATCAGGAGAACCATTACCCGGTTTTCACCAACCCAGGTAAGAGGCGATGTTGAGGTGGGATGACACAGAACAGGTAGGTTCAGACTGTTTTAGATGACCAGTTGTGACAGTGCTGAGTGACTGCTGGGATGGTGACATTACTTATGTAAATGGGGAAAATTCCAAGAGGAACAGGTGCATGCACGCACACCTGTGAGTGAAATGTGTCAGCCTGAACTCACGAGTCCTATTGTGAACATGTCAAGTGTAAGGATATGTTGTGGAATGGGAGATGCGTGAGTCTGTAGTTTAAGGGTGGGTTGGAGGCTGGAGACATCCAACCCTGGCCTTCAAACCCCAAGGGCTTTCAAACCCTGACCTTTCTACACGAAGGGAGTGTGTAGACAGAGAGCAGAGGAAGGGAGGTCCCAAGGCCCAGCAGCAGCGGGACTTGGGGAGAAGACGGGAAGCCAGTGGAGGAGCAGAGGGGGAGATTGGAAGAGCATACTGCTTCAGAACAGCAAGGAGGGGAAGGGATGGCAAGAGGAGTTGGCTGGGCCAGACACTGCTTCGAGTCTGCTCTAGTCCAGCCAGTCCTTTGCTCTGTTTTTCTCAGCATCACTTGTCCCCTCCACTCAATTTAGGCATTGTGCATTGGTTTAGGTTCATGTGGGTCTTCCCACCGGCACACAGCTTCAGCAGGCAGGACCTTTCCCCTCTTCCGTCTATTAGAGATGTGTCCCTGGCCCCCGGACAGGGCCTGACACTTCACAGGTGCTTAGTCAAATACTTGTTGAATGAGTATGCTGTGTGAGGGAGAGACTGAGTGAGATGACAGGATGGAAGTCACTGGTATTCACAAGGTATGTTTCTATGGCTTAATTGAACTCTGTTCATGGAAAGTGAGGGGTGGAAACTCAGAGGGAGAAAACGAAACTTTCTCAGTGGTTCAGGGAGAACTTCCGTGGATGCTGTTTGTCCCTGTTTTCACCACGAGACAGTCGAGAGCCTTAGCTTGCTCCATGTGCCCACTGACCGGACTTACCCAGCAAAGGCGGGGTGGCAGGGGGAGGCCACTGGTGGTGAAGAAACAGAGATGTGACTGCAGGTAGAGGGACGCTATGGAACCCTGAGCTCAGACAATGGTGTAGCTTGAGGTAGGAGCAGGAGGCTCACTCACAGAAAGTGGGGCAGGGCCGGCAGGGGGCGGGGGGTGGGGCACAGCACGTAGAATGGGTCCATGTCAGGTAGACTTGGGGAGGAAAGATTAACTGTTACAGTATTTTTTTTTTCCTGATCGTTTCCAGCTTCTCAGAGATCTAAGGAGTGAGGTGTTTGCCTAGGAGAGAGAAGGAGGAGGTTTAGAGGCCAAAGGAGAAAGCAGGGGCTGTAAAAGAGTCACCTCTGGAGTAAAAGAAAACACATTTACTGGGAAAATGTACGAGAGTCACAGGCAATTTCAGGCCCACTTGGAACCTGAGGTTGTACATTTAAACTTAGGCTAGGTGACATGGGGATGCATTTTCCTCTAACCCATTTAGCTGTTGTGTTCGAAGAGAAGTTAACTGGGTTGGAGATTAACTCGGTGCCATCATCAGGCCCTGCACCGACCACAAAGGGGCTGTTAGTGCTTCCAGAACAGGCAGGTCTGAGCAGAGAGGGCTGAGCCACAGCCTTCAAAGGAAATTGGATTCCAGCGAAGGCACTCCCAGCTCCCTGGGACCCATGCTCCCGAGGACTACTCGCAGCAGGTCAGTGTGGCCTCGCAACTCCCTCCTGGTCCCTGATTCTGGTTCCACTCCTGCAGACACTGGCTCACTGCCCACCCCCCAGATCTGCCTCGTGCCAGCCCCACCAGCCACCCTGGCTTGCCCTTTCTGTCCGTCCTGCACAGCCCCATCTGCTTCTGGCAGCCCGTGCCCATCTCCAACTCCAGAATGTGCACCCACTGGGCCCGGATTCCCAGGGGCTAACTCTGATGTCTCTCTTCTGACTTGGGTGGGGTACTACTCTAAAATCAGGTGGCACTGCAGCCCCCAGCTCAGCCCCGCTGAGACCCTTGGGGCTTGGCAGGAATGGCTTTCTCAGATGAAGTTTCTTGGCAGAGAACTGGGAGGGATTTGAAATAACAGCCCCACCAGACTACCCGTTCCCAGCTCCTCACGGAGTTTGGAGTCCGTGCCACATGGCACAGGGTTCTCTCACTCACAGATGGCGGTGTCAAAATCACACATGTGCTTCTCTGTCCATCTCTACCTCCACCTAGATTTACAGCTTTTTCAAACTCTCCCCAGTCTGTGTGTACTCACGGCCCTCTGGGTGTCGTTGCATGTCCATCGGCTGCCAGCCTCCCTGGGTATGGGTCTGGGTATTGATCTGTGGGTTCCCTGCCACTGTGTATCTGTCCTGCCAGCCTGCCTGCCCCTCCACTTCCTCTGCCTACACACACTAAGCCTTATCCCTTCTGGCTCACGCCTCAGAATCAGCATTTACATGAGGAAATCCACCCAGCCTGTCCTGAGCAATGCCATCCAACCAACAACAGGTAGAGGGTTTCAACATGAAGGCAGGATGCTGCTCTGTGCCAGCAGAGGGTGGTGACATCTGGTCTTGCCACCATTAACCCCACCTGCCACTCAACCATGGGAACGTCACTCATCCCTGGGGGCCTCACTCACTACATCTGAGAAACAGGGATGATGTGAACTGTCCCATGGCAGTAGTTCCAGTTCCAGATGAAGGGGTGTCACTGTGTGTCTGGCTCAGTTTACAGAATAGAGCAGGTCTTTAAAAATGTTCTTGAACCTACGGTGGGTGGTCTAAATCTCAAAAATGGACCAGTGACTACTACTGTTTGTTGAAGAATTCTTCTTGCTGTGTTAAGGACTTTATATGCTTCATTGTACTTAATTTTTATAGAACCCAATGGCCTCAATCATTAAAGTGTGGTCCCTGATACCTGGGAAGTTTTTAAAATGCAAAATGTTCCCAAATCTTTTTAGTCAGAATTGACATTTTAACAAGATCTCCAAGATGCTAAAGATGCCATAGTGCCATTATTTATCCTCATTCTACAGAGAAACAGGCTGAGATCTAAACTGGGTGAATCATTTGTCTGAGGTCACGGAGCGAACAGGGCAAGCCCAGGCTCGGAAACCGGCTCCTCTGCCTTCAGTGCTCACCCCACCACCATGGCCTCTGCCCTGAGAGGGTGTAAGGCAAACGCACACACTCTCACACGCAGATGAGGGGCGGATGGACAGCCACCCAGTGCATCAGAGCTCACGGTCTGAAATGCCCAGAGACCAAAGACCAAACAAGCTGGGAACTACCCCACCCCCCAACCAAACGCACTGGGAGGGGGCGTGGCAGCAGAAAGGCTGGACTGGGAAGAGGAGACTTACAATTGAACTAGCTGTGTGATCCTGGGCATGTACTTCCTCTCTCTGAGCCTCTGGTTCTTCACTGATAAAGCGAGCTGATTGGACCAGACATTATAACAATGGAGCTCTGTCCCAGGGGCTTCTGTTTTGACAGTGCACAAGCTTGAGAAGTTTGTCAGAGTGTTTCTGTTTGATGTCAGTTACCACTTGCTCAGGAGGGAGTTTGCATGCAGAGGGAATAACAAAGGACTGACGTAAAGGGTTACTGCAGAACTGGTGAGTTCTGAAATCTAGACTGGGCTTCCCTTGAAAGGCCTCCTTCTCAAGCCCAGGCAGATCAGCTGGCCTGAGTCAGTCACTGCTTGTGATTACTCTGGAGCTTGTTTGTGGGACTACAGGCCCTTGCATACATCATTCCTAGAATTTTCTCAAAGGGTTTATGGACCAAGGACATCTGGTGCCTGAGGCTTTATGTCAGCTGCTGTGATCATCCAAACGGGGGAAGGGCCTATAACACTCCAAAGGCTGGTGCCCGAATATCTTTAATTCCTTTGGAAGGGTCGGGGTTATTTCTCCAGCGGGAGTACTAATGGGATTCTAATACCCTGGCAAATGGGATTTTTTACAACTGCCATTCTGCAGTTACTGAGCTGGCGTGTCACTGGGACAGCCCTATAAATCCTGCCCAGTCACTCTGAGGAGGAGGAGGAGGAGGCGGCGAGGGGAGCACAGGGCGAGAGCGCTCACCCATGGTGCCTGCCATGGGGTGGGCCCCCTGAGCTGGGGGGGGCTCTGGATCTAGTTCTCAGGATGAATTACTAACTCCTCTAGTGAGCCGAGATAAGCCACGGAAATGCAGCAGGGTGCGCAGCCCTGGGGCCTGAAAGGAACCGGACAGAATCTGATGGAAACGAGTCAATGGGCCTGTATGAAATACACTCTACTTATTGCCTCTTGCTTTTCACATTTGGTTTCTAGGGCCTCTGTTGTGAGCAGAGGACTTAAGGATATTTGTGAAAAGCAGGGATCCCTGTTCATTTGAGCACAGGGGAGCAAGGCCCAGAGGCAGGCCCACGGGGCACAGTTATGCAGCGGGAACAGGCGGCAGGGCCCGTCCTGAGATTGGGGCTAAAAACGGGTGCTTCGGAGTGAAACCATTGCTGAAACACGACAGGTGTTTTGAGAGACAGACATTTAACGTTCAGATCTGTGAGTCACCCTGAAGCAGGGGCTCCCTGTGAACCTGGCTGTCCTGTTAGGACACGGCTAACAGCCAGCCTCTAAGTCACTGTAGAGGCCACAATGGCAGATTCTGTTCTTGTCATTGTAGAGGAGAGCAGTGACACTCAGAACCTGAACCAAGTGCTTCCAGAACTTACCAGGAGTAAGTTGCTGAGTTAGGACCAGTCCCAGATTTGGTGATTTAAATCCAACCTGCCCCTCCCCCACCACCCGGGGTTGGATTCTCTGGGAAGGTATTAGGCACCATCCCCTTCCCTCTTCAGGTCAGGCTGCCTCAGGAGGTGAGCTGCACTGAGGAGGTACCTTAAACTGGGGGCTTGTGGTTGCTTATGAGTTAGAGGTTTGCCCAAGGGCCACCTGACACTGGTGCCACTGTCCACGGGCACCCCAAGTCTCCAATTCGAGCCCCCGGCCTACTCTGTCCTGGTAGCACATCTGTAATACTCTCTGTTTTTTCATTTCTTTCCTAAGTTGGTTTGCCTGCTGCCTTCCTCCCCCAGATAAAGACAGATCAGTCAGAACATTATATGGTATGGTGAGCATGCTTTGTACAAACCAAAAGGTGAATGTCTCCAGGTTGAGGCTTCAGCAAGCTTTTACTGAGTAAATGATTTGCACAACTAGACCCTATGGGAGAGATGCAGAAATGGAAGACTCAGTTCCAGTTTTCAAGGAACTTATGTCTCCTAGGGAGACAGGATATACCCATGAGTTAAAAATCAAAGTAATTAGTCACCATTGTATAACCCTGTGTAACAGGCAGCTTTCACAACAGTGTCTCGTCCTTCCTCCCAGTAGCAAGAGTGTGTTGGGATTTTAATTCCTTCTTTAAAGATAAGGAAATGGAGGATCAAAATGGTAAACTGAGGCTTGTCCAAATGTATGAAGCTAGGATGCTTTTAAACTAAAGCTTCATCCTGGGCCTGTTTCTTTTTCTTTTTAAATTTTTAAAAATTTATTAATTTTAGAAAGAGAGAGAGAACAATTCATTTTTCCATTTATTGATGCATTCATTGGTTGTTTCTTTTATGTGCCCTGGCCAGGGATTGAACTCACAACCTTTGGCATATCGGAACAATACTCTAACCAACTGAGCTACTCAGCCAAGGCATCCTTCTCCTGTTTCTTTAGACTTTCTTCTCATTGGCTTTGTGGCTGAGTATCCAGCAGTGCCTGTGGGGAGCAGGACTGTGGGTCAGAGGCCACATAGCAGTCACAAAACTTTGGGAGTTGTAAGAAGCAATTGAGACTTTTCCACTTAGGGGAAAGTGGTACAATTTCAGTCCTGGGAAGGAGCCCTGTCTGTGCAGCTTTGCTCACCCTCATCCCAAGCATCACACTCCTGTCCTTCCCGCCTGGCCCACCAGCCTCAGCAGACTTGCCACCCTGACCCTGGTTCAGCATCCTTGCATCTCTGGCCTAGAGAAGCCAAGCCTATTAAGGTGGCATTTCCCAGGTCGAAGCAGCCCCTGCTCCTGGCACTGCTCAGCGCCTCTGTCTGTCTCATTCTCTGGGTACAGATGGGGAATGGATGGCTGGGTCGGCTTAGCAGCTCTCCTTTCCTGTCTCCTCCCATCCAAAGTGTGGGCACTGGAGCCAGACAACCCCCAGGTCAAGTCCGGCTCCAACTCTCACTAGTTGTAAATTGTGGTCAATGTACTAACTCCCTCAAATCTAATAACTTCAGCCTCATTTTTTTCCCATTTGAATAACAATCCCTACACACCATGGCACTGTTACTATCATTTGGTTATTATTGCTTTTATTTATTATCACTAGACCTTTCTTAAAGGCTCAAGGGCCTCTGTAACGGGAGGAGCTGAAGTTCTACAGGCATGGCTGGAGCTGGGCTCCGCCTCCCATGCAGCCCTGGCTGGGTGGGTCTGCTGGACCCCTGGAGGAGCAGGGATGCTGGTGTGTTGTTCCAGCTTACTCTGTGGTTTGTGGGAGTTAATCACCCTCTCAGAATTGCCAGTCCTTCAAGTTGAAAACAGTTTGATGAGAATGAGCTTGCCAAAGCTGTGGATAGGATCAGAGATCAGGGACTTGGAAACAGGTTATAAATTGTGTGGCTCTGGGCCGGGAGGACTTCAGAACAAGGCTTTTAGGAGCTCAGGGTCACACATTCCCCTGAGACCTACAACACACACATGATAGATGCCTCTGAGCAGGGAAGCCAGGTGGTGCATGGACACAGGCTCCTGGGATCAGCAGTAGAAGTGCAGAAGGAGTCAGGCTGCCCTCACAGGGCCCAAGCCAGGTGGACAAGCGAGGCAGGTGGGCTGGAACAGCAGCCAGTGGGAAGAGCACGTGGTCCCAGCTGTATCTGACTCTGAGTGAGATGGAGGCAGTCTGGCTGCTGGTGACCCTCGGCCTCTCGCTGCCTCTGGCCAGGAGCCCTGTGACAGTCATACCAGTATGCTGTGAACCCTAGGACACCCCCCAGGTCCCTCCCTGTTTAAGGATGTTTGACACAGAGAGCTGGCAGTGGTTTCCGACTTCATTCCATGGCCTGAGGACTAATGTGCGCTTGACGTTGGGCTCGCACTTAAAACGAACAAAAATTTTGAGGTCATACACATTACATGACTGTGTCCAAGCTCTGTTGAGGATTGATTTTTTTTCATCCCCAGTGCAGAAAGCCTGGAAGATGGGATTGTTGTCTTGGGCACTCACCAACAGAAGCACCTGGCAGCTGAGCCCCCTCCTCCTCTTTCTGCTTGTAAACAGGCAACTGCTAGTTCCATTCTGTCCCTAGAATCCTCAGCTTTTATGGCTGGCACAAACAGAGACATTTATTAAATCCCATTATAACTGGAAGCACTTTGCAAAGCCAGTCTCTGTGTCAGAGGGTGACCTTTCAAAGCACGAATGCAAAAGAACCTGCACCACTCACACCTGGGATGACAGGCATGGGGCCCAGCCCTGCAGCCCAGGGTCCAGCCAGAGCCACCTGCTGGCCAAACAGATTCCACCAAGACATGAAGGGAAAGAGAGCAGAGAGAGGTAACCAGGACTCCATGCAGCAAACGCAGTCCCTCATTGCAAACCTCACTGGCAAAGGCCAGGCCAGGTCACCAAATCTCTCTCTAGGGAGGAACCCAGTGACCAGGATCTCTGGGGACCCAGGTGGCGCCAACTCCTGAGCTGCTTCTTTCCTTCAGGTGCCACTCATACGCACACACCGAAGCATGTGCTGAATCGATTGTAGAAATAATTTGTTCTGTGTTTGTTCATTTGTCTCTTCATTCTCTTTCTAAGTGTATTTAAAACCTCTGTCTGTGTTGCTGCTGCCGGGTTCCAGTCCCAAGGTCTCAGGGGCTCCCTTCTGCTACACCAGCTCTGTGTTGCCCTGGCTGGGTCCCACCTGGGCCTCGGCTTCTAAAGACAGAGCCTGTGGGGGTGGCTTGGACTCCAGTCTCAGCTGGATGGAGGGCTAAGAGGCCCACTCCTGCAGCTACGCTCCTGGCAGATTGGCTCTGAGGGGCCCAGTGTCAGATGGCTAGGGTTCGAGTCCTCTGCCGGTAGGAGTTTCAGCTAGACCTCTGCAGGCCCCGCCCTGCAGCAGATCCAGCCCTGCTCTGAGTTTCTGAGCTAATGACAACAAAGAAGAATGCAATTAACAGCATGGACATGAGAAGGCTCTCCAGGTTCAGCAGGTGCTGACTGTGCCCCAGACGGCCCTGCTCTGTTGTTCACTTTCTCCGGTCTCCTTAGCCACCTGGCAGACCAGGATCCACAATAGTGGTGGGAGGAGGTCCCATCCCATGTGTCATCCTTGGAGGGCCAGCCCCACACTCTGCGCTGTCTCCCTGTGTTGGCCCAGGTCCACCTTCTAGGAAGATGCCCTTTCCTTCTTCTTGATAAATTGCCCACCTTAGTTCTGTTGCTCAGCCCCACGCTTGGCACCACTGAGATCTGGAGCCTGGTTGTGTGACCAGAGAAGAGGCAGGTCCTGATATGCTGTCCGGTTCTTTCTAGCCCTCTTCTCTGGCTGCATCCAGTCCCTGGTTCTATTCTTCACATGTAGCCTTTCTGCCTGTAATGCTGCATCATCCTTGTGTTCTCATGGAAGGTTCTCTTGCCCCTCATTTGCTGGACCTCACAAACTAGCACATAAACAGGGTCCTGCCCATTGCTGAGGGTGTGCACCCAGAGTGCAAAGTGAGCTCAACACACTTTCTAGAAAGAACAAACCTGACCTGTCTGTGCCGCCACCAGAAGGTTTCCCATCACCAGTGTGTTGGAGGGACTTTGTGCAGAGCCCACAGAGAAGGACTCATGGCTTCTGTACCCAACCTCTCAGGTTTCCATAGCATATGGCAGAGATGGTAACAGACCATGGAGAAGGACAAACCAGCAGACCAGAAATACTGAAAACAAAACAAAACAAAACAGAGAATGACCTTTGAACACAAGTGCAGGGCCAGCTCCTCAGTGTGCCTGTGCCGCCAGGGGAAAGGGCAGCAATTTCAGGTTTGTGGGAGACACGATTAAGGAATGAGAGCTTCTCTCCTTAAATCCCCCTTCCACAGTGAGATGTGGTGAAGGTGGAATGAAAGAACCAAAATGAAAGTGCTTTGAACTTTTTTAGGTTCAAAGAAGCTTTAAGGATCTGAGGTATTATGATTATCTTTTAACCATGTGATGATATTGATTTCCAAGGTGAGTGGGGCGGGATGTCTCCGGCTGCCTGGGCAGAGCCCTTGGAAGCTGAAAGTAGTACAGGTGTTGTAGAAAGGTCTTTGGCAGAGTGGGATTCAGAGGAAGATTTATAAAGGTGATGGAGGGCCAGAGGTTAAGTTTTAGCTTAATTATGTGTCGAGAAGTGGCTTTCTGCCAAGTCACAGCCCCAGAGGAAGGGAATCAAGTGCACCCTTCCCTGCAGCAGCATAGCCCTCCCAATCGACACTGTGGCTTTGTGCCTTTTGCCACTGCTCCTGCCTTGGGCACTCATGGTACCGATCCTGGGCATCCGGCTTTGCCAGGAAAAGTTACTAATGATGAAGATAATAATAATAATAGCAGTAAGTCATCTGACCCCCTCACTAACGTCCCAGGTGAGAAGGCATAAGACAATTGTCCCTCACATAAACACTTGGATTTAAGGTCCTTAGTTCAGATTCCACTGCAGCTGATAAAGTAGGAAGATCCCGGATCTCGGAATCGAGGAAATGCATCTTGGATCTACCCTCGTACGCGCCAGCCTTGTAGTCCTCAGCGAGTCCCTTGACTTTTCTGTGCGGTAGGTTCCCAATCTGTATGTGTCAGTGATATTAGTACCCGCCTCATGATGTTGTTGTAACACGCGCAGGGGAGGAGGGAGCCTGTGAGGCACGCAGCTGCGCATGGGAAGGAGCCCATGAGGCATGCAGCTGGCAGACCAGCACAGGAGGGTGCGCAGGAACGTCCGCTCTCACTGACGTGGTGTGGCTGCCAGGCTGCAAGGAGCCGCGGGGCCACCACGAGATGACTTTCAAACGAAGGCACGGTGGCCTAGTGAATCAAAATCGCTTTTTATACAAAATATCTTTTCATATTGATCTCTTCTTACAGCAAAAATCAAAATCCCTGACCTAGCTCCAAGTCTTTGTGAGATTAATTGGAATGATGCATGTCGAGTACCCGGCACAGGACCTAGTGCCCAGTGGGGTCTCCAGCCTGGACCTGGAGAAAGTCCATGGCATTAGAGAATATGACAAAGGACACGCTTTTTGCCCATGATATGTGGGCTTCCTGTCTTTGTTTGTTTGTTTATTTATTTATTTATTTAGGCAGGAGGAGGAAAAAGAGGGAGAAAATCGAACCGCCGACCTTTTGCTTTGTGGGATGATGCCCAACCCACTGAGCCACACTGATCAGGTCTCCATCTCCCTTTAGACATTTACTTACCTGCTCAAAAATTTCATGCTGTGTGTCCTCTGCCACCAACAGGAGCCCTAAATGTGGAGGAAAATGAAAGTCAAAATGACAGAACTGGATAGAGTTACCCACCCAGCGAGTAGGTAACAGATGAGGTAGGAGTTCTCCTGAGTTCAAGGTGAGAATTGTGAAGATCATTTTCTGCAGGCGTCAGGAAGGTTATTTTAGAAACGTGTGATCCTGGCCTTGGAAGCCAAGGCTGGTTCAAAACAATAATTCACAGTTAATGAACTTGCAGAGTTATGGCCCTAGTATCAGCGCTTTCCTCTCGTTCATTTGGGCAGTTTGGCTGGATCAGGAGTTTAAGTAGAGAAATGAGAGACGTTTCAGAGACTGGACACATAAAACTTCTTGTGAAGGCCCAGGCTAATTTACAGTCATTTTTGTTTAATCATACTCCATGCCACCATACTAGGACTGAGCAAATGAGTCTGTCCTCTACCCAGATTCTAGGTGAAGAACCAACCACAAAGAAAAGACCCATATGGATTTAGGGTTTGGAAATCATGGACAACTTGCTAAACTTTGTAACTTCTACAATGAGCTTAATAGAACTTATTCATCCCATCGATACCTGCTTGATGGGATGCGTATTTGTTTGTTTGTTTTTTGAAAAAATAAGTACGCTACATAGAGAGAAGGCACTGCTTGATTGACTAGATTTCCTTTAATTGATGTTTCACTTGGAGAGTGTGATTTTCATTTCTTTGAGTGCTTATACATGTATGATCTCATCTGACTCACACGATGGTCCTATGTAGCAGGGAGCACATATTATTTTATTTCATATAACAGGAAAAATGAGGCTTGAGGTCTTGGAGCAACCAGTTCAGGGGAGGTGGTGGCATTGCTGGAGCTAGAACCTCCGGTGTTGGAATCTCCACTTGTGCCTTTTTTGTAGGATGGCCCCATTGCTCTGGAAAAGTTACACCTTGCATTATGAGAATATGTGTACTGTATTAACTTGACATTGGGGGATGGAAAACTTGAAAAATGACAGAAGAATTTCATGTGTGACTGCTTGGGGAGAAGAGTGTCCCTTTCAGTCTCTATCACTCTTGCTTCTATAATGTAAAAAAGAATCTTTTTGCCTTCTCCTGGGCTCTTTTAAGTGGTTTCCATAGAAGTAGATATACAGCCACTTTGACTGAATTTCAGGGTTGGTTGCTAGAGCAGGAAAGGTGACTGCCGCAGATCAGGTGGCTATCTACCTTGATATGGGGGAGTGGGGGCAGGGGAAGGGTCATCATTGGAAATAGCTCTGCCCTTGATCAAGGGGGTGAGTGGGCTGATTGAGAAGTCTTTGCCAGTTTTGGCACAGACTCGAATCTTTTCAGTAGTGATCAGGCAATCTGACTTCTCATTGCCTGTGCTGTGGCCCAGGTCTGAGCTGCTGATTGGTCTCAATTTATAGATATCCCAATCATACCTTGCAAAAGGATGCTTGATTGTGTCTGCACCCAAGACATTTGAGTAATGTGTAGAAAACCAGGCTCTGGCTGCCTTATTCACATGCCAAAGACTACAGGGTCACTGTAATGGGCACCCTTCCCTTTTAATGTCAGCTCTGCACCTTCTCTGCAGCATAGTATGAGTATTAGCACTGGGTGCACCCAACAGCTCAATCGCAAGAGTTCTTATTAACAGTCAAAAATGATACAAATGTTGCGAAGTGGTTGTGCAGAGATCAGATTGAATTCTGCTGGGTTTCACTTACATGTTAAACCCCATGTCTTACATATGCCCTTTCTGTGAACCTTTTTAATTGGTCGCCCAAACATCAGTTTTTTTTTTTTTTTTTTTAACTGCCTGGAGAAGAATCCAATCTCTTTGTCATAGCTCGTCTTTGTTTCTGCTCAGGCTCAGCCAGAATGGCCTTATAATCCTTGGAGTGATTCTTGAAGAGACTTTATAAGATCCATGTACCCATATTCACCCAGCTTAAGGCCTTAGGTATAATTAGCCCATTTTCAACCAAAGTCCTCCTTCATTTAACTTTTCTCAGTCACTTTCCCATTCTCCACCTGCCTGTCTAGCCCCAGCGCCTGCTGCTATCCGAGGTCTCATGGCCCATCTGTACCACTTAGTATTCTGAATATCTACTCAGCCATTGGAATTAGCACCAGCACAAACATCCTCATTTACATGGAATGCACAGAAGGTGACATTCTGCCTGTAACAATAGGTTATAATTATCATGTCGCTCATTTGTATTCCATTTTACAGCTTCTTGGATTGTTTTTACATGCATTGCTCCCTTTGAATCTGCTTACAATGCTGGAAAGTAGGCAATTATTTATTCATTTCTTCGCTCACCAAATATTTATTGAGGTGGTTAAGACAGGCATAGTTCTACCCTGGTGCAGCTTATATTCTAGACCAAATCTTTACTACTTTTTCCACTTTACAGCTAACCTGAGGTCCAGAGAAGTGAAAAAACTCAAATCACTCCCATAATAAGTGCGAGAGTGAGAACCAGATCTCAGAACATTCTCCCCAGGCTTCTTCACTTCACCTGGCTGTTGCTCTGAGGATACAGGCGTCCACCTGATACAAAGGCTGTGTTTCAGTACTTGGAATTCAGGAAGCATTCTCCCATAGAAATTGTTATAAATGGTTACTATGTTACAAGGCCATTCAACAAAAGCCCAGTTAACTCATTTAACACATAATGTAGCTGAAGCATGCCACACAATTCCTTCTACTGCTACACTGTTGGGGAGGTATTTCATTGGGCTCTTTCAAAATTGATGCTATGTGAATAAAATCAACTTCTGGTCCTTATATTTCCTTAGTTACTCATGGTAGGCAGGGCACCATTCCACTATAACAGGTCCCTGTTCTTCCATTTTTTAATTTTCTTCATATTTCTGCTTTCTGTATTTTTTTGTTTTGCAAGGAGCTAATGTGGATAAGCACCAAGCTTAGTTTGTGTGAATTGCATGCTATTAAATGAGTAAGTGATTGTCTGGCTTAAGGACAAATATATGGCTGTTTCCATAGATACCTGACAACTAATTAGACCAACATGTTTTCCAAAACCAATTTCAAGGACATTTCAAATGTAACATTCTTCAAATGTCCAATATTGTGTCTGTGTGTGTATATGTGTGTATATGTATACACATACATATATATTTCTTTTTAGTAACATCAGTAAATAACCTCTGATGCCTTTAATGAATACAAATTAGAAATTTGTCATTGATGTGTTAAAGTGGTGTTAGGTAAATGTTAGATGTCACCTACATTTTGAACAGTAATAAGATAAGCTCCTTCCAGGGGTGCTTTATAGGGAAAAGCCCTGAGTTCAAAATTAAGAACCAAGAGTTTTAATTCAATTATATATTTTCTTTCTTTCCCTGTCCCTTTCTCCCATTTGAGGCTTCACTGAGGCCTGAAACCTGCTTGACACAGGAGGCATGGAGTTACAGTATCTATGACCGACCAACCCAACTCTTCTTTGCCTCTGGATTTCATAGGAGACAGCAACTTTTGTTTAGTTTTTGCATCAGTAGCCAGGAGGTGGCGAATAGTCTTCATCCACATGAAGATGAAGAACCTTTGTCTTCATTCACAGGTGCTTTATAGAATTACCAGATAATAAAACATCAAATTTCTGAGTGATCCTGAGTGTTGGTAGAGTAGGAGCTTCCAAAGATAATAGTAGTTATAATGATAATATTTATCAGGCATCCAGTGTAGAGTTGCACTCTTCTGGTTACTTTAAAAGACTGATTTGAGTCCTGATAATCAGGTATTATCAACAGTTTTAAGATAAAAAAAAAACTGGGCTTAAAGTGTTTGGGTGATTTGCTTTATACCTTAGAGCTTATAAATGGGAGAGAGGAAGCCTGAAACCAGAAGTCTGTTGACTCCCATATACCAAGAAGTTCAAAGGACTGTGGGTAAAATCAAAAGTGTATTATCTTCAACATCTGTCCATAGCCCTTAGGTGGTGTCCAAGGTAGCAGTTTGATTTATAAATGTCCCTAGGTCTTGAATCATTCCTAGAAACTCGGGGAGCAAGAAGAGTTTTTAAAAATTCTTCCAAATGCAATTGATCTGTGATGATTGACTTGCATTTTATCCTTTGGGTTTTGTGACAGCTGCCAGTCATATTGCCGGGCCATGGACTTTTATTTTATTTTGATGACTTAATGAGTTCAAAGCTTTGCAGGTGTACTACCCTTAAGGGGAAATATTCTCTGAAAACTTCCATTCAGCACCCCTCTGTCCATGTACATGCTAAAAGGAATCTTCATTATGAGTTGAAATATGCTTACTTCTCCAAATGTTACGAAGACCCTCATACCCATACCTCAATACCTCCTGCTCCCCCTCTATAATCTCTGAAAAAGGCTATGCCTAGATTTTTCATGAACTCATGTTGCTCTCTTGAAGAGTGGCTCTGGGTTCCTGAATTAAAGAAATCACCAATTTTATAACTGCAATCAAGCTCATGGGTGTATGTTGATTGACTTCTGGAGTCATCCAAGATCCCTTCTCTTTCCATGGTTGGTATCTACAGGCTGACTTTTGAGCAGGTCTTATTTTTCTTGGGACCATTGATAACTGCAGTTATTGGAAGGAGATACAACTTAGGAGAATGGAAGTACAATCTCAGCTAACCAATAACTTAGGTCAAATGCATTGCTAACAACATTTGCAGGACTGCAAAGACAAACCCCCCTTGCTTATAGGTATGGTGTTTCACTTTTAGCTAATGCAAGTGTAGAAATAAACCAAAATGATCTGCTGAAATCTTTACTGATATGCATTTTATAACAACAATTATGCAATTCACAGTTAAATTGATGTGTTTCTGTGAAACAGAAGCAGCTAACTTGGAAAAGCTTTCTCCGGGTAAACAGATCTATTTGAGCTAAATCAGAACAAGATTACAGAGGGATTAGAGTGCAGCTAATAAGGCCTATGTGGAAGGGCTGGAGGAACTGGGATGATTTAATTTGGGACAGAATGGCTATACAGAGATTTCAGGAAAACTTTGTGTCCAGAACATTCTCCAGCCAGTGCTTTCCTCTGTCTTCACAGAGTGTTGAGCTTGGGAAACAATCTTAAGCTGTATTATGAGGGATTTGGGTCAGCCAGTGGCTCTCAAGTCCCAACTGCATACTAAAATAACTTAGCGACCATTTAAAACTTCCTAATGCCTGGGTCTTACCCTAGACTAATGACTCTCCAGAGGTGAGACCCATGGATTGGTATTTTTTAAAAGCTCTATTCGTGATTCTAATCCATAGCCAGAGCTGAGAACTACTGGTTTGAATAAAGAGATGGGTTTCCTATACACGTGTGTCCCAGAAACCATTCATGAAAGCATCTATAAATGTCTTTAAAATTTAGGTAAGTCATATTTGAGCTGGATTGATTGTGTTTATGCCAGTTGACTTAATATCCCCATCTCTGACTTGGTTATTTATTCTGCTACTAAGTGGTCTGGGAGCTTCAAGTCACAGAGAGTATCTCAGCATAAGTACTCAATTAATATTTTTTGAATGAATGAATGAATGCTCAAAGACCTCAAAGGAAGGCAAACTGACAGTTTGTAATGCTGGTATGCAGCAGCAAATTTCAGGAATGGCTTCCCAAAGCAAGTGATGCTTATACTACGAAATTGCCACTAGACTTTTTCATTCAGAAATATCTGCTAGACTTCGACTTTCATATCAAAAAGTGGTAGAGATAAAAGTCAGAATTCAAAAGTTAACAAGGGAGTAGGCAGATTAGAAGTGGAGGTAGTCTATGCTGATCCCTCATTTCAAAAGTGTAGAAGTAGAAGGAAGAAGAGATGGGAAGGGCCACCTGGGAAATTCTCTGTGAAAGTTGGATACAGAGAGGAAGGATTGGTGGGGGAAGTAAGATGCTAGGCAGGGTAGCAGAGCTGAAGGCACAGGCTCCAGAGCAGAGAGGATGAGGACCCAGGTAGAAGATGCTCAGAGCAGTTCAGGTGTGCAACTGGTCTGGCTAGCTAATGCTGTAAAACAATCCCCCTGAAATGTCCTGATCTGTGGATCAGTGCTTTGGTGTCAACTCAGCTGGGGAATTCTGCTCCATGTGGTGTCACCTTGGGTCACTGGGTGGTGTTTGGCTGGTGACTGTGTTGGTGCAGGGGGTCTGGAAGTCTTGACTCACATACTCACATGCCTGGTTGCTTTGGAAGGCCACACTCACTTTGGATCCTTTTCTCCTTCATGTAGACTCAGGACTTTTCTGTATGGTCTCTCCAGGACATTTGCTGGGCTTTGATGTGATAGCACAGAGCTCTGAGGACCTAGGGGAAAGTGGCCAGTCCTCTCAGGCTGGGCCTGCACAGGCATCATATCACTTCTTAACTATCGGTCTAGCAAGGTGCTGAGGCTGGCCCACATTCAGAGAGAGGGGCTTGGGATCCACTTCTCAGAGGCAGGACTATAGAAAATTTGTGGCCATTTTTAATCTGCTATAGTTACTCCTTACAAGGAAGAGATGAACATAGAAAGAATAATTCTGAGGTAGGGAATAGTGAAAATTCAGTTGCACATACCCTGAATTCCCTGCACAGGTCAGTAAAACAAGGATCAAGGCAAAGGAGCATAGATGGGGCTCTGGTATAAGGCTGATCTGGTTTCTAACCCTAGCCATTCTTAATCAAGTAACGTTGAACATTTTCCTCATCTGTAAAATGTGGTTAATAGGTCTTATTGCCTACCTGAACCTTAAAACAGGCTCTTCAGAAAGCAGAATCTGAGACCAAATTTAGCAAATTGCTGTTGGTTGAGGAGTACCCTGAGAAATCACCATCTGTGGGAAGATGGACACAGAAGCGAGGATGGAGCAGAGCGACACCTCCCCCTGTGATGTTGGCCAGTAATCACCTTGTTATACCCCATAGAGAGGGGCCTGGGGTTGAGGATGGCCCTTCAGAGTAATTCGAGTAGGCTGAGGTGGCCAGGTCTCTACTTAGGCACAGGATGTGGCCACCTGGGGAAGGAACAAGGCCCTCAAGAGAGATGGCTCTTTACAGCTGATTGGCTTGCTAAGGGAGCTAACAGCTAAGGGCTCCTGCTGATAGCACACCTGTCAGCTGGGCCAGCAATGCCTCACTGGAGGTGGATTGCAACATGCACCCCATTTTCCATTGTGGGGTGTGAGTAATCCTTATAGACACCAGCCCAGCTCTTGCACACTGTAAGCACTGTGTAAAGGCTGCCTTTTGTTTGCTAGGCATAGTCGTGATAAATGTCTATAGGCTAGGAGGGAAAGGCAGTGTGCTGCCTGGTGATGTGGAGTGGAACCAGAAGATAGCTAGGGAGAATGTGCAGCATTGCATCAACACGTAATAGAGTCTGGTGGGCAAGGAGTCAAAGGTAGCCAGGAAAAGCCCAGCTAATGGACTGGGCAAATCTGGAAAATTGCTAATACTTTCCCAGACCTATGTCAATAGGTAGCACTCCATTCACTATGTGAATGAATGAAAAGGTCATGGAACCACACTTCTTCTCTTGCTCATGACCGCTCAGCATCGCTGGGGCAGAAGGTAATGGGAAGATTATGGGCTCTGAATTCAGATCCCAGCTCTCCCATCAGCAAACGTGTGAACCTTAGCAAGTGTTTTAATCTCCCTGGTCCTCAGCTTCCTGGTTTTAAAATAGAGATCACATGGCAAACTCACAGGGGTGCTTAGCGGTAATGTATATGTAAATTGCCTGGAATAAAGGCCTGGGATCAACAAGTGGAATTTTTATGGTAGAAGAGGTCACTGTGAGCTGTTTCTTTGTATCTGCAGAAATTACCTCTAGGATGAATCCCAGAGCATTAGACTCCACTTAAACATGAGCTAAGCATCCTTGTGTCAAGCTCCATAGCACGCACTTGCACACGTGGCTCTTGCTCCAGCCTCACAGTGGATCTGCTGGGCAGCGTGTTGCCGCCCCTCACAGATAAGGCATCTGAGGCTCAGAGAAGCTATAGGACCAAGGGGCTAAGTAGTGCATGAAGTGGCTTTGGACCCATGTTTTCTGACTCCAAGTCCATTCTTTCTACTGCCTCACAATGACCTGCCCTAAGCTGAGGTACAGATGAAGTGTTTCCCTGTGTTCCACCATGCAGCAGGGGCCCCAGGTCCACAGCAGGGTTCACAGGACAGGTCTCAAATCTCAGGATGACTGATCAGCACGGGCTGGGGTGTGCATCTCCACCATCGGCTTGGACTGTCAGCTTTCTTCGTGATGATTAAAGGAAGGTAAAGGAGGCAGAAAAGAACTAAAGAAATCATCTTTGTACATTTTAATCTGAGTCCTTTTTGAGCAGTGTGATAAGGCAGGTTGTAGAAATGTCAGCTTCTCCTTATCTCTAATTGACTTAGGTAGAGGCAGCTCTAATCCTTGTGTGCACAGGAGCCTGGAATGGAGAGATGAGGCCAATTGATTCCTACTTTTTAATTAACAGATGGGCTGCTTAAAAAACAATAGTATATTGGGGGCAGTTTGGGAGCAGGAGCGGGTGTGTGAGAGGTTTGCCTCCATGGTGGTCACATTTAGAACGATATAGACAAGCATCAGCATTTGGTTTAAATCGGGGCTGGAGCAGGGCACAGTGGTGTGTCTCATTATGGGCGTGGTCACAGAGGCTGCAGCCAAGGTGAGGAAGGAGCTTGTATTTTTCTCCATGCTCTATTGGGAAGATGTGTTAATTTACTAGGTGTTGTATGTGGCATGGGAGGTGGACTTCAAGGTGTGCATTTATGCAAATTGTTCCTCACACTGCCCTCCACATTGGTGTTTGTCCAGGGCAGGTAGAAGTTAATGGTTTCCATCCTATTCTGTCTCAAGCAATGAAAACTCAGTGGGGCTTTCTGTGAGAAGTATCATTCATATTCCTGAACAGAATATGGAGTGATTTTGCCCACATCACAGCTGATGTGCCCACTCCCACCTTCAGCACCTAGAACTTACCACCTATTCTCATTTTATGTGCCTGGTTTACAGGATTGGCTTTTGTCCTTGTCCCAGAACATCTCCTTACTCTGAACTCCAGACTAATTGAGTGCTGCCCTTATATTCTACAAAATAGCTTCTATTCTCTGACCCTGGGGGCTGGATTTCATGTCAGGCACTCTCCTCCTTTCCTTCATCACTAGTATGATGTTAGCTTGATCAACGCTGTCATCATGATGTATCTTCCATATTCAAGGAACATCATTCCCAGCTGGGTATTTTCATTGCCATACCCATTCTGTTCCCCAAATTAATTTCCTGGCACACTGTTCACTATCTGGCTACAAAATAGGATTTGCTTCATCTCCTGGACATTGATGTTTGAACTCAGCTCTGCCCCAGCTGAGAGTAGGAGGGGAGAAAGAAGCATCATTGTTGAAATATCTTCCTAAGACCCATCCCTGCAAGAGCCATTTCAATTATTTCTTTCTTCCTCTGCTGTTTTCAAGATCCCAACACTCCAGAGTACTTCAGGGCCCAGTGACCGTGGGTCATGATACTTATACCATCATTGGAGTACGCACTAGAGGATAATGGGCTTTTAATTAGTGCTCTTAATTTATTAATGGATGGGAGGTATGGGAATGGACTAGATGGCCTCAAATGTCTTCCTTTCCAGGATTTAAAGATCTGGCTGTTCTGTAGTTTGGAAGCAAGAAATGAAACAGCCACTTACAACATTCTGCCCATTCCATCATATAAAATTTCTACTTTTCTCTCTTTACTGCTGTTTTTGTTTTGTTTATTTTCATTTTACTTTTTGTTTCTTCAAGAGGACACATCAGTCTGGGATATGTCTTTATTCTCCATTAGAATAATATAAATAATTTTCTTAAGGATGGGGACCATGTTTTATGCATTGAGGTAGCTCCATAATAATAACAAAAGCTGACATTTATGAAGCACTTACTTTTGGTTTGACATGGTGCTACATCCTTTCCATGGTCACTTTAGTTAATGCTTATTTTTGTTCCGTAAGGGAGGACTGTTATTATCCACATTTTATAATTGAGGAAAAGGAAGTTGGGAGATGTTAAGGAACTTGTGCAGGTTCACATAGCTAGTTATGTGTGAGAGACGTGTAGTCAGTATGCAGTGCAGTCTTTTTGCATCTATCCCAGTCCCGTACACATAATAGATTCTCATTTGGTATTAACTGAATGAATGATGAACTAACCCATGGATACTGTATCCAGTACTGCTACTAACTTGAACCTTCTCTAAATAACTGAGTTTTAGCCTCTTTACACACTACCTTCCATAGGTCCCAGTACATAGTGAGAGTTCAGTACATATTTAATAAATAATGCTAAATGAATGGATGACTGAAGGGTTGATCCAGAAGTCTTTTTTAGGTCTAACAGTCTATGACTGTAGCTTAGTTTGTGACCTGTCTCTTCTCTGATCTCCCATACCCACTCTATGTTTAGACATGTGATATATTCTATCCTTTGTTGGTTCTAATTATTCATTGTGTATATTTTATATTTCCCAATAAACTCTGTTATATTCCCTTTGTATTTCTCAGGGTGCCTAGCCCACTGTGCAGCATATAATGAGTATTTGGTAAATACAGATTAAAATGGAATTGGGTATTGCTTCAGCATACTTCAAGTCAGAAAGAATGCTGTAAAAGCAGTAACCTCCTGGGCTGTTGTTTCAGTTTTCAGAGAAACCTGCCATGCAGTTTCTGCTAAACAGATGCTTTTGGCAGGTCAGGGAGCAATGTCCAGGCTGCTGGCTTAGGTAGAATTTGACATACTGCCGCAGTGTACTTGCTGCCTGTGAGCGCGAGTCTCTAGAGGGAAAGGGTGTCATGCAGGTTTTAGGAAATCTAGAGTACAATGGTCTGAGAGACCCCAACGTAACTGATAAAATTTCTCAAACTGAGTGAATGGTGCCCTGATGTGATTGTGTGCTCCCACACATGCACACACAGACCTTACTTTAACTCTTTCTGACCCTTAAATAAAATGGGGAAATGCAGATAGGCTTTTAGTACCCAAGGAAATCAAGAAGAGCCATGGTAGTTGGTGCAAAGAGTAGCCCAGGACAAAACAGTTGAAACTCCAGGAGAAATAAGCACTAATTTGAAATCAAGTCTGATTGCAGCATATGTTGGCTTCGTGGCATGGATATTTACCCAAAGATCATAAATTCTCTTTGGAAGTAAATAAAAGTCAAGAAGAAGATGGGAAAGTCCAGGCCTAGAGTGACAACTCACCTACCATTAGTTATCGTCCTTGCATTTTATCAGCATGTCACTCTTTGCAAAAAAGGCATAACCATTCCTGTTTTATAATTCCATAAATAACTTACCCTTAAAAGAAATGAACTCTTTTATCCTAGTCAGTCCACCTCCTCAACCACTCCCTTCCCCGCCTGCACTCCTAAAAATCTACCTATCCCCCTACACACCTATGTGGAGTTCCTTTGAGGTTTGTGCAAATGCCTTTGAGAAAAAGGCAGACTAGGTATTTGTCCTTGTGCATCCACCTCACACCATTGAACCCACTTGAAAAAGCAGAATAGTTTGTATATCATGTCACCTTGCTGTGATGTCTTCGCTGGATACTCTTTTGGGCGGGGACCTGAGCCCCTCTGGTGCCCAGCAGAGTATCTGGCACACAGTAGGCATTTAATAAACATTTGCTGAATGTACAAATGAAAGAAATTCTACATGGGCTTGAGATTTACCTAGACTACTGTGATAGATACTTTATATCTTCTTTAAATCTATTTTTCTCTTCAAGAAAGTGGAATGTTTGAGCATTGAAGGATGAAAAGAAAGAAACACATTTACTATGGAAGTCAACCTGTAAAGTTTGGTACTTAGGAAAAAAACCTTACCAGTTATTTAATTGGGGGACTCAAGACCTCACAAAAGTGAAAGGAGGGTGGGAAAATAGGAGGGAAAGGAAAAGCACTTTGTCCATGGCAGGGAGGCCTGGGACATGAACAAAAGCCCTGTGATTCACACAAGAATAGAAGCTTGACGGACCACAACTACAGGCCAAGGCACAGAGGCCCTGCCAACCCCAGCTCCTGTGGGGCATTGGCCCTTTGATGCAGCCAAGGAAAGGGATTTAAGCAGGCTAATGGTGACCTTCGAACAGCTGTGCTGGAAAGGCCATTCTGGAGAGAAGACGTAGCTTATCCTCATCCTCACTCTAATTTTCTCCTTCCAACTGCAAAAGGAAGCCAAAGAAAGGCTAATTACTGGACTACCAAAACCTAGACTGTTGCTGGTGGAATAATGGATGCATGAAAACTATGGAAGCAATTAAGGAGTAAATATGAAGTGGAGTGGAGGAGAATGGAGAAAAGCAGGGGGCGGCAGGGACAGTCAACAAGCAAGGTCACCAGGAGAGGCCCCTGCATCAGACAGCACAGAGTGCCTTGACCCTGAGCCAGGGCTTTCAATGCATCATCTCCCTGAATCCTCACTGCCAGCATTTCAGGCAGACCTGCTATTCCCCCACATCCTAGATGAGGAAGCTGGGCTTCAGCCAGGTTAAATAAGAAGACCCAGACCCCACAGTCAGACCCTGCGTGCCGGAGGCCACAGCAATGCTGTTGAAGCAGAATGTCTGGAGGAGGGGGAGTGCCTTCTGTTATCTTCCTCCATGCCTTTCTTCTGGGGTTGCAATTCTAACAGCTTTTTCTGAGCAGTCAGGACTTCCTGTCCCCCCACTGCATAGAACTAAAACAAAACAAAAATACTTCTAAAACCAACCAGTGTACTTAAATATTTATTGAGCTCCTGCTATGAGTTAGGAATGCTACTTACTATGTGCTGGGGATACAAGCATGTGTAAAACATTGTCCCCAACCCAGGAAACTCCCAGTCCCCCTAAAGAAATCATTGTAAAACAAGGTAGAGTGACTTAATAAGCCATGTGCAAATGCTTTCAGAAAATAAATAGGGGAACATTAAGACTTCAGATGTGAGGAAAATTAGCGAAAGCTGCTATGATGAGCTGACATTGTTGAGGGCAAGGTGGGGGGAGGACATTCTGCACAGCAGGAACAGTGTGCACACACCCCCAGAGAATGACAGGGGCCATGGCGTGTTGGGCCTGTTTCATGAGGACAAAGTAAAGATCATAGTCAGCCTTCAAGATCTGCTGCCATAATGTAAGTTCTTTTTTGAGAGGGGATTATTGTGGTAAAATATACATAACATAACACTTAGCATATTAACCACTTTTATGTGTAATTTATTGACATTAAGTTCATTCACAGTGTTGTGCAAGCATCGCCACCACCCATCCCCGGAACTTTTTCATTCCAAACAGAAACTCTGTCCCCGTTCATCAGCACCTCCCCTTCCCCCCTTCCCTCCAGCCTCTGGCAATCTTTATTCTACTTAGTGTCTCTATGAATTTGTCAGTTTGAAGGGTTTCATATATGTGAAGGCATACAATATTTGTCCTTTTGTGACTGGCTTATTTCACTTACACTGTTTTCCAGGTTCATGGATGTTGTGGCATGTTTCAGAATTCCCTTCCGTTTTGTGGCTGAGTAGTATTCCATTGTGTGCATGTACCACATTGTGTTTATCCTTCCATCTGTGTGCTGATTTTCAATGGGTTGTTTCCCTCTTTTGGCTATGGTGAGCAGTGTTGCTGTGAACATGGAGGTACAAGTATCTGTTTGAGTCCCAGCTTTCAATTTCTTCTGGGTTTGCTGCATTATATAGTAGTTCTATATTTACATTTTTGAGAAAATGCTAAACTGTTTACAGGAGTGGCTGCACCATTTTGCATTCTCATCAATTATACACAAAGGTTCTAATTTCTCCACATCCTCACCAGCATTTGTTGTTTTCTGTTTTTTTAAAATTATATATCATTTTCAATCCTAATGAGTGTGAAGTGGTATCTTACTGTGGTTTTATTCGCATTTCCCTAATGACTAGTGGTATTGAGTACATTTTCATGTGTTCATTGACAACTTATATACAGTCAGCTTTCCACCTTCGGAGATCACATCCACAGACTTAATTGATCATAGATCGATTGAGTACAGACTGAAAAAAGGGTTGTGCTGTTGTTGATGGATGTTATGTAGTTAAGCCTATGATGCATCTATACTAACGTGCACACCTGTTTTGGTCATTATTCCCTAAACAACACACTATGACAACTATTTACATAGCGTTAGGTATTAAAAGCAATCTAGAGATTTGAAGTATATGTGAAAATGTGCATAGGTTATATGCAAATCCTATGCCATTTTACTTAAGAGACTTGAACATCCACAGATTTTAGTATCTGTGGGGGTCTTAGAACCAATCCCTTGTGGATACCAAGTGAGGACTGTTATTTACCTCAGAAAAATGTCTATTCAAGTTCTTTGCCACTTTTGAAATAGGTTTTTTTCTCTATTTGGTTAGTTTGAGTATTAGGGGCTATGAAATTGGAACTAAATGTAACCAACACTGTTTTAAGCTTATTTGTTTTTATGTTTAGTAGAACACAGCTCTAACTTGTTGAGGTATGAGACTGAAGAAGTATTTAAAATGCCTTGTTGTCATTGCTATATATTTTCTTGTATTTCCTGAATAAGTAGCTTCTCCACAATCCCCTATGGCCAAAAGTAATAAGATTCAGAACAGATGTGGGAATGCTAAGCTAAATAAAAACTCAGAAAACCACCAAGAAACAACCTGAGAATATCAATCATTCATCATGAAAGCCGTTGGACTAGAAACATGTTACCACTGTCTGCTTCGCTCTCACCCACTCATTCATTCCGTGTGAGCTTCCAGGGTGATTTACATCCCAGAGTTTAAGGAAACAGGAAAGGGTGGTTCAGCTTGACCCAGACAAGCGCCTTTCTCTGGATCTGTAACTCTGCCCCTGAGAACAGTGGAGTCTCTGATCATGTAGATGGGGGACTTGGGTCAAAGAGGACCCAGTCCACCAGTTTAAGGGCTTCTCTGGCTGGCCCTGACTTGACCCTGCATAGTCAGACAAATTTCAGTAGCTGCTCACTCTAACAGATTTAGTCCAGGATTAAGGATCAGAAATTCTGCTTTCACATCCTAGCTCTGCCCATGTGCCTTGGGCGACCTGAACCTTAGGTTTCCCTTCTGCAAAGTGGGAAAAAAGAGTTGTCATAGAAAAAAGGATTGTAATAGGATTCCTAGGAAACAAAGCACATTCTTTACATAGTCAACCTGACAGAAGATACAGTTTAAAGATGCTAGAGAAGAAGAAAAATGTGCAGAATGAGGCAAAAAAAAAAAAGGCAACAGCAGCAAAGCACATCTACATAGAACGCCAATGGCAGCTTTGTCCAGCACCCAAAGCAGGTGTTCTCCAATAGCCAGGAGTTGTATGCACTGTGTTCTTCAGTGAAGGCCCCCCACACTCTCAGAAGGCATTGTCCCCACCCAGACTCTCCTTTCCCTGGGCCCCCGAATTCCTAGGCAGCCCTGCTCCACATTCAGAATCCCTCTGGTGCCTCTCAGAGGGAGGTTCAGCAGCATTCTCAAATTCTGAGTTAAATCTGTCATAGCCCCAATCCAAGGGAACAGCTGGTAGTGGATACTCATAGCAAAGAAAGAAGTCATCACTATGCTGGGTGTTTCCTTGAATAATAAGTGAACTGCTTGTGACATTTCTGAGAGCATCTGACGTTGCTGTCACCAAGCCCACGCTACTGCCTGGGTGTCAGGCAGCGTGGGCAGGCTCTCTCTAGTTTGAAGCGTGGGTAATTTGGAACCTCTCCTGATGCTCATAGGCAATTGTCATGAATGATGACATTGGATCAGAACCAAGGGTCTAGGGACATATACTCACACATAGGAGCATTAGAATCACATTTTTATTATTATTTGGTCACCTTACATGAGTTGTAATGCATTTCCAAATCTTGGTGCCCTCCTCTGGGAAACTGGGGGGCTGATCTCACCAAACCTCTCCTGTTGAGAGTAGACAGGGCAGACTCTGAGGTCTCTGGCACATCACAGGTACACAGTAAATCTTAGTTCTTTAGCTAAGAAACCCAACGTAACCCAATGTAAAAAAAAATCACATGCTTATCTTGGCCCACATATAAAACCTTATTGCAATATTTTGGGGAGAGATCAACAGCACGAAGGAGAAAAAAACTTTCCCAACAATCCCCCTGGCATCCTTCTTGGGCACAGAACCATCAGTGAGCAGTCATGTGCAGCTGTGGTTGCGCTGCAGCCTCGGCAGGAAGGGGTGCACTTGGCCTGAGCCAGGCTGTGAGTGTCTGGCACACGAAGCCCTTCAGACCGTGCTGAACTCGTGATGACTGCTGTGAGCTCAGCCCGCCCACGGCTGCGCAGCCGCGCGGCACAAATCCCTGTATTTTCAATGGAGGAGCCGGTCCAGTGGTGCTGAAGAGAGAGGAGAAAATTAGACCTTTCCTCACAAGCAGCTTGGCTCTGCAACCACACGGAATATGTTTTTAAAATTCACATTAGGTTTGCCTCTCGGGCTCCTTGATGATCAGAGGGAAGGTACATGAAGCTCATTTGTTTGCGTGGCCCTGTAGCCAAGGGTGGTCCAGGGGCCAGCTGTTAGCTCTGAAGCATGACAAGTCTCAGGCAGAAGGAGGACTTAATTAATCAGTGCATTGATTGTGCCCCTACTATGAGCCAGGCATTGTGCTGGGCACAGTGAGGGACAGAAAACAAGGCACAGCCTTGCCTTCTGGTATCTTCAATTCTAACGAAGGGTGAAAATACACCAATGTGTGCAAAGTTAAATAGCAATATAAGAAATAAATAACAACTCAATTCAATACTATAGAAGATGTCACACAATACTCCGGTTTGTGATTAATTACCAAATGAATGCCACAGACATTAGCGCTATGGGAAGAAATCAATCAACGTATATTTATTGACTGCCTCCTACAGGCCCACAGCCATTAAACAAGCAAGATATTTGTCAGGGCCCCTGCCCTCACCTCTTCACTTAATGCTATTTTGATATTCTTGGCAGCCCATTAAGTGTTAGTCAAATAGCATAAAAATTTGTATCAGAATCCCTACCTGCTGCCCCATTATAGATGCTCAGGCTTGGTGCTCAAGTCCCTGAAAGGAAGGAGGCAAAGGATACAGTTACCCAGTAAGAGATCAGCACCCTTATCCTCTGGTGTGTATCTCCCTTGGGACAGTTATCACTAGCCTTAAAACTGCTCACGCATCTGTCTCCTATAAGAGCACAGCATCCATGGACAGGGCCTTGTCTTACTTGCTTTGGTAGCTCCCTCTTCGCCACTCTTCACTATGCCTGACACACAGAGCCACTGCCAAAGCATGGTTGAATGAATGTTTAGAAAGAGTACTACTGACTTAAAGAATTACTACTGCCAAACATCTCTCACATGCACAGCAGAACTCTTAGGAGTGGACAGTGCTTTACTGGAAAGAACGACTCTTTCCTTGTCAAAAAGCTGATACTGGAATAAAGAGAGAGGTTGGCTGATTGGGTGGCAGCACTTACTTTATTTGCTCTGTTTCTTGGTAGAGAACTTGGGGGTGGGGAGCGCTTGGTGAATTATATATGTCTTTCCTGAGACAGTTCCAGAGGCAAATAGGTCACTTGCATCCCACTAGGCTTAGGAACATGCAGTTCTCCTTCTGGTTGGGGCAGAGGAGACAGGCGATATCCGAGACAGTGAGATGCAGTATACCACCTGGTACCACTAAAGTTTGCCAGGCGTGCTTGTGAATGTTGTCTAACCCTGATGGTAAACCCTAAAGGCAGGTGCAGAGTCAAGTTCAACCTAAATTTTCTCAGCATCACCCTGATTATTAGAGGGGACAATGCACATATAAAGCTCAGAATGCAACAAGCATTTCATAAGCATTTACTGAAGAAGCATTAATAAACAAAACAGTGGATAAGAGACTTTTTTTCTACATTTTTATATGAAGGGTATCAAACATAAAGAAAAGATAAAATAATTTTATAGTGGATACCTAGCAACGCATCAGTAGATCTTACCATTAATATATTACTGTTTTCCTTCTCAGAAAATCACATATCTATTTGCTATCTACCCATCAATCTGACACTTTTGATTTTATAAGGGATACATTCCACTTAAGGAAACAAGGCATATACATGCAAAACTATTACTCAGTGTTTTTACAGGACAGTGCTGAACAGTGGATAGAGGCACTGTCTGGCTGCAGCTAAGAAGGTGATCTTCCAAGAGGGATAAAATATTCAGAGACCCTTTCATGGGCCCATTTCAAGCAAGATTTAATTGCACCCAGAAGACTAAGATTTGAACAAGTAGAGGGAGAGGGTCTGGTCTTAGTAGGCGCAGGGTCTAAGGGGGAAAGTGAGAAGCATCTTTCTGACCAGTTACCACACCATCTCTGTCCTCATGACCGACGTTGTCCTGGTGCCACCCTCATCCGGAACTTCAGTGCTGAGAACAAAAGCTCCGTGTGAACACTGAGGGCCTCAGATTCGGAGGAAGTTGGCTGCCTTTCTTCTTAAATGGAATTCAAGACATTAGGTCAAAGGGATGAATGAAGTTTAAATTTCACTCAGAATGAAGCTTTAAAAATTTATAGTTGGCTTTGTGTGGGATGTTGGAACTTGAAGGAGCAGTAAGGCTGTAGGTGGGGCCTTTTGAGGTCCATCTTGAAGGTAGTTGGTGAGGGTCAGAGAGCTTGTCCACCGTCTTCCCAAGTAGGGAACGTAACGCACATCTGGTGAGCACCTTGGCCCCAGAACCAGCTGCTGCCTTCAGTGGGGTGGAGCAAATGAAGCAGGTGCAGCCCAGGGTGGGGGCAGCTCGTGGAGGGGGCAGCAGCTGGCAGAACCACGAAATACCAGCCTTCCCCTCAGCATCCTCTTGGAAAGAGGCTGATGAAGATCAGTTTTAAAAGGCTCTTATTACCTAGTTCCTTCTTGGGACATTGCTGGTAATGGAAATCAGACTAGGTCCAGGCTTGCACTTAAAAGGCAGACAGAGGGTGTGCAGAGCAACTGCTGAGTAGGTCTGTACAATTGTGAAAGCTAGTTCCCTGTTCCCTAGCAGGACAGGGATTGGCTGCCTGCAGCTGGAACACTCTGCCTGGCCTCTGTCTCTTTTCCTCCACTGTCCCAGAACCACCCTCCCATATCACCTGCATTGTTTCTTTCCCTTTGAATGGTTTGCTAAGCATGGATTCAGTCCATGTGGAGCTCCCTGGCAAAGGAACCCACACCTTCACTGGGGTTGCCCTGGGCTGTGCTGGCTGGAGCAGGGCCAGGGGACCTGGTGTTTGCAGAACAAAGGATACCTGTCCTATGAATGGTTCAGCCAAACTCAGCCAGAAGGAATTCCGGCAAGTGCAGTGGAGGGATAAGCCCATTCATTTTTCAGTGCAGCCTCTGCACACATTGTCAGCAGGATGGAGAACACTCACTGTTTTCTCCAGCTTTAGGATTTCCATATTTATTGCTTGTTTGCTACCACTAGGGAGAGGAGAAAAGGAGAAAAGAACAACTTCCCCCATTGGAAAGTTTAAATATGAACATGTGCGCTTTCGTCTCCCTCCTGCGTCCCCTGCGGTTCCAGCAACACGTAGAGCCCTAGAATGTGAGACCTGGAAGCGCGTGAGAAACCCAACAATATTTCTTCATTTTACGCACAAGGAAACCATGGCAGAGGATAAAGATATGTGGTCAATGCCGCGCACCTAGTCAGTGGCAGCCCAGAGACTAGCATGTATGGCCACAGTATCTTAAGCTCATTTCTCATCACTACACTATGCAGGCTTTCCTTCTACTTCGTCAGAAATCTGCTTTGTGTAAGAGATCCTACTATGTGTAAGAGATCCTACTACATGTAAGCTGCTGTACAAGAGCCTTGTGTGTTCCCTGCTTTCATGTCCATGAGGCCACAATGGGTTAGGAATTTGTCCCCATCCATTCAGCTGTTACAGGGTCAGGAGCATGAAATGCATGATGCAGAGACAGGGAGGGAGGGCAGGAGAAGGGGTCACTGCCCTGTGGGGCCATGCCACCTAGCAGATGTAGGACACAAAACCCCTGTGATGCAATGAGGGATGGCGTAGGTTGGAAACTAAAGCACTTTGTGTCTGGCAAGCATCATATGCTAGACATTTGTTACAGGATAAGTGGTGCCTCCCCCAGCAAGGGAAGGCTCTCTGAGGGAGCAGTCCAGATGTTACCTCCTGGAAGAAGTTTGACTGACAGCAAGTGGGAAGGCATTTCCCGGGCAAGGAAGAACATGACACAGGATGTCTTTGGAGAGCATCATGCAGTCATGTATGCAGGGGTGATGAGTGTATGTGAAGAGGTCATGGGAAGGGGGACTAGAAGGTGGGTTCAGCCACTCATAGGATGGATATTTACAGGGCCTGCTATGGTCTGGGCACTCTTGTAGGGCAGAGAGGCTGGAGATGGGAGGCATATGCTCACACAGATGATGATGTGACAGAGAGTGTCTGGAAGCCTAGTTTGACTGGGGCCATTTGAGGTAAGCCTTGAATGACAAGGGGAAGCCAGCCATGAGAAAATCAGGGTCAGGGAACCCTCCAAGCAGAGGAATAGCAAGTGGAAGGCTTTGAGGCAAGAGCAAACTTGGCAAACTTGGGACAGAGAAAATAACAGGCTCACATAAAATGAATTTTGGTGGAGTATACCAGCAGGAGTTTGGGCAGCTGAGCAGGGGTCAGATCAGTCAGAACCTTCTGATCTATGCCTGGAGATTGGATTTCATTTTAAGTGAAGTGAGGATCAATTCTGACCTCCTTGCCTGCATTGTCTGGCCTGGGACTCAGCCTCCATGGGACTACCACAGCTGGGTTTGCACAAGACACCTTCAGTTTGAGCCCTGATGGTATTGCAAGCTGTGAACACCCTTAGCAGGGGGCCAGTCACCCAAACTCCCACCCTCATCTTTGCTTACTACAGTCTTGCCACAGTTATTTGGGACCATATTGTGGAGCCCCTACAAAATAGCTGGCTGATTTATTAGGAAATAGATGGCTGTTCCTAATTTATGAGAATGGTGCTAATGTAATTAAAGCTACTTAAGCATTGCTAAGGTACTGACAGCCTCTAGGGTTATTCAATTTATATAAAGGTGGCTTCCTGTTGAAATGGGGGGATTCATTTAGATGTGGAAAGGATAGTGGGCCAGTAGACATGGCTTCCTTGGGAATAACAGAAGGCCATCTCTATCCAGATGTTTCTGTCAACTTCCTCTCTTGCAGATTGATTAAAGTCTTTAGCCCTCATTCTTCAAGAACTGAAGTTATAAACTCAGAATATCTCTATAGTAAGCAGAACATAAAGGATCAAGCCTTCAGGTGGCAAAGTTGAGTCTGCCCAGGTCTCCAGGGTTACCTAAGGCTGTGAGGGAGGCATAGTAGCCTCTGTGTTCATCACCTCTGGGGTTGTGTTTTCTAGCTTCTCCTCTAGTTAGGTGTGAAATCTTAATAGGACCTTGGTACTTTAAGAATCCTTACCAAGATAATGGAATTCATGATCTCACAATCACATAAATCACTGCCAGCCCCCTTAAAGTCAATTCATATTTCTGTAGTTCGTTAGTGGCTCGGGAGGAAATTGCATTTATTATAATTGCCTCTAATTGCACCAGATTAGTGATTACAATTATTGATGGCAGCTGATTATTCATTAGGCATCAAATCAATTCCCATGCTTCCTCATTACTCCAAACAGTAACTCTGATGACGAGAGGTCGAAAGGAGGCCTTGTCCACCCTCCTCCCTGCACGGCAGGCAACCGCCCAGGGCTGCCGCTAAGCACACACCTGAAAACAATTTAGGGCTTAAAGGGAAAGGCAGGCATTTCACTCTGTCCCCATGCAATGCCTAATGCTGAGCCCAGCACTAACTTATGACATTGTGGAATTAGTTAAACATCACCAAAGGCTATTTGGAGGCCCCAGAATGCTCCAGAATCAATCCCTCTTCCAGAATGTCCTTCTTGGTTACATAATGAAAACTTCAGAGTGCATGACCCAACTCTTCTGGAATAAATGCAACCTAGAATGTGGGAAGAGAATAGGCTTTAGAGCCATACAGACCAGACTTGAAATTCTGGATGAACCCTCATATAATATGTAAACCAGGCAAGACACTTACCCTGTTTGAGCTGTAGACATATCTGTAGAATGTAAGTAAACAGGTGTGAGATCTTCTCTGTTTCTTGTACTCATTGCTGGACTCCCTTACCTGGAACAGTGTTAGCAGAGAGTAAGTGCCCAATGAACACCTGAGGAGCAAATTCATGAGAATCACAGTACCTACCTGAGAGAGGTGTGGGGAGGGCTGAATTAAATAACAGTTAACGATCTTGTCTTGTGCCAGCTAAGGTTCCACTGCTCAATAAATGGCACATCCTGCCCACCTCTACTTACTCCATACTTGAGCATCTACATTCTCTCCAAAAGTTTTATTCCTTAACTCTATACATTGTTCAATATTAACTGTAAATATGTCATTCATGTATTTTCTTCTCAGTGAACATCAGTGTATTTGTAGAAGACCTTTTCATGGTGGGTTTTGTTCCTTGACCCATTCATCCATACCTACAGCATGCCAGATGCTAGATCTAGAGGGATTGAGAGATAAATAAAACATAGGTTTTGCCCTTGAACATATCACAACCAAATGGGAAACACTGTCCATTCTGTTTCCATGATTTGCTTGCATTCAAGGAATGTACAAGGTCTAATGAGCCCATGGAGAATGGAGAGGCCCAGCTCAACATGGATGGTTAGGAAGGCGTCAGAGAGGTGGCATTTGAGATGGACCCCCAAACCACATGGAGTTCTTCAAATGCCTAATGGAGTGACTAAATTTCCAAGGAGTGAGTAGCACCTAAAAGGACAGAAAGGCCAAAGTGAGCAGAGTGCTCACCATGCATTCCAGGTGCTGTGACAGGCCCCCCATGAGCAAAACTCTCCATGACTTAGAGGCCTTTCCTCTTTTAGCAGCTGAGATCTCGGGCAGGTGGGGTTGCTCAGTGATTTTTTTTCCTGTGGACGTTGTTGGGACCATAGGACACCTTTCATGACACAAAATTCTAGTGCATCCTTTGCCCAAGTGTTCTGATCCCCCAGGTGTCCCTCCTACTTCAGTGTCCTCACCCATCATCTCTCCTGCTTGTCACAACCCCCTCCCACTTCTACTTACAACTCAGTTCAGAGTACACATGTGTGCAAGGAGCCGCACTATTAATACATGGTTGTGCAGACACAGAGTTCTCTGCACCCCAGAGAGCGGAGGAAGTGATGGGGGCAGGAAGGCACACAACCAGCTCCTTGTCCATTTGGGAACTGGCCCTGGTGGCTCAAACCTGAGCCATGTAATGGATCTGACCTGTACCCAGATCTCTAGGGAAATAAACATTGACTTCCCCAGAACAATCCAAAATTGGGCCAAGGGCCCAGAGAGCATGTCCCTAGTGCTCTTTCTCTTTCAGGCTTTACCCACACAGTTGTCAGTCACTCTGTCTCTCTCAGGGCAGCTGAGGGGAATATGCACTTTCTCTGGGCAGAACGACTGTATCTTCAGTCTAAGTCTCTTGTGCATCCTACCTCTGAGCCAGCTGGAACTCCATTATTTTGTCTTCATACCTCACTTTCCTACATGCCAGTGTCCTGATCCAGGCAGTTGGAAATAGACCCTTTTTGGTAGCTGACAAGTTGCTCTACCACCCACCTTCCAAATGTCCCATATAGTGGCAGTTCCCTCTCTGAAGTCTGATCACTCCAGGGGAGGAAATGCTTCTCCTCTGCACATCACTTCCAGAAAAATGAGAGAATATCAGTATCCCATGATATATCAAACCCCAAAATGTATTTCCTCTTTCTTGGCAACTGTACTCCCCTGACCACTTTTTTGAGACCCTCTGTAGGACAGTCTCTCCTGAAGGGCAACAGATCACTTGCCCACTGACTCATAAAGGACGCTGTGTTCCATGATCTTCTGATGGCCAAGAAGAGCTGCTGTGGGAAGTTCTACCTTGGACCAAGACTATGGGGGTTGGCCTGGGCTGCTGCAGGATGCTACCTGGAGCCTGCTAGCAGCTCTGACATGAGATAAAGAGAGTCTCTGCTCTGTCCTCCTCCGCTCTGACAGAGCTCCCCCAACTCTAAACCTGCAGGAAAATGCGCTCCACCCCCGTCCCCCGCCCCCGCCCAGTCCTCCATCAGCCAGTGCCTGTGGTCTGAATCATCCTGGCGACAGTTGGTAAATGAGTCCCGATCTAGCTGCTTGTGCAGGATGGTTGTGCAGTAAGAGCCTTCATCCTTATGGCAGGCACATTAATGCCAAGTTTGCTCATCCTAATTAATAACAGTCAGTAAACACCAAAGAGAGCTAATGATGATTACAGGCCGCAGCTCCTGCGTGTTGGCAAACACACTGGGCAGGTGGCCTCCTCTCCCTTCCCAGGAAAGAGGCCGGGGCTGTTTCTTGCAGAGATGTCATCCCTCCGCAAAGCCACGACCCCCACGTTTAGTAAATCTGGTGTTCCTTCTCACCCCAGTTCCTGCCAAACAAGAGGAGGACAAGATCTGTGTAGCCCAGTGGCATGGAAAGAATCTGGCTTCAAGAACAGAGGGTTGTGCCCTAGCTGGTGTGGCTCAGAGGGTTCAGCGCTGGCCTGTGGACCAAAAGGTTTGGTTCTCAGTCAGGGCACATGCCTGGGTTGTGGGCCTGGTCCATGGTTGGGGGTGGGTGAGAGGCAACTGTCAATATATCTCTCACATATTGATGTTTCTCTTCCTCTCTTTCTCCCTCCCTTCTTGTCTCTCTATAAAATAAATTTAAAAACAAAAAACAGAGGACTGGGAAGCAGGCCCTTGGGTCCTTTCGGGTTTCGAGACGGGTTTTGAGATGGCTTTCCCTGGCACCTGGGAATAAATACATTTTTCTATTTTTTCCATTATTTTAAAAATGTTTCTCCAACCTCCAAAGTAACATTATTTGCTTTGAAAAGTTAAGAAGTGTGTAAAGAAGTAAGGCAGAGCTTCCCTTAGTCCTACTGCAGAGGTGGGACTGAGACTGGTTGGTCTGTCACAATCCCCTGTTCCTCCAACTCCTTTTCTGTCATCCACTCTGGTTTGATTCTTTTGTATTCCTCATGCACACATAGTTTCGTTCGACTATGAAATGCCCCCTGTTCTGAACCCTTCACTCTTTGTTCTGCAAAGTTTCTACCCACCCTTCATTCTTGGCCTCTTTCTCTTGATTCAAGGACTCTTCCTGTGACCACATTTCTAGAAGTTCAAGAAGGTGGTGCTCAGGCTGTGGTGCCCTGGGAGACCTCCTCCTGGAATGTGTTTCAAGGAGGTGATGAGACACAGTCCTATAAACATCCTCTCAGTCAGGTCTGTGGCTAACTTTGGGGAATGCTTTCCTTCTCAGAATGGCCCTGATGCCACACCCCTGGAAATGTAGGCAGTTGTGAAGACTGGTGGGTTTAAAAGATCTTCCTTGGGAGGCCATCACCTCCATGTTGTGAGTTCTCCGAGCCACCCCAGAGCCGAGCTAAACTGGGGTATTTGGTCACCTAATAAGGCGTCTCCAAGACAGTGGGCAGAGGGCATCTGAGGAAGAGAACAGGCCACTGTGCTAGCAAAACCTCCTCCACAGCTGGATCTTTTGCTGCAGGACCTCAAGATCCTCTCAATCATGTTTTCATTATTAACTTTATCCTTCTTCTTACAGAAATAAGTTAATTTGGCCACAAGAATAATGTTTCTTCTATCGCCATCACTTCAATTCAGACAATATTTTCTTCTTCGGGAGACTGCATTGCCTACCCCACCGAAAACTGGTTCTCTGAGGGTTTAAGAATGAAGAGCATGGAAAGAACTATGGGACCTGGCTGGTGTGGCTTGGTTGGTTGGAACATCATCCTGTAGACTGAAGGGTCACAGGTTTTGTTCTGGTCAGGACACATGCCCAGGTTGCAGGTCTGATCCCTGGTTGGAGCCTGTATGAGAAGGCAGCTAATTGATATTTCTCTCTCACATCAATCAATGTCTCTCTCTCTCTCTCTCTCTTTCTCTCCACTGCACTCCCGCCAAAGCAATGAAAAAAAATGCCCTTGGGTGAGGATTAAAAAAAAAAGAACTATGACAAGTGGTCATGTAGGATTTCTGAGGATGGAATGAACAGATAGAGTAAATAGTAGGATGCTAGCAGAATAGTTTATCTTGTCTTTTTAAATGTATGGGACCCTATACCTCTGTTTCTTTTCTTGTTTTCTTTTATATGCCTCTCTTTCCATGACTATCAGTCATTCCTCTATTTTCGCTACCACTTCTTTTCTCTCTTGACTCTTCCCTCTCCTTTTGATCACAATATGAAATTGAATGGTATTTCTAGATTTAGTTTGGTGCATTTAATGCATTCATTTATTCAGCCACTCACGCACTCTAGCAATGTTAATGGAGCTCTTACTTGGCATCGGTGTCTTTACTGGGTTCTCAGTCCGGAGAGATGAATAGACCATTCCTGCTCTAAAGCTATACTGAATCAGCAAGGGGAGAAATACATGAAATCAAAGAAACTATTAAATACATGCAGGATATGATGGGAGTTTAAAGACGGTAATGAGCATGCCTATGGGGTCATATCAGGGGAAACTTCACAGAGAAAGTGACATTTGGGCTGACTATTCAACTGTGTTGAAAGTGTTGCCAAGTAGAGGGCGAGAGACAGGGGGCGGGTGGGAGGATGGATCTGTGGGTACAGGGAGCTGCTTGAGCAAAGACCTGGAGGCGTGACGCAGCTCGAATATTGGGATATCTGAAAGTAATCTAACGTGGCTGGGGAGGGAGGCTGTGAGAAATGAGCTGAATGTGATCATCAGGAACTGGGAAGCTACTAGAAAATGCAAACAGTATTTTTGCCTGGATCATTAACTGAGGGAGTAAGTGGGGACACTTACATTTTACCTAATACCTTGCTATCATATATGAATTCTAATACCTTAAGCATGAATTACTTTTATAAAAAAGTAACACTAATAATTCATAGCATCATGTTCCATGTTAAGGTCTTGGGTATCTTCCTTTTTAAGATCAGGGAGACAGAAAGGACTTTAAGCAGGACAATGGTACAGTTAGAGTTCGGTGACTAATGCTCTATGTGTCCTAGTCCTTCCTTTCAAATAGGTGAGTATATGCTGTTTGCATATTTCTTTAAGTAAACCAAGTTGTTTTCAATTTCATTTTACCCTTGATTATTGTCTCATGTCCCCATCATCCCATTTCTAGGCCCCTGCCTTTCCTTTTGCATTCTGCAAAGCAGGGATTTGTGCTAAGGCTAAAAAATTGCCTAGCAGTCCCGGGCCAATGTGAACTATGTCATGTTTCCCAGACTCACGAGCCAGCCCTGCACTGGCTGATGCACTGAGCTGCCCAGCTCCTCTCATTCAGAGCTTTTCCATCTGGTGTCACCATGCAGTAGCAGGAGAGACCCAGCAGCCTCTGCAGCTGCCTCAGCCCCTGGGGGAATGTAAATGGAGCAACAGCTTAAACCAGGAGTGACAGACACCATGCTGATCTTTGTGTAGAGCTGCCCAGAGACCCTAGGAAGGAGAAAACAGCTGGCTTGGGGATTGTGAGGAAAGTGGAGGGTCCAGATGAAAACCCTTCCCTTTCTTTTCTCTGCTTCTTGGGCTGTACCTTTCTTCTCCTCTGACCCATCTCCCATGTCTCAAGACCCTCTGAATGCCCCCACCCCACCCCACTGCTACTGGCTAGCCTGATTCTTCTAGGCAGGGCTGCTGTGTCCTTGTCCCTAAAGCCCTAGACCTTGGCTTTGTGCCTGCCACTGCCTTCCTATAATGCCTGCCTCTCCATGTTTTATTCGGTATGGCCCTACCCCAACCCTCCTCCTCCAAGACTTCCCTTGGACTTGAGTTCTTATTCATCTCCTTGTCCTCTCAACTCCCATGGACATCACCACATGCTTTCCCACCTAATTCACATCCCTTCTCGGTTGGTTGTTCTTGGTTTCTGTGTGCCAGCTCTAATTCCCTTTGAAGAATCCCTGGACGTGGAAGTCAGCGTTGATGTCGTTGAAGTCTCTCAGACCTCAGAGCATAGTGCTAGGCAGCAGGTGCTAGGGAGCATCAGAGTAAGACCACAAACTTGTTTTCAAGATCATACCAAAAGGAGCAGGGACTTTGGAAAGAGACAGAAAGGTTCCAACTCAGCCTCCACCATATTAATGAAGTGATCTTGGGCAAGATCCTGAATTTCAAGGATCCTCTCTTTCCATAAGTATAAAACAGGGACACAGATACTTCTTTGGGAAGTTTAGTGACTGTTAAACTAGATATGGAAAGCAAGATAGTCCAAGCTTGGGTTTTCCTAGGTAGTTAGTAAATCTTAGTTCCCTTCCTTCTTAAATCTTTGCAAGATTTTTTTTTCTCCTTTGGTCACAAGCATGTTTTGTCTCCCCCACCCTCCATGTCTGCATTTTTCTAAGTCAATCCCACCTGGGAAAGAAACAGCCCCCAGGCAGCACCTCCAGGCGATGCCTCAAGCAGTGAGTCAGGAGAAGGCAAAAAAAAAAAAAATGGTAAAATATACGTATGCATGTGTCTGTCTCTCTAGGAGGGAGGGGTACAGCTTGATCACCTTCTTTTATATTCGTAGTATTTCTTCTCCCCAGAGACTCAGTGCTATATAAATGTAACATTCTAATAATTATGATAACATTCAGATTAAATGTGATACTGAAAAGGCTTCAGGAGATACAAAAATTTGCTGATTTCTGCTGGAATGAGTAGAGCAAAGTCAGCTTTGCCATCTTGACTTCTTCACTCTGATCCAGTGGGACTGCCTCAGGGAGGAGGGGGAAGGAGAGGAGAGTCTGACTCCTTGGTGCTTTATTTATTTATGTGATATATATCAAATACACCCATTGCCTCCAGGCCTCTTAGTATATCTAAATCCAGCAGTTAGCATGTAGAGCAAATGAAAAGAAACAAGCCGACAGCAAACTTCCACTGTGGACCAATAATTTAAAGTCAGTTACCAGATAACTGGGAATTTGGAACACACTGATACAGGGAAAAAAAAAGCTACAGTAATAAAGGGCTTGATAGCTAATGATCTGATTGCCCTAAAAATTGGGGGTCCTTGAAGGCAGAATTCATGTCTTATGCATCTTTGTTTCATACATGGTACTTGTGAATATATGGTGGTTAAAAGTATGAATGAATAAATGAATAAATAAATGATCAGAAGCAGAAAAGCTCCCCATCTTCACCATTCACTACCCTTCTTAGTGCCCAGAAAATGACACTAAGAAAATACATTAACAATTCAGAGGCAGATTGGGCAAGGGAGCTTTATTTCCTTCTGGAATAGTCTCAGATCCAATTTGGGAGTGTGACAGCAGAAGCATGGACGCATGGAGTTTGGGGCATTTAATTAAGAGGGAACTCTGTATTTATCTGCCATGGTCCCTCTTCAAACTCTGCTCAGCACGCTGCAATCAGGTGAATGAGAAAAGGTATGTCTGGGGTCACAGAGAAGAACCCTACAGAGAAGAAACTCTAGGCAGGAAGGGACAGAAGGACAGAGAGTCACAGGTTTCTTGACTGCCCACAAGTTGTGAGGCTGTAAGTCTATTATTCCACAATAGTCATGGAGTAGTGATTACATCCTTAATTTCTCAGGAACAAAACAAATAAACAAACAAAAACAAGCAATCAAAAAGAAAATAGAAAGCCTGGGTTGGCATGGCTTGGTTGCATGCCACGGGGCATTGTCCCTTAACCTAAAGGTTGCAGGTTTGATTCCCAGTCAGAGCATACACCTAGGTGGCAGGTTTGGTCCCCCATCCAGGTATGATGACTGCAGGTCTGAGCCCATGTGGGAGGCAACCAATCTCACGGCAATATTTATCTCCTTTCCTCTCTAAAAAGGAAGGAAAAACGTCCTTAGGTGAGGGAAACAAAACAAACAAACAAAAAAGAAACCAAACTGTATCCAAGTCACAAAGAGCTATTTTTTCTGGTACCCAAAGCTTTTTACTCACATGCTTATGTGCCTTGGACACTGAAGAAAGATTTTCAGGCAAGGAAAAATTCTATTGGAGGTTATTCAAGGTTATTCAGTTATTCCATACAGTCTTTCAAAAATCTTTATTAATGAAGAGTTGGGAAGCAGTATCAGGGGTGAGGCTTGGGGTAAAATATTTACTGGAGGAAATTAAACTCTTTCCCAAAGATGAATAACATTTCCTAACACTAACAATGAGATTCCTTCTTTCAAATGATAACACACAGTTTAAAGTAACACCTTTTCTGAATGCATGTGTGCACATGGTGAATTATGTTAGTACAGGTAAAGTCTTAGCACTTGCATTTGACATCCTACAAGTCAGACCCGTGAGCACATGTGAAGTGCTCACATTGCTCCAGGGCAAGCATGTGGCTCTAAATCTGGAGAATCAGGGATCCACATTGGCAAAAGTAGCAGGAATATTATCAAGGTAACAACAAGAACAATAGATAACTACATTAACTATTACCATGTGCCAAACATTCTTCTGAACACATTCATGAAATATATTAATTAAGTCTGGAAGGAAGGAAGGAAGGAAGGAAGGAAGGAAGGAAGGAAGGAAGGAAGGAAGGAAGGAAGGAGAAAGGAAGAAAGGAGAAAAAAAGGAGGAAAGAAAGAAAAAGAAAGGAAGGAAGGAAGAAAGAAAAAGAAAAGAAAGCCTTCAGAAAGAAACATTGTTCTGTCTCTTTTTCAGATGATGGGACTGAGGCTTACATATGTAAAGTAGTGGGTTAATGATACCCCATTGATCGTAGCAGAGCCAGCATTCAGACCCAAGGGGTTTACTCTATAGAGCCCTCTCTGTACTCCACACTGTTTCATGGAGAGGAGGGATTTGGGGTGACCTTTAGAGAGCAGAGTGATAGCCCTGGAGTGAAAATAATGGTTCATAGACGGAAGATTTCTCAGGCAGCCAAGAAAGTAAGTGAATCTGTCAGAGCTATGGAGACAAAACAGAGGGTCTTTGAAGACAAAGGGAACACACCTCTAGTGTGGAAATACAATGAATGAATGAATGAATGAATGAGTGAATAAATAATCAATGGTCACAGACATTTGAGAACATGGTATTATCTACTATTATCATCACCCTCTCGGCAATTCAATCCTCAATATGCATAAAGCCTCCAGAAAGTCTTGCAACGGAGAACCAATTTAACTTCATTAAAACCAATATGTTTCAAAGGCATAGAACCATGAACCAACTTGTCTACCATTTTTTCTTTACATCTGCTGTTAACATTCTTGCACATGTTCAACAATCCTCTACCCATGAGATTGCTGGCAAAATGCTTATTCCCTTAGGCTCTGTTCTGCCTGTTTTGCCTTTGAGCAGACCCGCATATGTCCTCTAGGTGATTAGAGAAATAGACACATACCAGGAGCTATGGCTGTGATAGCAAACTCCAAATTCTCACATGAGGAAAAATATCAGGGAGCTACAGCCAGCCCGCTGATAAGACATAGCAAACAATTGATTAATTTTTGGAGGTGAAACTCTCATTTCCCATATCAAGACTACCACACACTCAATATAGCAGAAAAGAGGAGCAGGACCTCCATGGCTATCTACAGCCATTAGGCAATAGTCAGGGGAATTCAGGTTTTTTGTTGGCTAGGATTGCTACAAATACCTTCAAAGAAAGTGTCCCACAATTCACATGTTTTCATCATAGTCTAATTTTTTTAGGCAATTCAGTAGACCCCAGGGAGAAAAAGGCCTAAAGAGGCATTTTACAAAAAAAAAAAGGCCCAAAAAGCCAATTTATCATCATTAGGTAGCAGAAAAAGGAAAATTAAGGCCACAGTGAGATGCTAAGTCACACTCATCAGAATGAGAAGAGAAGGGAGGCAGGAATGGATAAGGAAAAAGACAGGAAGGGAGAGGTAAATGGAGAGATGGAGAGGAGAGAGGGGTAGAGAATGGAAAAGAAACCTGCCAGCACCCAGGATGGGTGGGACAGTAGAGTAATGTATATCTTATATACAGCTAGTGGGAGTGTAAATTGGGACAGTCACTTTGGAAAATGGTTGTATTTTATTTACCAAAGTTTAAGATATGCACACCATATGACCCAGGAGTTGCACTCCTTGTTATAAGAAATATATGTACGTGGGCATCAGGGGGTGAGTGCAGAAATATTCCTAACATGTTTAAAATAGCCTCAAGATGAAAACAATGAAAATGTCTATCACAGCAGAATGAAGACACGTATCGCAGTGCATTCGCTCAACAGAATGTCAGACAGCGCTGAGAATGAGTCAATTCTGACTACACGTAACAAGGATGACTCACGCAAACCGCACTGAGCCACAGTAGCCTGACGCAGACGAACACACGCTGCGTGACATTTCAAAACAGGCAAAATTAAACTCCTATGCTTAAATTTGCATACTTAGATGATCGAACAAACAAAACAAAACAAAACAAAACAAATGAAAGCCCCAAGGAAATCATTGTGGTAGAGCTTAGGCTAGTGTGCTTAGTGAGGAAAGGGAGTGTGTGGTGAGGAAGGGGCACGCGAGGTCTGGGGTGCAGGCCATGGTTTTTCGCTTGTCAGGGTGGTGTTTGCAAGGGCACTCAGTTCACAGTAATGAGTGCAGATGCACATCTAGTGTTTATGTACTTTTTGCATATTTTATATGCTACATATTTTTTAAAAATCTAAATGTGAATGTAGACAATTACACTCTCTTGAGTGCTAGATGAACCTTTACAGTGGCCTGAGGGACAGCTTTACCTGATGCCCAATAGGTGCCCAAAAATCTTAAGGATTGTAATTGAACTCAACACTTCTGGCCTCCAAGTCAGTTTCTTCTTTAGTGTTTTCTAATTCTATGAATGGCAGCACCACCCCATTTGAGAAACCTGGCAGTCACCCTGTTTCCTCTTTCTGTATATTGTGTGTCCAGTTAATTCCTAAACCCAATTTATTTCTACTTCGTACACATTAAAAAAATATGTATCTACTCTTCAGGCCCACAACCATGATCCTAGTAAAAACTACACAGTCCCTAATCCATGTGACAGTAACACTTCCCAATGTTTTTTGTTTCTGTCGTTCCTTTCATCTACTTCCATTTGCCTCGAGAGTCCCAAAGATTTATTCCTCAAATGCAAATCTTATTATGTTACATTAGAATTTTAAGGTTTTCACCATTTCTCTAACACCTGCAAGACCAAGTACTGACCTCTCCGTATGGCATACACAGTTGTCTAAAGCCTGGCCCCTGCATGTATTTTCGCCCCCATTTCCAGTGAACTTGACTATAAGCTATTTCCAGTGTTCTGAATCCATGTATCCATTATTCCCTCTGCTGCCACTGCTTTATTTCCTTTCTTTTCTTTGTTGATCCCACTCATTTAACAATTGTTCAAAGGGCACCTCCTCTGTGGATGCTTCTCTTCCTGCCTTTAGTGTTTCTAAGAGTTGATTTTTTTGCCTCCTTTTTACTGCTTTGATAGTTTGGACTCTTATTTAGTTACTTAACATGCTCTTTAGCCATTATATGTTGACATATCTGTCTTTCTTTTAGATCACATGATTCTCTTAATGGTTGCCATATTTATATCTACAGTTCCTGAGACAATGTTTGGCACAAAGTATAATGTGAGTAAAAGTTACTGACTGGATGACTAAACAATGAATGACTCACACAGTGACCTGTGATAGTTTGAGCCTTAAGGCACATTGTGAACAAGCTAAGTTCGTCGATATTCAGAGGAATATCGATATTCAGTGGCATATCCATTGTTGACCAAACAAAACATTTAGTCACTTATGACTTTTGGCAGGGAATATCAAAATCCTCAGCAATATAACAATTTATAAACAAGTATTGTTACAAGTACACTTTTTCATACATAAAAATTATGTAGGTGACTTTAAACACACACATCTACAAAGGAATAACTCATGAGTACAAAGGAAGATAGGATGCTACTCCTAAACTCTCTTCTACTAATTCCTCTGAGTTTTCCCATTGCTTTGGACTGTTGTCTTAGATAACTCACGAGTGAGAAGCAAAAGAATCTCTAGGATTAAGTTACATATTAATATTACTTTGCTGTTATATCAAGAGCCATTAGATCTCAACAAGTTTTTTGAAATTACCTGGCCCCTCTTTCCTCATGTTTCTTGGAGAAACCCAACCTCTGCTTGATGGGCTTTGTGTTGCCTTCTGAAGGGCATGGCCTTCTAGCTCTCTTCCTGATGGGGGAGTGGCATCTGTGGATGGATGGCATGACATCTGCCCCAGCTATTTTTTCTCACTAAACCACTCAGGGTGTCTCTGGGTTACCAGCTTGGCAAGACATAAGAACGCGGGTCTTTTGCCCCAACCATTGTGGATCAATTGGTTGGGTGTCACCCTGCAAAGTGAAAATTCACCAGTTTGATTCCAGGTCAAGACACGTACCTGGGTTGTGAGTTTGATCTCTGTTTGGGGCAGGTATGAGAGGTAACAGCTCAATGTTTCTCTCTCACATCAGTCGATGTTTCTCTCCCTCTCTCTTTCCCTTCTTCCCCCCACCTGTCTTTAAAAATAATAAATAAAATCTTTAATAAAAAGAACTTGGGTCTTTCAAAGACATCATACATTTTCTAAGTCACCAGTGTGTATTGAATGAAGACAGTTAATTTTATACACGTCAGTAATATACGATAAATAAAAACTGTTCTCAACCTGTGGTCAAAGTGAACTTACACATTCTGCCATTTTGTTTGTTTGTTTTGGGGGGTTTGGTCCTTAGGAGAAATACGGGATAAACTGAACAAAATTTCATTAGACAGGGTGGCCATTTTGTCATTATGATTAAATCTACATTGAAGGCAGTGTTTTTAAATGTTTTTATTTTTAATATAATTTATTGACTATGCTATTACAGTTGTCCCACCTCCCCCCTTTATTCCCCTCCACCCTGCATCTCCCTCCCCTTAGTTCATGTCCATGGGTTGTACATATAAGTTCTTTGGCTTCTACATTTCCTACACTATTCTTAACCTTCCCCTATTTTCTATTTACAGTTTATGCTACTTTTTCCTTGTACCTTTTCCCCCATTCCCCCCTCACCTTCCCCACTGATAACCCTCCTTATGATCTCTATTTCTGTGATTATCTTCCTGTTCTAGTTTGCTCAGTTTGTTTTTAGGTTCAGTTGTTGATAGTTGTGAGTTTGTTGTCACTTTACTGTTCATCGTTTTGATATTCTTCTTTTCCTCCGATAAGTCCCTTTAACATTTCATATAATAAGGGCTTGGTTTTGATGAACTCCATTAACTTTGGCCTTATCTAAAAAGCACTTTATCTGCCTTTCCATTCGAAATGATAGCTTTGCTGGATAGAGTAATCTTGGATGGAGGTCCTTGCCTTTCATGACTTGGAATACTTCTTTCCAGCCCCTTCTTTGCCTGCAAGATTTCTTTTCAGAAATCAGCTGACAGTCTGATGGGAACTCTTTTGTAGGTAACTGTCTCCTTTTCTCTTGATGCTTTTAAGATTCTCTCCTTATCTTTAATCTTGGGTAACTTGATGATGATGTGCCTTGGTGTGTTCCTCCTTGGGTCCAACTTCTTTGGACTCTCTGAGCTTCCTAGACTTCCTGGAAGTCCATTTCCTTTGCCAGATTAGGGAAGTTCTTCCTCATTATGTTTTCAAATAAGTTTTCAATTTCCTGCTCTTCCTCTTCTTCTGGCACCCCTATGATTTGGATGTTGGGACATTTAAAGTTGTTCTAGAGGTTCCTAAGCCTCTCCTCATTTGTTTGAATTCTCATTTCTTCATTCTGTTCTGGTTGAATGTTTATTGCCTCCTTCTGCTCCAAAGCATTGATTTGAGTCCCAGTTTCCTTCCCTTCACTGTTGGTTCCCTGTACATTTTACTTTATTTCACTTTGCATGGCCTTTACTTTTTCCTCTATTTTGTGACTATACTCAATCATTTCTGTGAGCATCCTGATTACCAGTGTTTTGAACTGTGCATCTGGTAGATTGGCTATCTCTTTATCAGTTAGTTGTATTTTTTCTGGAACTTTGATCTGTTCTTTCAATTGAGCCATACTTTTTGTCTAGGTGCATCTGTGACATAGTAAAGGGCAGAGCCTTAGGTATTCACCAGGGTGGGGCAACTCATGTCACTGCATTGTGGCACTGTATGTGGGGAAGGGATCTGAGAGGGAATAATCCTGCTCTTTTGGAATCCTGCTAAATTTGGAAAACCAACCTTCAGATTACATTAAAGACAGAGTATTTTCATTTAATACTTTAGAGTACAATCTTATGGGAAATGGTATTTAATAATAGACAAGTTAGAATACCTGGTTTTAAACCCTGGTTTGGCTACTTACAAGTTGTGAATCCTTTGACAAATTAGTCTTTAATCTTTGCCCTTAGCATCCTCTTCTGTGAAAAAGGTTATAGGGATTTTTGAAAATTAAGTAAAAAAGGTGATTATATCTATTCACTATTAAGTGAAAAACATATACCTCTCTATGTCTAACATATGTCTACCTAGACCTAGAGAGGTGTATGTTTTTCACTTAATTCTCAAAAATCCCTGTAACTTTTTTTTACAGGGAAGGGTGTTAAGGGCACAGAATTAGATTAATCTGTCAAAGGATTCACAGCTTATCTACATATATAGACCTATATGTATATGTATATATGAATGATAGATAGGCATCTTACATGACCATGCTGTAAATATTAGCTATTATTGTTACCTACAATGATACTCTTCTGGAGCAGAACACTAATAATGGGAAAATTTATATACTGTCTTGGTGTGTGAATGTTTGTGTGCATGTATATGTTACTACAAAGGAGAATTTCAGGTGATTTGTAACTTATTTTTTAAAAAGTCTGTCATTCTAGTTAGGGGCTGCTCATTTTAGTGTTTTGGAGAAAATATTGATTGATTGATCAATATTCTGGGGTTTCTCAGGAAGGGAAGCAGGGCATTGCAGGAGTGCTTATGGATTGTTCTGTGGCTCAGGAATAAGTCCAGATGGAGGGGTAGGGTAAAGATGTGCTGGGGTGCATGGAGCACCTGGAGAGGCTTCAGAAATGTGGTAGAATCAGGTTTGAGATACTACTGCCTTCACCACTCTTCTTAAAGAAAATATTTCAATGACTATTATCTCTCCAGCTAAGCTACTTATCTTGGAGAGGAGGGAAGAAGCCATCCTCAAAGTAGAGTAACTGACATTGTTGCATATGTCTCTGTGGCTGAGGCATACTTTACAGCCAATGAGTTGTTCCGGGAATTGGGTAACTTGGCTCAGAGGAATGAAAAAGGAGAGCACGATTCAGAAAGCTCTGGCCATGACCTCAGTCTTATCATTGACTCCTGGTCCTGTGAGAACCACTTCACCTTACTGTGCTCAAGCTCCTCTTTTGACAGTACAGTGAAGACAAGAGTCCTTTTTTTTACAGATGTGAGATTTGGTTCTTCCCAGCATCATGACTGAATTACAGCGTCAAGATCTTCCAATCTTTTAATGTCTGTTAAGCCTCTTTCTTCAGGAAGTTTGTGCTATATGGTCTAAAACCACTAATAGATTTATCTTACTTCTGCCTGGAAGACATGATTTTAAATTAACTTGATCATGTTTTATCAGCCCTATTATGTGACACATAGGAATATGTGGGTCTTTGCTTTGTACTGTCACTTCCTTGAATTTAGATGACTCTGTTGTTGATCCAGTTGTGCCTGATCAATTAGGTGACTTTGGACTATGATTATGGGGTTACACCGGGTGAGGCAGGGGCACAGGGTGGTGAATGTGGGGATGGGGGTGAGGGTAGTGAGTAGTGGTCTATCCAGCCTGTATCTATTAGCATACATTAAATGTCAGCTTAAGACATAATACCAAAATTGCTAAATCCCATATCTCAACACACAACTCACTTTGCTGCATGGCACTTGGCATTTAGGACTCTACCACTTCTGCCACTTAGAGATTCTGCCTCAAGGCCACTGAAAATAATATATATATATATATATATATATATATATATATATATATATATATATATATATTTTAAGGCCCTGTTCCTCTCCTGCTCTCCATTGACACACTCTGTTTAGATTTGAAATATACAAATAAGAATCCTCTACAGAACTTGTTGAGTCTTTATTCATTGAGAGTTTGCCCTCTGAGTCCAGCTACTTAGAAACCATTCTGTGTATGGGGAGGGACCTGGATGGAGCCACATTTGCCCTCTTCCTTTGGTTAGTCCCTCTACTTGTTATTTTAGGGGCAGCACGGAGGCCCTGTGCCCCCTGCTCCCACCCTGGTGCTAGCCCATCTAACCCCTGATTCTTTGTATCACCACATGTACACATGACTGACCCATTCAGATGGGCTTAAGACTCAGGGGCTGGAAGTATTCATAACTGCCCTGCCAACAGCCCATGCACATCCAGATTGTCAGGGTGTCAAAAGACAGAGAGTCTTAAGTTCCCTCATCCTCAGAATTTTATATAAAAATGCTACTGGTGGTATTAGTCCAAAAGCCTCAGCTATATCTTTTTTCCCCTAGAACTACAAGTCAGTTTTGTTCTCAAATTGTCAGTAATTCACTCTGTGCATATACCCATCTCATTATTGGAAGGGTTCCAAGAAAATCTTTTGAGATTTGTAGAATATCATTTGACAATAGGGTCAGCAATATACTGATATGCAAGTTGTCCCTTCCTTGCCCTAAAGAATGCAGTATTGGAAATCAGCTAAATGCTATTAGAATCCCTGGATGTGATTTTCACATCTTCATGAAGACTGGTCAATCTCAGAAGAAGGGATGCAGTCCCTGCCCTCCTTGGATTTCTATGAGTGCCTCTGTAAGTGCTAACTGTAACTTAAGTCTCTGATGGAAGGAATTCAGGTTTCTGATGTATTGACCTACTTGTATGGACGCATGCTCAGAAAATGAAAATACATAAAGGTAAAAGAAATAAAAAGATAGATAAGCAAATGTGGCAAAATCAGAATAATTGTTCAATTTGAGTGATGGTTGTATGGGGTTTATTTTATAATTTTTCTTTGAGTGTTTTAATATTTTCTTAATGAAAATAAATTCAAAAAATAATTAAAAATAGAAGTTTGAAGTACATATGAAGGTATGTAAAAAAAGATCAAGACTAAAGATTGCTTTTGCTTGTTGATCTTATTTCATATAACCAGCATTTTTTCTGGCTGGCTGGGATTTTTCTTGATAAGCCCCAGCCTCCATTTTTGCAAATTTACAGCCATGTACCCAAAGGCCTGATCTAAAACTTTTCTGTATATTCTCTCTAGTGAAACATGTGGCCACTACAGACAGTGTTCCTCATGTTACACCAAAAAGCCCTATTAACTACTCCTGGTACTTCAATCTGGTGTCTCTTGACAGTTCTCTGGTAAAGTGATAAACTGGCTTTCTTTTTTCACATTTAAGGAAACTACTTGGCTTCCCCTATGCTTTTCTTTTAGCCTTCTCCTTCATATCTATGGGAAGGTGTGTTATATGTTTGCTTCACAGTCTCAAGTTTATTAGATATAGTCCTAACCCCTAAGAATTTGGTGTTTAGAAACAGAGGTAATAGGTGTAAAATACAGTCTTAGTTTCAAAGGCCATATGTTGAGTTCCATGTTGATGTTTTAACAAGGTAACTCAAATTACAGTGGCTTAATCAAGGTATAAATGCATTTCTCTTTTAAGAAGGTCTGGGACTGATAGAATGATCCTGATAACCACTGCTTTTAACTCTGGTTCCAAAGTGGCTGCTTCAGCGCTTACCTTCACACCTGTAACCCAAACAGCAGGGAGGAGTAAGGGAACAAGAGAATTGTGTACATGACCTGAGAGCAGTGCACATCACTTCTCTTCTCATCCCATTGGTCAGAACAGTGGCGTGTGCAGACCAAACTTCACAAGTGGATAGGAAATATAGGGTAGCTATTAAAAGAGAAAAAGATATTGGTGAAAACTAGAACTTTCTGCCACAGCTAGCTAACAGACTCAAATTCAGTGTTTCTATTCTGTGTATGGTGGTATTTAAGACAAGAAGCACCAAGTTAAGTAATGATTTGTCCCCCAAAGTAAATAAGCACAATTGCTACATCTTTAAGAGATCCTGCAGGTAAACATCTCAGGCAAATCCTGTGATTCAGCTGATCTTTGCAAATCATATAGATATAAGTGATTTTGCTATTTCATCACGCTTTTTACTTGGTCTTAACTTTCATGGGAGGCTGGGAGTTTTCCAGTTTTCTACATGGAGAGCCCCAGGTTTTCCTTACTTAAAAATTACAGAGAGCTGCAGCTAACATCTATCCCTATAGTTGCAAATACAATTGCAAAAATTTTGATTAAAAAATCCATTATACAGGGTAAGGGCCAAAATATATGTTCCAACATGCCATAAATTCTCTAGTAATCATGTACTATTTTTTAAAAAAATCAATACTGTGGAGTCAGCCTGGGTATAACTTCCAAGGAAGAGAACCTTTTGTGGAATTAATTTTCCATTAAATTTTTGTCAGGTGCCCTATATTCCAGAAGAAGTTATCAGCTTCCTACATTGTTTATTCATTCAGCTTGCTCCTCCCTCCTCCCTTTCCTCAAGTCACAGCTTTTGAATATGAAAAGCTATATTCAATGCTAAATTTATTCTTCCTGAAAAGCCTTTGAGGCCATCTTCATAATCACAACCATTTCTTATTTAATAAACAATCGCTGTCTCATTAAATGTAAATTAGTTCTTTATCCTTAGCGGTATTTGTTGAATCTATTACTTACTGTGTTTACCAATTTTGCTTCCTATGGCTAGAAAGCTTTCTGTAAACTACTCATAAATATAAAGTTGAAAGGAAGTCACTTTTTCTGTGCTTAAGCACCTGCATTAGCAGCTTTGAACAGCCCCCTCCTGAAGTTATACTGATAGTTGCATGATTCCTGGCAGCGAGCAATTCGACCCTGGGCCTTTTTCTCTCAGGATGTCAATGTTCAGCTTCCAGGTACAGCATTGGAGAAGTCAGAGGACTTGCTGCAGGTGGGAAATGTGAGAACTTTGAAAAACACAAGCACAGTCAGTCTTTTGCCGAGTGGAAAATGAGTTCTTTATGGCAGCAGCACATTTGGCACTTTGATCCACTCGTTCCTAACGTGTCCAAGTTTCCTGGCTCACAGGGCACAGTGTAAGGCCCATCTGTTCCAGCAGGCTTTCCCTGATTAGATAGGATGCTTGGCAAACAGAGTCTCAGATAATGGATATTTGAATATTTTTGTAATTTCCAAGCTTGTGCCTAACAGCTTAGCAGTTGGCCCTACGTTTAAAGAAAATGGATAATAATCATGACTAATGTGGCAATTTCCATTCAGAAATTTCAAATGGTGCTTAATTAAATCTTCCAATAACATTTGGAAGCAAAGGTTCACCCTGCCCATGCTATTCGTAAAGTAAAAAGAGGAATAGGAGAGTGGAGGAGATCTTCAGGCACTCGCTGTGGTGAGACCGAATCAAGCGCGGAAGCCGTGACCACCCACTTCACTAGACAATCGCCTAGAACTCAGCCCTGTGGCTGGAATTGGTCAACGGTGGCCTGGCTGTGAAACTGCCTTAAAATTGACAGAGCCCCCGAGGGTCCTTCACAACGTCCACAGTGTTGGTGAGAATGGACGGACCACCCCCCACTGAACTGCCTGAGGGTCTGGCAGCAGTTGGGGAAGGCTGATCTCCCGATCCCTCCTGGTGCAGAGAAGACTTGCTGCTGTCCAGGTCGCACGCTGGCTGCTGGTGACCAGCTGGGCTCATTCAGGGCTTATCCTAGATTGTAGAGAGTTCCTCAACAAAATGTTGCCAAAAAGGGTGCACGTATCAATTTTAAAGACCCTCAAGGTAACATCTTTACTTGACTCTTCTTGGTAAATTTTAATGTCAAAGATGCTGTTAATAATAAAATCTAAAAATCTTAGTATTTAGAGAGGAAGTCTTCTAGTGTAATCCCTTATGTTTGAAGTGAGAAACTGAGCACCCCACCGCCTGGCCCACCCACCCAAAAGCCGGTCTATGTTCATCTCAACATTTCCATCTCAGGTTGGCCTGAGACCCAGGTCTTCTGACTTGCAGTACAGTGACCTTTTCCTTCAGCATCACAAATGACATTTTCTTCTATGAAAATCTGAAACTATTTTGATTCCTTCATTTGCCATTGGAGGGCAGGCAGGAGGTGGAGTGATAGAACAATTTGTCAGCCTCCTACTTACGTTCATTCTTCTTACCACACCAGGGCCATTGCTACATTGCCCTCCACTTCCCCGCTCCTAATTCCTTTGGCCTTCCATTGTAACCTGCCTTCTTCACCTGCTCTCATCTCATTTTCTCAATGTGTAGCATCAGGCAAATCGGGTTTGCCCTTTACCCTCTGGAGATGTTTGAAGATTGATAACATGTCAGAAAAAAAGACTGCATGTATTAGAATTTCACAATATCCTATTAAAGAGAGAATAGTCCACTGAGAAAAAAAATGGGAAATAACTTTCTCTTACATTATTTTTTTAAATTCCTTTCCCTCACTCTTCTTCTTCTTCTTCTTTTTCTTCTTCTTCTTCTTCTTCTTCTTCTTCTTATTATTATTATTATTTTAAAATTTTTTGGTCTGGTTCTACTACAATTTTAAGTGTTTTATGAAGGTCCTGACTGTCCCCAAGAAAGCAGGCCATGCACTGAAGCAGGACAGAGAGAAGGATGATACAGTGGGCCCAGCCTGGGGAACGACAGCCTTGTCATGCTGACTTATGATGGATGAGGGAAAAGTCTATTTCTCATCTATAGTGGGGGGAGGTGAAGTGTAAAGAGAGATGTGCCAGGAGACTCTGGCCGATTCATCTTGCAGCAGATAAACTCAGAAGCTGCAGAGTTTTGAGGGGGAAAGAGAGAAAAAAAATTGAAGAATCAAATTCATTATGTGAAGTATAATCTCACAAGGAAATATCAAAATATGTCAGCAGCATCCAAGATGGGAGGGTGGGGGAGAGGGTGGGGAATTGGCTGATGGTATTTGTCAGCTGCTAAACCAGGCGTGCAGGCAGAGAAGCAGCCGGCGGTCCACGGCTCTTGGTGCAAAAAGCCTTCCTACCAAATTCTGAAGGAGGCCAAGCAGAGCCGAGGGCATTTCATGGTGAACAAAATCAGGAGATTCAGCAGGCACCCAGGAGACCTCTTTGAAGGCCCTCCTTCCCCCACCTAAAACTCATCTTCGCCATCCCTTTTCCTTTACATTTCTCATTTTTATTGTCTGCGTTGAGGTTAAGTATAAACAAATCACATGAAAAAGGTTACAAGGATCTTTCTCTCTAGAACATTGTATAATCATGTCTCCCTGACTGTTTCCTGATCATTTCCAAATTTTAGCCATGTTCTACCCAGTCACACATAGCCTGCATCCTGCAAATGAAAATAGATAGTTTGTGGAGCCTTTCCCCATCACGTAAACTGTGCTTAGTGGACTGGAACTCTCTCGGTTCTGCAGATGCATCTGGCCCCAGCCAGCTAGCTCCCTGCTCACACTCCTCTGCAGACCCGGCCTCTCCAGCACCCAGGGGGAGAAGCTCTAGAAGCTCCTCCAACTCTAGGCGCAGGGCAGGTTTTGTAATTTCAATCTCGGTCCCCCTTCTCATTCCCATAGTGACCTTGGGCAAATCACTTTCACCTCCCTGAGACTCAGTTTCCACATCTGGAAAGCTGAGATAATAGCTACCTGCCTCCTGGGTAGAATCTGCAAGGCTTAATTAATTAATGTTTGGCAAAGCTTCCGAGACCTTTGCTTGAAAGAATCCATCTGAGTGAAAGTTATTATTATTATATCACTGGAGCCTTAACTCTACTTTTGCTGTTAAGGCTAATAATTATTTCTTTTCTGAAGAAAATAATATTAATTTTGACTCCAAGTAATTTATCAGGTAGTGGGGGAAAATTTTCATTTGTCAAGGACAACATTGTCGAAATGGAGGTTCCAGCTGCTCATCTCTGGGGAAGACTGGGGGAAAATATTTTGCCACCTTTCCTGGGCATCCTCTTTCTACACCCTTTCTCCTGTCCCTGTCTTTTGCTTTCTCCACCCAGGATCGAGGTGCTAGCCTGGGTGGGCTCGGGTGACACCTTTGCTGAATGTGCTTTTGGTTTCTGCTGCTGTGGGGTCTTTGCCCCAGCCCTGAGTCCCATCCACTGCCCTTTACAGCAGCTGTTCCCCCGGTTCCCAACACTTCCTTTGGCTCAGCATAGATGCCAAATGCCAAGTATTTTTAAGAAACATGACTTCATACAATAACCTTGGATTGATTTCAAATAACTGGGCACCCTCTCTATTAAAAGCATCAAACTAATTTACTGTGTCAAATGAACCGCCTCCCCCAAGACAATGGCCCATGTTCCTATAGGCATAAAAATAGTGCAACACATTGGTAGTCATTTTCTCCCTTTCTTTTTTCTGCCCATGAGGTTTAATGGATTGCCTGGCTCCCTAGGCTGAGCTGCTTATGGGCCCCTCCTACAAACTTCCAGGGCTTCACTGTTTCTCAAAAAGGCCTGCAAGTGCTCAGATTGCTGTATCACTAAGAGACAGATATGTCCCTGCTCCCTGGGCTTTGGTCTGACCCTCTAACCTGGGGCTAGTCAGAAAGTCAAATCAATCTGTGTTACTCTAGGAATACTGTAATTGCATGTTAGCTTCAGAACCCAAGCATACATGTGTGAAAGCCTTTTTCTCCCCATAGTTCATGCCCTTGTTTCTGCATGAGCTTTTGGACATCGAAGTTCACTCCATCTTACTGGGAAAGAAACTGAGGAACAAAAAAAGAACTTTTCACTTGCTCTTTCTTTCATCCAAGTCCAGCTAGTCCTATGCCACCCCCCTCGACTTCACTATCCATTTTGCTCTCTAAGTCTTTCCCCCACATTCTCTCTTCAAGAATATCCTCATAGCACACTCACACACAGACACATAGTGACATCACACTCACATACACAAACAAATGTGCACACACAGACACACATTTCGGGGCTCACCTGTTTGTGAGATGGCAAGCTGCTAGGAACAACAGTAGTCCCTTGTGTGGAGTAGACATTTGATCACTGCAAGCTGGCTGTTGTGGCCAGTACTCTGCAGACAAATGCAGTGAATTGACTTCTGCATGTCAATTTCCCATCTCATTCAGTTGCTTCTTGCCTCAAAGTCCACGTCCAGCCTTCATGAAACACCAGTCATTTCCAGAACCTGTCATGTTGCATTCTTTTTGGCCTTCATTCTGCTTGTCCTTCTTCCTGGAATGGCATTAATTCCACTTTCTGTCTGGAAAGATACAACCGATATTCTTGACCCAGGTGGTACAGCTTCT
>CM052546.1:43699405-43726942 GCA_028533065.1 Trachops cirrhosus | reverse complement strand
TTAGCTGACATTCAGTAGATTTTTAATGAATGAATGTGTGATCAAACAAGTGCCTCCATGTCCCACATTTTTAGAACAAAAATTAATCATATATTTATTTGACTTACTTTGCATATGTGCTAGAAAAATGCCTGAGAGATCTGTACAGGGCCCCGAGTCCCTGTGAGCACTCTGCATATTCCTCCCAATAAACATGGTCTGATGCATGTTACCGAAATCCTCTAGAGTCACCTCTGTTTCAGCCAAACCATACACCTAGTTTAGTAATAGCTCTTTCAGTCAATATTCTCAGTGCAAGGGGATCTTGATCCTTATGCCAACCAATCTACACACTCAGGAAGTCCTACCTTGTTCTACTTTTGTCCTACCGTCCCATGAGTCCCAAGCTAGTAAACACTCTAGAAGAAAATGAGTAATCTGTGTTTACACACCAAGACTGACATGGTGAGGAAAGAAGATGTGCTGTTGACGTAAGATGACATTATTAGAAACCTGTTAAATGGGTTCCTGATGTGTGCTTTTAATGGCTCTCCCTCCAACAGGACCTCTCCACACCACATCTCCTTCTGTGCAGTCAGTGCAGTTGTGATAACACTGATCTCAGCACTTACAGGGCTGGAAGAAATTAAACATTTAGGGGGCTCCTCCAGTGCCACGCTGATTGGGCTCAAATGATGCTGCTAAGCTGACAGATGCATTTGTCTGTTGTTGCAAGCTAGTATCTCTTCCTTGTGGCATGTATTACAGATTCCTTAACAGCAAGGAGATAAAAACAATCAGAACTCCTTTATTTCACCTTTGTGCTGCTTTTTCCAGAAGGAATGGTGTGCTTGCCTGTGGTTGGTGTACTCTAGTGCATGTGTGTGCACTTGAGTGCTGGGTGCCAGGGGAATGCAGCAGGAGAGCCAAATTGATGCTCAACTCATCATACACTCAGTGTGAGTCTTGAGCTTTCCAAGGCTGACCCTTTCTTCCTGGCCATCCTGTTAACTGAGCCAACAGTGCCAACTCCTGAAACACAAGGATGATCTTTTCAGCAGGGGAAAGCACCTTGCACCTCTTAGCCAAATTCGGCAGGAGTTTAAACTGATTAATAAAACTCTTAAAAAGATAACATTGTTGTGCAAAGTGCTAAGGTTTCCTGCTTTTGTTCAGGTTGTATTTTTATTAAGCTGGAAGCTGTGTTTTTTTAAAAATAGAGACAGTGAGAGAGAGAAGAGAAAGGAAGATAGAGAGACTTTTATAGCCTGCAGCTACTTGTTTGCAGATTATTTTTCAAAGATGCTTAGTAGAATATCAATTGCCTGTGATTAGGAGTCCACCCAGGTACTACCTTGAATGGAAGTGGCTTTAGAAGTGAGAGCTGTTCCCTGGATAAAGTCCTACATCTTAGGCTTGGGAGAATGGCTCAGGTGAAATTTTACCTGAAGCAGGGGCTTGGGAAGACGGGGCTAAGTTGGGGAGATGAACTCGTTTTGAAAGAAAGCTTTTGCAACCTGCTCCTGTCTATCTTTATAAGAAGCAGGCTGCACCCTCATTACCAGAAAGGTGGTTTGGGGGATGGAGGGCAGGTTGTGGGGTGGGGGTAGGAAAAACTTGGAGTCTGGTCAGAGGCACTTGAAAAAACTCTGACTCCAAAAGCCTCAAAACCTCTCACTGGCAGTGCTGCTGCTTAGGGCCTGTTCGGTAAGTCCCTTCATTTCATGAGTAATCAAATTGACCCCCTCGCCTTCTCTTAATCCTCAACAAGGATATATTTTTTATTGATTTTAGAGAGAGAGAAAGGGATGGAAGGAGAGAGAGAGAAACATTTTTTCGTGTATTTTTAAATTATGTTTTATCAATTATGTTATTACAGTTGTCCCATTTTTTCCCTTTGCCTCCATCCCCCAGCACCCACAAACCCTCAGGCAATCCTCCCACCCTTGTTCATGTCTTTGGGCAATGCATACAAGTTCTTTGGCTACTCCATTTCCTATACTGCACTTTACATCCCTGTGGCTATTCTATAACTATCTATTTGTACTTCTTAGTCCCCTCACTTCTTCATCCATTTCCATACCCTGTCCCACCTGGCAAACATCAAAACGCTCTCCACATCCATGATTGAGAGAGAGAAACAATGACAGAAGTCATTGACAGAGAAAGAAACATCAATCAGTTGCCTTCCATGGGCACTCTGGAAAGGGATTGAACCTGCAAACCTTTGGTATATGGGATGACACTCTAACCAACTTAGCCCCTTGGCCAGGGCCTGGACTTTTTTTTAATGTTATTTTACTTTTTTAGGAAGTATGATCATTCTAAATGGGAATGCGTTGCTCAGTTATGTAAATGCTGATGTCTCTGCCCCAAATAACTTTGCAAAGATGCTTCCTGGATTTATGACAAGTGTCCATCACATTGAGAAGAGTGGCACCACCACAGATGGGAGGCCAGGGGAGGTGGCGCACTGTCCAGGTCCCAATGCCCAAATTCTCACCAGATGTTTATAGGGACAGAGGTAGGCTCATAGTGTGTGGCCTGTGATCAGGAATTACAAGCTAAACGAGTGCACTCGGGCAGCAGTGATGCCTGTTCCGGATATCCGCCGTGTGGAATCAAACAGGATGCGGCCCTTGTGTTGGTTTCTTTCACTCAGTACAGTGTTTTCAAGTCTGTCCCAGTTGTGACTTGCGTCCATGCTTCATTCCTGTTTATCACATGTTCTCTTTCCCCCACTGTCTTTCACTGAAATTTCTTGTTATTTATACATATAAATCTAGGTTGTCTCTCACTTTTCTAGGTCCAGGAAACCTGGGCCTTCTGGTTCCAAGTTCACACTTCCAGGCTTTGGACACCATTGTCCTTAGAAGTAGCTGAGTTTCTAATTGGCTGTGGTTCCCAGGCAGCTACAGGGCTCCAGAGAGCAGCTTCTGATCCTGGCTTCTTTAGTTAATGCTTGCCTTCTTCCCAGATGCCATTGAGTCTGCTAAGTCTTTCAGTTCCTCTGATCTTTGCTCTCAAGTCTCCTGACCCTGTGCTCCTCTGCCCACAAGGTACAAAAAATCACCCACAGCTTATCTGAAATGCAGATTCTTGGACCTAAACCTCAGAGGCTTTCATTCTATTCCTCAAGATCAGCATTTCTCATGAGATCTCCAGGAAATTCTAAAGTGGGTGATTATGTGGCCTTGCTTTTAAAAACTACCATTTCCATGTAGCACTGTCCTCCCTCAGTTTCTGAGTGCCCCATTTCTTCCCTGGCTTCAGCTCTGGTCGCCAGCTCCCTTCCAGGGAAGAAATGTCCATTTTCCATCCAGCTCACCCTTGCCTTCCCTCCCACCCCCATTGTCAGAAAACTCAAAATGCCAGTCATTCATTCACTCCCTTCTTGAAGAATTTATCACTCATGAGGCATGCTAGGGGCCAAGCCGACAGAGATGAATTGCCCATGACCCCCATCTCCAGGGGCTCACCTCCCCTGGGATAGACCCAGGTGTGTAATGAACTCCATGCATTCCTCTGCCATTCATCCTGTGCCTATTAAATGGTCTGGATACGCTAAGCACAAGGCCACAGCAGTGAACGAGAAACACAGCATGGCTGGACTAAGCACACAGACACAGAAATAAAACTCACTTTGTGTTATGGACAGTGGAGCAAACTGAGGAAGGTGAGGGATAGAGAGGGACAAGGAGGTCTCCTGTGGGTGGGAGGTCAGGGAAGGCCCCTCAGGACAGGTGACTGGGGACGGAGCAGGAAGAGCGGCTCTGTGAGAGGCATTAGGCCAGTGCGGACCCAGAGCCATGTGATAAGGGCTAAGTTAGGGTGCCGGGGCCCAAAGAGAGGAGGCCCCTGAATCTGCCCTTGTGTCTGAGCTGGTGTCCCTCTTTTCAGGCTGGGCCCCAGCCTCTCCTGACCTTGTACGAGCACACCTCAGTGAAAATGGTGTGGGTAGGAGGTGGTCACTGAGCAAGCAGATGACAAAAGCCAGTTACACCCAAAGAGTAGAGTGGGCTGTACTTATTTATGAGCTCTGAAAATTTCTAAAACCCAGAAGAGCTATGTAAACCTTGAAAGAAATGCATGTAGAACAAGTTTAAAGGAGTGGCTTAATAAGTTATGAATTTGTAAAGTTCTTTGCCCACAAGAAATAGTGCAGGCTAAAATAATAATTTAAAAATAACCATTCAATGAACAGAATTGCTTGCTATGTGTCCAGCACTGCAGATGCATAGATGAATGAGAGCAATCCAATCCCTGCTCTCCCAGGATGTCCAGGCAGATAGATAACAGAGCCACTGAAGAAGTGATTAAAGCCACACAGCAGTGCAGTGTGGAGAGAAAGAGCAATGGCTCTCAAATCAGACTGGACTTCGTAGTTCTGCCACGGGGCCTTGGGCAAGTAACTTAGCTGCTCTGTGCTCCCAATTATAGATGTTTAAAATGGGGCCCTGGCTGGTGTGGCTCAGTGGATTGAGTGCTGTCCTGTGAACCAAAGGGTCGCTGGTTTGATTCCCAGTCAGGGCAATCAATGCAATCAATGCCATCAATGCCTGGGTTGCAAGCCAGGTCCCCAAAAGGAGGTGCAGGAGAGGCATCCACATGCTGATGTTTCTCTCCCCCTCTTTCTCCCTTCCTTCCCCTCTCTAAAAAAACAAATAAATTTTAAAAACATAAAATGAAATGGGCCTAACAGTAGTGCGTCACCAGGTTGTTGTGAAAAGTAAAGTGCTTTGAACAATGCCTGCCACACATGAAGCACTCAGTTAAGGATTAACTACGAGGTAACTAATCAGCCATATGTGTGGTGAATCTAGGAAGGGGAAGTGGAAGCAGCCATGTAACAGGGGCCCCTTGCTGGTCTGCAAGAGCTTCCCTGATGAAGTCACATTGCAGTGGCTCCCAGCACTGTACCTAAGGATTCACTCATATTCATATAAATCCAGAAAGGCCCTGCAGAGTAGGTATCATTCCTGTTTACACTTAGCCAGCAGAAAACTGAGGCTCTTCAGGAAGTTCGAGCATTTTGCTCAAGGTCATCCAACTACAAAGGGACCCGAGTTCCACTCCAAAGCTCATGCATGTTCTTAGCTCGTCACTCTAGTGCAGACACAGTTCTGGGAGGAAAGCCTTGTAATCAGTTACTGGTGGGAACCGAGACATTTGGGATAGCCCTGCCCTCCCACATGGTGTCTCTTGAGACCCCAGGCAGAAGAAAATGCTGGGCGGGGGGAACCACGCTGCTCCCCAGAGAGGCACTCCAGTACTTCTGTGTATGCTCTTTGCAAGATGATGCAGTGTGAACGGAAGGGGGCGTGCAGGGGACAGTTTCTGATTCCCCCTCTGCGGCTGGTCCTACAGCATCTCTGAACTCTACACCAGTTCATTAAAGGAGGGCAGGACGCGGCCTTCCAGAACAAGGTCACAAACAGGCCTGGGTGCAGAGGGACTCCTTTTAGGTAACACGGGCTTTGGGAGGAAGTGAGTACACATGAAAGAAGTGAAGCTTGTCTTCTTATATAACATGTTGCCCCACCACACCAGCTTCCTGGGGCACAGAAGGAAGTCTTGGCTGGGGCACAGAAGGCTGGGTGAACAATCTTAAAAAACAATCTAAAACTCTGGTTGGGCCCATTTGAGATGAATTTGATCAATGCCAAGTGATTTCACAAACACAAGTCAATATGCAGACAGCCACACTCATAGGTAGTCCCACCCATTATGCATGGCTTGCAGGTAAATGTCTGAATGTTTGCCCACACGGTGCAGACAGCCCAGCGGACATAGGAGAGCAGCTTCTACCTCTCAGAAAGGACACTCTGGCCTCAGGGTTTCTCTCGGAGGCAGCCAAGTCAGAGGTGCCCTAATGTATGGGGCAGCCTAGCTCTCAGGCTTCTAGTGGGTACATTCCAAGAGCACTTTCCCAGAACCAAGGAGGCTTCTGACACACTGAGCAAACGAACACATTTGATCTCCAAAAAAACTATTGTCTGTTGTTCTACTCCAGAGGGATCAAAAACAAACCCGAATGCCACCACTCTCATCCCAACCCTTCTGTCCAGTCTGGGTGTTTCCATTTCCCCCATCCCCAAGCTGTTCCCTTTGTCTGCCTGTACCTGGCTGTGCTTTTTGATCTTCAGTGTGACAAATTTCAGCTGCCACTCATGTTCATGTGGAGCATGTTTCTCTTTCCCTTCGGATACCGTGCGCTCAATAAAAGACTTCTCCGCAGCGGCTCCCTGAATAGAAATGCGTGGAGACAAACAAAGCCAGCCGCTCAGACATCCCCACCAAGGCTTAGGGCATTGAAAAAGCCCCTGTAGCCCTAGAAATGAGGCTATTAAGGTGTGACATGATTCTCGATTTCAGGCAGAGGCTTTTAAAACTGCTGTAGAGCCCAATCAAGAGGAGATGAAAACTTCAGTGTTTCAAGCTATCCAACTCTTCTGCTGATAAAGGAGAACCTGCCCAGACATACGTGGAATGAGAAGCAGGCTCCTGGCACACAGCAAGCAACCTGGCAGAGAGCAGACGGCCCATTGTCACCTCCTGTCTATCTCTGCATGTCACTTCCCCACAGCCTCCGGAGTCAACATGGGGGGTGGGGTGGAGGTGGAGCTCGGGACTCAGTAAAGATCTCTGCTGGAGTTGAGTAGGGAACACCATCCCACCTTTGAACCCTCTCTTCCTCCCAGGAGCACCAGGAATCCTAAACCAGAACACAGGGAGAGGGTTTGAGAACCTGGTACATTTCAACCTTCTGGTAGGAGCCCAGGTATTTTTTTGTTTTCTGTTTTTTTTTTAAATCATTCCTCAACATAAAATTTGACCTACAACCAGGGTTTACATCCCAGCTCTGCTAATTTATAGCTCTATTCCTGAGACTCAGTTTGCTCATTTGCAAAATTCCTGCCTTTCAGAACTGTAGAAAGGAACCGATGAAGTGTTTTATATAAAGTGCTCACAGTAGGAAACCAATATAAATTAGCCTGTGTGGTGTTTTCAAATGGCAAGAAAATGAAGGCAGGGACTCCCAACCAGCAGGTTAGGCTCAATTCGATTGAAAATAAATTCCTCCAGTTGTTGAACTGAAACAGAATTTTGGTTCTTTCTCAAAGTCTCACCTGTAGATTAATGCAAAATACCTCTGCCAGGCAGGTCCAGCTCTGTCAAGATCCCCTTTTCCAAAAACAGTTCCCTCTGCTAAAATTGCAACAGAGAAGCAGGAAGAAAAATGAATGGAGATTACTTTAGGCCACAGAAAGTGGTTCACTAGCATTTTCCTGCCTCCTAACATCCCTTGAGTGAGGGGAATACCCAAGAGTCGCTCTTTACAGAAAGGTTGGGGACTTGTTTCTTCAACAATGGGAACCTGAGGGCAGGATGCTCAGTCATGTTGGGGGCTTGGTGGTGAGAATGAGCTTGCCCCTCCCTGTGGATTGCTTTTGAAGGGTTACAAGTACTTTCCCCCTGGAACATTCAGGTCCCAGAGGCTTTTTTCTTGGAGCCACCAGACTCCAGGTGGTCAAAGGAGACCACAGAAGATCATGCTAACTTAGGTGATGAAGGCCTGTGTGTTCTCTTCCTTCTTCTTAAGGCAGTTTTCTTTATTGCTTCTCATGGTTCCAGCATGGGGGTGTTAGAACTGAATTCAGATGGAGGGTATGGGCAGTTCCATGTCTGGGGTGTGTTTGTGGGCTAGGTGAAGGTTCTATAAAGTGCTTAGAGAGACAGGTCTAGCACAGCCTTTTGAAGTTCAAATAATCTTAAAATGCCAACTTCACTCTGCACAGTTGCAGGTGAACTATGCCGTGGTGACTACAACCTAGGAAATGGCATTACCCCTTCCCCACTCTGTTTAGTGAAACATGAGCCAAAGGCAACCCCAAGGATCCATACCCCACAGTGTAAAGCACCCTCATGTCCACTGTCTTGAATTCTTTCAACATCCTATGGGGGAAAAACGGATCGTCCTTATTCCATTTTACAAAAACTGAGACCTGGGTAGTGGTGATGTGCTGTGTCCTAAGTGACACTGTGTAAGTGAGGGAACCTCAGACTCCATGCCCACAGGGCACTCTAGACCACGTTGAGAGACCCAAGAAACACAAACTAGAACATGCTTGTGTGTGAGAGTAGGTGTGCACATCTGCGTGTGCACACGCATGCACATTTACAGTCTCGGGGTGAGTGCTAGGACCACCTCCTAGGATGGATAGTCCTAGAGCCCCCCGGGAGAAAAGACTAGAGGAAAACACCAGAGGGGAAAGAACAGGGAAGATTAAACTTTGTAAAGAAAGCCTATTATTCCTCCTGGAAAGTTCCTTTTCTTCCCTCAAGTTTGCATTTGGGGCAGACTCCCAGCCATGGTCATTCAGCTTGGGTGTCTCAGGGGAGAGGAAGGAAGGCCCCTCTTCACACCTTAACACTTGTGCTGAAAGGGCCTGTGAGCTGGGTGACTTGAATAGCTCAGGCCTCTCTGGCCCTCTGTCTCTCCCCAAATGGATCCCTGCCTGGCCAGGAGCCTAGTTCTCTCAGGCTTTGGAGAGACCTTCGACAGCATAAATATTAATCTGTGCTTAATGCAGCAGCACCCTGCAGAGTTTTGCAGGGTTTCCCAAAACAGTTTCCCAGAAAAAAAAACAGTCCCTTGGGATGGTTCTTTAAGTAAAAGGGGGAAGAGGGCTATACAGTTCACCCATTTATGAAATTGTTGCACACTTACCTTCCTCTGAAAGACTCAGGATAGACTTTGGCGTTTAAAGCCTCTGAGAAGATCTGCAACAGGGAAAAGAAACCTTGTTAAATCCTGGTAAGACTAACAGGCTTTTATACGGACACAGTTTAAACAACTTGAGAGACAGGAAGCCCACTACTACATTAAACCTTTTTTTTTCCTAAAGTGTTCTTACAGTATGTCTTTGTACATATGGACATATTTTATTTTCTAGTTGTGGTGTTTCTAGAACATAAGAACTATATACTTTATTATGTATATCATAGTACACACCATATGCTCAGCACTGCTTTAATAGGGCATATAAGGAAATTGAAATAATATAAAGTAGTAACTGAGTAACATATTTATTTAATGGAATTGTTTCAATGTCAGATTGCTGACTTTTAGAGTTCAGACAATTGAACTGGAACCTACCTTTCTGTAACTTCAGCCTGTTCCTCCGACTTTCACCCCATGTCCTCCTATGGTTCTGCTGAATGTCTTCAAGAAAACAGTTTAATGGTGTTCAAAGGCAATCACTGGGGTGGGGGCAGCAGGCAGCAACAACAACAAAGACGCCTAACCTTCTCTAACTCCAAAAGAGGGCAAGGCGCAGGAAATTTTCCCATCCCTTGGATCACATTTTTTTCTTACTAACTCATCTCCTCTCTCTGGCCCCTTTTTACGCTCTTGCTATCTCTTGGCTGGCTGGGTACTCTGTGGATTCCAGCCGAATTATCTCAAGTGGCAAATATACTCTAAAAGGAGAAGTGCAGTGCATCTAACATTACCAGGGTTAAAATTTCATTTTGTTCCTTGCTTGGTGCTGTTCAGGGATGCTATCTTCCTTTGTGCTCAATAGGCAATGGAAATACACATGCCAGCAGGAAGTCAGCCTCAGACACCTAGAAAATGGGCTGGAAGGAGGAGTCACTGTGATTTGTGCTCCTTTCCTTCCACTCTGCTCCTGCCAATTAGGAAAGGGAGGGAGCAGCACCAGACCATAAATAACAGCTGCACCACTGAAATCCCCTGCTTCCGAGCATGGTTCTGTTCACATTGGCTACATATTCTACAGGCATGCATCCCTTTCAACTATTCTCCAGCACAGTTGGAAAAAGATGAGAGGAAACAGCAGGATGCCGGTGTTTGAGGGGTCTTCTTTCAAAGGAACCAGGATTAGTACATTGCTAAATGTGCTGATGGCAAAGCCTGCCTTGGTACCCTCTCTGCTTCCATTATAGTGCCCTGCCCCATACTCCCTAGGGCGGTGGCTCAGACCTGCCTCCACCTTTTGTTTGAGCTTTTGCCTTATTCTTCAGCCCTGAGATTATCAAGGATTCCCTGTCTTTTTGCCCCTCTCCTTCAAAGTTCTACTGTCAACTAAACACACTGGAGTGGCACTACTTCACACCAAACCTTTGAGGGAGACTGCTTCCATTTAAACAAAGGCAATGCCTCACTCAAAAGGACAAGATAATCTCTAGCAGTAGATTCACATAGGAGAGCTCATGGGAACAGAGAGAACTTCTGAGACTCCTGCAAGAATGGCCAGTGGGCACCGGGCTGTGTCAGTTTGATAATAAGAGGAGCACTGATATGTATAATAGCCTGGCTGCCAACAGCAAAGCCTTTGGAGTCAGGTTATGTGGATCAGCATCTTAGTTCTGCCGACTTCTCTCTGTAGGACCCTGGGGAAGGTCTGCATCTTCATTTACAACACTGGGCATCTTAATATCACCAGCTACCGCTACAGTGAGGTTAAATGAGATAATCGTTGTGAATGCGCAGTGCAGTGCCTCGCTCTTTGTAAACACTCAAAACATTAGAGCCCAATATACTGATAGTAATACAAAGCCATAGATGTAAAGGCAATTTTCAAGGACGTTGGGGTCAATCAAACCTCAGTTTGAATTTTGGCTCTTTGATTACAGGCTGTATGATTGTAAACCATTTATTTAACCTCTTTTTAGCATCAGCATTCTTGTTGGTAAACAGGAATAACTGTATTTTCCTCATTAAGATTGTTGTAAAGGTTGAAGAAATTCTGTGTTTCAAAGTACATTGTAGCTTGGAGGCGTTCAACGCACGTTTGAGGGTGGGAAACATCCTTGGAGCAGATCTCTGGGAACCAATGACGAGGATTCTTCGGGGCATTTAAAAGTGTGATTTCAGTAATGGACTTGCTCAGTCACTCTGTCCTAAGGCTATCTATCAACTCTTATAGCTCTTCTGTGAGACACAGAGCAAATGTGGGTAATGGTGTCTCGATTTTATTAACAAGGCGAGTGTCCCAAGCACCAGTCAATACAGCACAATCAAGTACAACTCTAGACAGACCGATTGCTTTCTTCCTTCAAAGCAGCAATTTTCAAATGGTATTTTGCATCTCACTCTTTTGAGAAGGATATAAAATGGAACATTAATATAATACACAAAATAGTGAAGTGTTTGAAGTGAAGAGGCTGGGTTGCACCTGTCTCGTCTCCCTGGACCCCTGCAGTGGCCCAGAAAGTGCACCTAGGGACATCAGGGACTTCTTGGGAGATGGTGTGGAAATCAATATGCCCTAAGCATGAGCTTTTCTTCAGACTCTAAAATGCACAGTGTGGATATTAGTGATTTTCTACTGTCTCAGATTTATTAATATTAGGTCATGTCAGACACACCAGGCACAGTGAATCTGTGTTTCAGGGATGCATTTTACAAGGCCTTTTGTAATAGGTTTATCAGAATGATGAAGAAATTTGTGCTGAATACTAGTAAAATTAGGTACATTAGTAAGTGGATGAGGAACTACAGCCAACAGGTGCTGCAAACTAATTGATCAATGTCAAGCAGTGGGCTGCCAGGGTCCACGGGACATAAACGATTCCATCAGCAACTTGGATGAAGACATAGAGATGACACTTATCAAATTTGTGGATGACATGAAATTGGGAAGAAAACCAAATTTATCAGGTGATTGAATCCAGAAAGACCTTGTCAGGCTGGAGGAATGGGCCAAATTTAAGATGATGAAATTTAACGGGGGGGAATGCAATATCTTATAATTAGGTTCAGGAAGTAAATTACTCACCTATGGGTTTATGTCACATCTCATGCATGATCCAGGCGTGGTCCAGCTAACTGCTGGGGGTGAGGGCTCTTTACGAGGCTCCTGCAGGTAGGTGTGAGCTCTGCGGGGTGGTCCTGGGAGGAAGGTCGGTGCGTCATGAAGGAGGGGGACTCTAAGGAATACAGCAGCAGGAGATGGTGCTGGTCAGAGCTGGCAGCCAGCCAGGTGCACTCACTCACTAACCAGTCTCTCAGAATATTCATCACAAGCCCACAGTGTCTGAGTTCGAAGGGCCCAGGCTCAAGACTCAGACTACACGGGATTAAAAACTCGCTTTGACACTTAACAGCCGTGTACCTTTAGGCAGGTCAGCTCCTCTGTGTCTCAATTTCTGTATCTGTAAAATGGAGGTATATTTGTAGCTATCTACCTGGTAGTGCTCTTGTGCAGATCCAGATCAATGACGCATATGAAGTAGTTGTGATCTTGACTGTTCTCCCCTAGGTGCATAGCTTGATTGAGGGAAGAAGGACAAGGCACATTACATTTTTGGAATAAAGGTTGGTAGCGTTAAAACAGAGCACTCTGTGCTGGAGATCCCAATGCCTGGAAGCTTAACAAGACAGTTACAGGAAGTAAGATGGGGAGCCAGTTACCAGGAACTGCATAACAAAGAGGAAATTGGATTTGGAGACTAAAATTTAAGTGATCAAAAAAAATGCAAAGTCCAAGTAAAGCTACCAATTGATGGAGAGCCCAAAGTATTGGGTGAGTGCTATTTACATCTCTGGTGTTTGAGAGCAGAACTGATTGTAGAGACAAAAACCCAGGGTGGGAACTGTTGTGGGCAGTGTCTGTTCTGGCCCCAATTCTGAGGAGCAGTGGGGCACAGAGGCTGGAAATTAGGAGGAGCCGAATGGATTGATGACGAGTTTAGTTTTAGCAGGAGGAAAGGAAGAGGAAAACAATACTGGTTTTCCTGACTGTCAGTTTCCTATAAGTTATAAGAGTGTGGTACTTCCTCTCTTTTATGTTACATAACATGAGCACACCCATCCACATGGGCTGCATGATCGTGAACCAGTCAAACGATACCCGGAGCACCATGCGAACCTTTGCACCACACTTTCAAAGGTTGCAGATGGCCCGCACTGGCCAGGATGGCAAAGCAACATGTGAGCATGCTGTGTGAACCAAGAGCAATGAAGCTTGCAGTGTTCGTAGAGAAAATCAGGGCCATGTCCACACACAGACATGGGACTCCTCAAATATGTGTGGGGCTGTCTTGTGAAGGAAGAGTGGCTCATCCTTGCTCAATAGGCTGCCTCAGAGCAGGAAACTAACTTCAATTCTGAAATTCAAAGTCAGGGAAATGACAGAGAACAAAGCCTCCACCTGGAAATGTCCCACCTGCCATGGGCTGGGCACTGATAAAGGGCATTTCAGCATTGCTGGAAGAGTTCAGCTAGATGGAGGTCTTTAAAATCTTTTCCCAAGCCGAGAGTCTACATTATACTATGAAACAGTTAAGTCAACCCCGGGATTTTGGCTGCCGTTCCAGCACATCAATGCCATCTTTGGAATGGCGGTGCTGGACCGCGTCCTCCCTGCTGTCAGCCGCAGAAGTCCCGCTTCAGCGAGCTGTAGTTCATCACCGAGCCAGGAGGTGGAGCCGGTCTATAACATACCTGGAGGGCCCCACTGGGAGGCGTGTGTGATGAAGTTGAACCCTGGAGCTCTCTGCGTGGATTGGCAGCCATAAAGGAATGTGAGAGCTAATCGGCTGCCATCTGTCTTCATTTTGCTAACCCCCTCTATTGGATGCCACAAGCAGCTCACTTCCTATATTTATAAACATCCCCAATCAGTCATTTCTCTGCCCGCTGTCACATATTTGTGGCATTAATGCTGGCTGCTTTATCACAGATTGGACTTCATTTCAGGCATAACTCTCATATACTGTGGTTCTGAGATCTTTATAGCCGCATTATGGTATATGGCTGAGTTGTGATTACACACCAGTACTGTAAGGCCACAGACAGTGATTTGGCCCACACCCACCCACCTGCCGCTCCTGCCCTACGTGGGCAGCTATAGACACAGGAAAAATGAGTTCTATAAAAGAAAGAGAGAGAGGGAACAAAAGGTCAGGCACACTTTCTTTCAGTAGGTCTCAGGGACTACCTGGGCTGTTCTACAGAGTTGAACCCACAAGGCTCTCTGCTTTTGGCAAAGTGGCCTGACAGGTGGGGAGAGTTAATGGAAAGGAAAGAGAGGTGAGAGGGAGAAGTCTGCAATTGCACTGACCTTTCTCAGGAGCCCCCAGTGGGGACATGAATTTTCTTTATCTTATGTCCGAAATCAGGAATGTCAGGTGGCATTTCTTTTTACTCACTATATCTTGCTTGCCACATTCACAAGATTGGTTCTCAACAGAAACAAACAACAAAGAGACAAAAACCTTCTTGTGCCATTGCATTTGGGTTCTTGTGGATCCTAAATGGACCCTGGGAACCACAATCACAATCATGGAAGAAATTGCAACAATTCCCTCTTCTGGAAGACATGGTGGCCAGTAAGAGGGGAGAAATAAAGAATTACATTGGTCAGTAGATGAACAAAAAGCTTTGAGAGAACGCTGGGCCCTGGGTTATTGCTAGAAGAATGTAGACTATTGGATATACAACATGCATGTCCAAAAATACATTTTTTCATTCTGGAAAAACCCCCACATCCAGTCTTTGCAGCCAATGTTTTTTTCTTACTCTACAGCATCACCTTTGGTGGGTACAGCCTGCTCTTGCTTCCCACCGCCTGGGTTTCAGGGGCTCTGTGCAGACCTCTGCAAGCATCTTCTCACTGCCTGCTGCGGCTCAGGGTTCCATCACCTCTGGCAGTCCCACCGCCTCTTCACTCGGTCTTTCTGCTTCTCTCTTGCTCCTTATCCATAAATGTAGATACTGTTCTTTCCCTTTTTCCCCAAAGAGGCAGGAGCACATGGTGGTAGCAGCAGGGAGTCACTTCAGGGAAAAGAGAAATTGAATTACACATCAGACATTGCCTTTCTGAAATCCATCACTCGGGACTTGTCACTGGGGTCCCCACTCTCCTGGTGCCCTAGTCCTTCTCTGATTTCTGGGGCCCTAACCTGTCCTTTGGTTGTTCTCAAGGGAGACAGATGAGCTCCCTTAGCCATCCTAACACTCCAGAGATGTTGCTCTGCCCACAGAGAACACAGGCTTTGACATTATTATGCAGCACACTTCCATCTTGACAATCGCAAAATCCCCTTCTGGTCTAGGCTCTGATCTTTAACTCTCCAAGTCAAAAAACACTCAAGTATTCCTCACCCTCCACATATCCCAAAAGAAAAGCTTCCCTCAGGATGACTCTGCCCACCCCTTCACCCCTCCAGCCCCACTCCCTAGAATGCACACAGGGCTCAGCAAAATCTGTTGTAAAGGAGCATCAAGAATAGGCTTGGGGGGGTGGCGGTCTGGACTCAAATCTTTGCAACTGGCACCAGCCAGCTTAGGAGCCGCTTGGAGAAGTGAAGGAGCTGGGCTCTGCCTGCTGTCAGCCGTGGGCCCTGACTGTACGTAAACGGATCCCCTGGTCTTTTTTTAGAACCATAGCAGTAGCTGCACTTCTAAATTTACGTGATATAACTGCTAAAGTTAACTTAGCAGTTAATTTATGCTTCAGAGTTAACCGCCCGCAGTTTAAATTTCAGCTTCACCACCTACTTGTTTGTTTCGTTTTTACCATGGAGCAGCCTCCATTTCCTCATCTGAAAAAGGGAATAATATTTACTTTATTGTCGGTGGGAGGAACAATCAATTAATGCCTTCAAAGCAGCTAGGACAATAGTTACTGGTACAGAGTTAACACTCAGTTTATAGATTGAGATTATTTATAATAATCAATGTCACGATCCCCCCTGGCCATCACTTCTCTTTTGGGCAAAACCTCAAAAATTGAAAAGCAGCCCTTTCTCAGACTCACCCAGCTTAGGGGTGATGCCACCGCATTGGAACTGGGCCCCTGGGAGTCCCACTGACTCCAGCTCCCTGTCTGCCAATTTCTTACTAGTCAGTCTGTGAATCGTGGCCAGGCTTCCTTTCAACTGAGGTTCTAAGGAAATGTAATGGAAGGGATTTCCTTCAGCACAATGGCTGAAAACGCCGCTCAGCTATTACAACTGTTCCTCTCGTCAGTGTGGGGACTTGCTGCTCCCGCTCGGCTCTCCTTGATCAGCCCAAGCGCATGATTAACCTATTTCCGCAGTGCTGGGGACGTTGTGGGAGCCGCTCCCAGGGTCCGCCAGTCCCGAAGCGCGGATTCCCTTCTGTAGCTTCCCCATTGGATTTCGATCCCTAAACTGAATTCCATTCTGCTGGCCCTGCAGAGTAGAAAAGATGGTATCTGTGCTTTGAATGTAACTCATTTCAGAGACGTTTGAGGCCCCATAACAGAACCTCTTCCCCCACCTCCCACCGCCACGCACGATATAGATACTTTCCATTATCTAATTCTTTAGCCCTTGGGGCAAATAGATATTAAAATTAAATCTGTCTTAGATATCCTCTTCATAAAATATTAAGAGAAAATGTCTGTGTTAACAACATTTTAACATGAAATAATAAACAAACTGCGGTAATTGGGTATTTTTCTCCTGAAGGTCACATGCGTCCACAAACAGCGCCCTGGCAAACGTGCAATCCCGAAGAGTAATTGCACCGCACATTCACACACTGTGCTTCCTCGTGTCCAAGGAACATTCTTTCTACAGTAATTAGTTATCCACCAAATATCCTAGGAGGTGTGGATTAATATCTGCTTAACACAGATGGAAACTTAGAGAGAAAAACACTGAGTCCCTCCTCAAGCAAGTGTTCTGAGGCAGGACTTTTTACATAAATCCTCATGAATGGACCAGGAATAAGTCACAAGTGGGGCAAAGAGAGCAAGCGCTAATTATCCTAAATTCCTTGGGGATTTATTTTATTCTCTCATTTGGATGAATCCCACAGATGAACCCCTGAGAGATGCCTTCACCTCTCCCCTTAAATCAGAGAGTCATTTGTCCCAAGTCTCCAGATAGATGTCATAATGAGGGTCTCCCCCTGACTAACAGGTGAGGGCTACTGGGTTCTGAGGGCTCATTTCAGCCACAGGTGATTTTCCTAAGTGCGAGAGCAGAACACAATCCAGAAGTCCAGTGTGTCTCATTGGGACTCTACTGCACTGTGACCGGTACAGGCAAAAAGCTCAGACATGAATTGGCTGCCAACCCTCTTTGCTGACACCACCCAGAGCCATGGCTATATGTCCCTTGGGTCCTGCTCCACGCTTTTCTTAAGAACTTATGATGGCCTTTCACATAACCCGCTGGCAACTGTTCCCAATAATTACAGCATGAAACGTGAGCCGATCAGTCCCCGACTTTTATGACCCGCCGCTAATCCAGCCAGCATTTTCTAATAATACTTTGCCTTTATGTCCCAGGATTGCCAAGCAATTTACGGAGATTAATTAGAAGTGCCTCAGAACTCTCATCCTTGGTGGAGGCCACAGAAAGGGGAGCTAAATCGGCCTCCCCCACCAGTGGGAAGTGACGATTCTAAGTGAGAGCCTGTCTGGTTCAAGCCAGGGCTATCTGAGAATAAAACCCTGTGTCCCATTAGCTGGCAACTGAGAAACAATGTGTCATCTGGGGAGGAGGTAACACGGCTGTGTGTGTTTAATTTTTATTTGAAAAATGATACCAATACCAAAATTCATGAGTATTGCTGGGGGCCTGGCAAGATACCTAAAACATCTGTAATTTTGCAAGACCACAGTTTGGGTCACGCCAGACTGGCCCATTTCACTTTTTGCTCTTTTCTGACCCAGAGACTGCTGTCACTGGCTCCCCAGAGGTCAAGGGTAATGCTGGCATCCATGGGACTCTTGCGCAGATGGTGGAATGGAGGCTGGCTCCTCAGGCTCCCCGCTCCCAGTGGGCATGGAGCCTGGTGGGGATCAGATTGGAGAAGAACAGGACTCTGTCAGGCCATTGAGGAGGTGCAGCTGTTGAGGGGCCAGGGGAGGGGTTGGGGGAGAGCTGCAGTGACGTTCTGTTTTGTTTTTGCAACCAAGGCACAAATTGGGGAAAAATTAGAGACTTTCTTTGGGAGATTGGATGGGTGGAAGGAGGAGGAAGACAGGGAAGCAGAGCTTTTAAGGACAGCAATTTGAAGACAGCTGAGACAAATCTGTGGTTGATTCTTTATTTATTTATTTATTTGGTGGATTCGTTAGTCACTTTCTTTTTGGATTCCGGATCCGGAGGGGTTCCCCCCCTTTCCTTTCCCTTTTTGTACCATGCACATGTAAATGTGATTGAGAATTCTTTCGTCAGATCTGCTGCCTTGGCAGCCTTCCTGCCAGCTGGCCTGGCTAGGGGAACCCATGGTGGTGGCTGATTGTGATTGACAAGTTCTCCCAAGTTTTGTGGGAGGAAGTTTGGCTTAGGAGACACGCCAGACCCTTGTCTGAGCTTTAAGTGCCTGGAAGGGAGAAGGGCAGAGAGGACCCCCCCAGCAGCCCTCCACCACAGCAAGCATAGTGGCTAATGTGTAACACTTCTTACGATCATCTGTGCAACATTTTCTGCAGAATTCCTGATGCCCAAAGTCCAAATCCATGACGAGTGGCTGTGGTGCTCTGGCTGGTGTGGCTCAATTGGTTGGAGCATCATCTGGTAAACTGAGAGGTTGCTAGTTCAATTCCTGGTCAGGGCACTTGCCCAGGTTGTGGGTTTTAATCCCCTGCTGGGGTGTGATTGAGAGGCAGCCAATCTGTGTTTCTCTCTTGCATCAATATTTCTCTCTCAAAGCAATAAAAAAAAAAACATGTCCTCAGGTGAGGATAAATAAATAAATAGAAAGAAGGGTCATGGAATCCTCACCCCAATCCTTCCTCTGTCTCTAGACTAGGGCACTTCATCAAAACTCATTGAGGTATAAAAATTGTGTCCACTCAAAATGACTATAGTTTATGGCTAATCTTGTCTTGTGCTTCCCCGTTTTAGCTTCTTCTTTTTTTGCCCCTGCTTTTCCCCTACTGTAGCTTCGGGGCATATTCATTTGTTAGAACATTTTATCCCTTCTTTCCTTTCTTCTCTCTGGCCAGGCAGATTCTCACCAATTAACCAGGGCCTGAATCGAGGCTCAGATCCTCCACAGAGTTCTCTCTCTGGTGCCTAAATGGGATCGTGTTTACAAACTGTTGAGCATGGAGCCTGGCATGTAATAACTGCTCTCTAAGATCAATGGCATTATATCCTATCATAAGTGATCTCTCTGTGTTATTTTAGTTCTTCCTTGTTTATCTCAGGTTTGTAAAGCTACAGGTATGCAAAGTGCCTTTAGAGGTCACCTTTTGCATAAGGGTTGTGGCAGCCAGCCATTGAGATGGCTCCCAAGATCCTTGTCGCCTGGGGTTCATGACCTTGGGTAATTCTCTCCCCTTTAGGGTGGCTCAATTATTGACTCAATTCTAATAAAAAAGAATATAGCAGAAGTAATGGGATATTACTGCCAAGATGAAGTTATAGCAAGACTTGGGTTTCAGCTGGCGGAGGTTTCCTCACCCTCTCTCAGATTGCTCACCCCGGCGGAAAACCAGCTGCCATGTGGTGAGGCAGCCTTGTGGGAAGGCCCACATGGCCAGGGGGCAAAACCCACCAACAATCGTGGTGAGCTTGAAGAAGACCTCCCCCTGTCCAATGTGTGCTCCAGTTGAGACCACAGCTCTGGCCAACAGCTTGACTGCAGCCTCATGAGAGACCTTGGACCAGAGTCCAAGCCCCGGAAGCTGTGAGGTAATAAATGTTTTGTTTACAGCTGCTTAGTTTGTTACATAGCAATAGATAACTCACACAGTGGCTTCTTGCGCCACTATAATACTACATTCTCCTCTTCAGGTGATTTAAATAAAAAGAATGCATGTTCTCAAAAACAAAATTATGAAACCAACTTCAACTTTAGAAACGATGTTTTAAGTTTTTATAACTCTTTGGAAGGAGCAATCTATATTACTGCTCTTACACTCTCTATATTAAAACTAGAGCAACTTTAACTATTGAAAAATATATCAGACAATAGTATATATTAAATTAATTTTAGTTGACTTAAAAAATAAGGAAATGGTAATTAGGAGGCTGTGGAACAAGTGGAGGTTCTCAGAAAAGAGGACACTACATAGTGCCTACTGTGTGCAGGTGTTATTCCATGTGGCTTACATTGTATCATCTCATTTAAGATAATTGTATGATCACATTCATTCTACAGAGTAACTTCCAGTACCAGCTACATCTTACGGGTGAGGCAGCTAAGGCAGAGTTTAAATACATCTTTCAATGTAATGTAGCTAATGAATGTCTGACTTCAGAACCAATACCCTTGACCACAAATTCAAGTTATTAAATATAATACCATGTTTTAAGACTCATAAATGTTGGTCAATTGAAAAATTGATAAATCATCTAGATGTAAAATGAATTTGATACCATAATGTCTATTTTAGAGTTCCACCTCATGTATATACACCTTATTTTACCAGTTGTAACACATACCCACCAGAGTGAATTGTATCTCAAGGGCTCCACAGCACCTAGTACAGGACTCTATTCCTTCGAGACTATGCATTGGAAACAGTGGGAGAAAGCAGAGCAGCACAGAGAGGACCATGATAGTTGTAAGTATTAAGGAAGAGGTGGCCAGAGAGCAAAACAAGTTCAGGGTCAGAAAAACAAAGTGAGAAGGAAAAAAAACAAATCACTCTCTTTAGGTGGAGGTTGATGAGCATGAATAGGAGTGACCCAAAGTTGAGGATGAAGGGCAGGGGACTCAGAAAGGTGACAGTTACGAATGCTTGTTCTGTGCCAGGCACCGTTCTAAATGGTTTAAATAAATGTATTGGTCTCACTTGATCAACACATATCACACACTTACTAAAATTACCCCTATTTCACAGATGAAGAAACCAAGGCATAGAGAGAATACAATTCATTCCAAGCCACAATTCATAAACAGAAGGGCTAGAACACAAATTCAATATGGCCTGAATCCAAAACTTGTCCTCTTAACCACAGCACTACAATTTCTTGGCAGTTTAGTCTGAGACCATGGTACCAGTGAGCCAAGGCTAGGATGCAATTTGAGCTGAAGAACAGAAATATTTATCTTTTGGTGTCTTTTATAGATGTTGGACCCGGGTAGTGCAGGGAGGGGCACAGAATCCAACATTGCCAGAGGGATCTGCTATCTTGGAAACCTGACTCTGCCTAGAACTCCTCTGAGAGCAGGCAATCAAAACGAGGGGAAGTTTGGGAGTAAATGTTCAGTCCTAGTAGAATTTTAACAAACACTGAATACTAACACTTTTCATGTCTCTGCAGTGTTATGGGCAAGGGCACTGGGCTCGATGCTGTGGGTTCATAAAGCAGGCTAAGACAAGTCCCTCCCCTCCTGTTCAGGAAGTCTACACCTCAGCACAGTGTGTAACCATCGCTAAGTGAGGTCAAGATATTAACTGCTGACAAATTCTGAAGCACAGCTCACTGTGAGCTGCTGTGCTGTGACTAGAGTTTTGAGCAAGAGGCCTCACTGAGTGAGTGAGAGAAGGAGAAAGGACATCGACAAAGCTGTGGATTATACAGCATCAGAGTGGAGTGGGGCATTATGCTGCAGGAGTCTCAGAGTTTGAGCCCCTCAGGGACTGGGGTTGGTCTTCATCCTGGAGGTCATGGGTAGCTGCTGAAGGCCTTGAGGAGACTGATAGCATGATACAAACAAAATTTAAGGAGATTGAGAAAGCAAAGTTACAGAGGTAACCATGCCATGGTTAACCTGAAAAAATGTGTCTAGGCTCTGTGTACCAGGGAAGGCACTGAGCTAGAGGTCAGGACACCTCATTTCTAGTGAATATTATGACATTCATTATCTGAGTGGGTTAGAGCAGGGTCTTTCTCTTGTCTGGGATGCATGTTTTTCATCACAGAGTGATGCCATTGGAGAAATCATCTTGAAGTCCTTTCCAGCCCTGGCTCTCTGGGTTGTTCCCCCACTGTCTCCTGGACATGGGTACTCATCCCCTGTGACTGCCCATGAGGCTGCTCACACCTGCTTCTGCAGAGGCGAGGCCACCTCATCTCTGCTTCCTTGCACACATGGATGAAAACTGAATGGTGTTCTCTGCTCTGCATTATTTAATCCCAAACTACAACTGTTGTTTTATGTTTAGCATCTTCCATGCACAAGGTTTTGAATATGATATACACATGACAGGGAAGCACAGTCCCACCCCTTCCTCACCACCTTCTCTACACACACATACATACTTCATGCACACATCTCCTATACACATACCTTACAGATCCCTTACACACACATCTCACTTCACACACATCTATCACACACCTTCCACTCACATATACTCCACATTCAAATACTCCCACACACCTTACACACATACCTCATACCACACATAGACCTCACCACACACTTTACACACACACACACACACACCTCACCATATACCTTTCTTTCACACATACACATCACACACTTGATGTCAGGTGAATGCACTGGCATTTCGGTCCTGGCCTCACTGCTGAGGAGAGAAAAAAATGAAGTTTTTAGGGGACTTATTGGCCCTACCCAGTGTTCCTTAGGTCGGGGTAGTTGATGTCAGGAATTTGATGTGTCAGGGTGACAGGCATGTGCCCATATAAGTTGTACATTTCTCACCTCCAGAAGTAAGGAAGAATAACTTTCCCAAAGCAAAACCCAACAACGAATAAAGAAATACACCTTTCAACAGCCATTCCCAGGATCCTAATAAATGGAGACATTCAACGAAGAACTAGTGTGTTCTAACCCCAGTACTGGAAACATCACTCCCAAGATGATCCGTGAATGTAAGCCTGCAGCCCTGCAGGCTATTTTGCTCAGCTCTCTGCCCCACCTGCTCTCGTGACCATTGGCAAAGTTCACTGCCATCAAGCAGAGGCCTTCTTTCCTGCTCCAGTGGATAGTCACTTCTGACCATTCTGTTTTCCAGACTAACATTGTCCCACAGCAAAGCTGGCAGTGAGGGCTGGTGTCAAAAATAAACTCTCAGGTCTGAGCTGGAGCCAGTGGGAGCAGAGTTACCTGGAGTGACCAGAAGTGGGATTGACCAAGAGCTGAGTGATCAGTAGACCTAAAACCAGCAGGGGGCAGGACCAAATGTTGGGTTGGAAGGCCAAGTGTGAGCTGCAAACTAGGGAAGAAAGATGAAGCCTAGGAAGGTCAGCACATGGGGGAAAAAGCGTGCAAGGCACATCCCCAAGGACAGGCTCCCATAGAATGCCATGGGATCTTGGCATCCCCTGCTGTGCATGAGGACATTTGGATGGTCTTTTAATGTCCCAATATCAGGTTGCATGTATTATATGAAAACTTTTCCTTCTTCGAATGCTTATTGTGGACCAGACACAGAGTAAGAGCTTTACAACATTATCAAAATCAATCCACATGGCAATCATGTTGAAGTAAAGTCCCCATTTTATAGATGTAGAAACAGAGTTCCTAAGAGAATTTAGTCTGTCAAGATCTATTGTAGTGAGTGGCAGACTCAGAGTTTAAACCCAAGCCTGACCCCAAATCCCATGCTCTTATCCCTGATTTTTGTGATCTCAGCTCACCTCCGAGGATGTGAGAGAGCAGCTGAGTTGGACAGTGTTCAGTTGCCCTGTAGGGTGAGTCAGCTTGGGAGAACACAGAGCAAGCCAAATAAATCCAAAGAGATGCTTGGGTGTGGTTTCAGTTCACTCCTTCTGAAAGCTGGCAACATGGATCCAGTCAGAACTTCCATTTTTTAGGGAAATTTCTCACCAGCTCAGCCTGAAAGTCTCCAATGCCTCACGTCCCCCCAGCTCCCAACTGCACTGCTCTGAGTTTCCATCTTCTTGACTCCATTCACTCATCTCAGAACCAGAGGGCTTTGCAGAGTGCTGGGAGGTCCCTGGGTGGAGAGAAGGGGGAGGAAGCCCTCCTATGGGAGACCAGATCTGTAACAAATGACTTCCCGTGGAGACAAACTATGCTCAGAGGCCTTGCTGAGGATTGCTGAGGTCTCCCTGTGGGCCTGCCTGGACTTTCTGCTGCTGTCAGGTCATGAAGCTGAGCCTGGGGAGACTCATGCATGGCGGGGATGGAGGGAGGGATACTCTGCCATCAACCAGCTTGAGGACGTAGCCTGCTAAGTTCAGTCCCATCTGACAGAGCTTCATGGAGATGCATGGGGTCCCTGTCCAATGGTACTGTGTGACAATGAGATGAGCCAGGAGTTCCCAGTGCGAATGAGGCAAAGCCAGGGATTTGTTTCCCATAAAGGGCACTGATAAAGAATATCACCACTGGGCTTCCTGAGAAGCCTTGGGAATGTTCCTTAAACTCTCTGAGACTCAGTTCTTACATCTGTAAAATGGGGTTACAATATCCACCCCTTTAAAGGTAGTTACTATCTCCTTTTAATCTAGGATTCACCATGACTGAGCCAGGGCCTGGGAGTCACAGATGCTCAATAATGACTCGTTTAGCAGCACATGAATGCTTGAATGGTTGTGGTGCAGATTACTTAAATAACACATTTAAAATACCTTACAAAACTTGGCACATAGTAGATATCCAGAAAAATTCTAGTTTCTTTTGCCCTGCAGAGATGGAGGGAGTCACGCAACCAGGTTCTGAAATTTCTCTCCTGTTCACCACACAGCACACATGCTCACATGCAGGTGTGCATGTGTGCACGCACCTACACACACTCCTTCCTTTGCACAAAGTGGACTTTCCAGTGCTCTCTCCTTCTTCTTCTCCACCACCTCTTGCTCCCTTGTTCTTCCTGATCTCCTCAGCAGCCCTGCTTGCCCTGTTTCCCATGCCACAGACCCGAGGTCCTCTCTCCCTGTCCCCACCTCCCACCATCCTGGGCTCAAAGCACATGTGCAGCATCCTGCCATCTCAGACGGTGTGTTCTCCCTGTCAATCTCTGGCCATGCCTGGCAGCTGGAATTTCAATTCTCCTTGTTTACAATGTATTGTAATTGCAGACACAGGCTATGCTGTCACTTGTAATTTTATCTTGTCCTGTTCTTTACACATGGTCCCTTGCCTAAGTGTCAAGCAGTTGCCCTTGTGAGAGGTACTTTTGGCAGGAAATGTGCTCCAATATCCAGAAAAAAAACAAACTATTATTTATTTCTCTTTCTCTCCCTTTCCACTCAAGAGAAGAGCTAGGACAAGGGCAAGCCTGCCCCTCCTGCATCTCCTCCCCACCCCCCCACCCCGGTTCTCTCCAGTTTCTCCAGCCACCTGAGCACCTGGTTCAGCTTGGGTGTGGCTTCATCAATTCCAAAGATTGGAGGGGCCATTGAGAAAGCCATTTCTTTGCTGCAATCTCAGCAGGAGGATCTCCTGCAGTCAGGCTGCTCTCCCTGAGGGTGGCAGACTGAGTTGCACCACAGTGCATGGGCTCAAGGTGATTCAATGTGTGTATCTAAGCCCCACCCACCCAGACCAGGCACTATTCTGACAGGTTTACATAGGTTAGTCTGTTGAATCTACCTTATAGCTTGGCAAGAAAAGCATTATAATGAACCTCTGTTTCATAGGTGAGAAAACCAGGTGCCCCATTAAAGTTCACCCAGTTAAAGTTCACCCCGTTAAAGTTCAGCCAGTAGGAGCAAGCTGGAATTTGAAACTGATTTCACCTAGTTTCCAAGCCCCTTGTGCTTGTTGTATTTTTGTTTGTTTTACATGTTTATCTGTGTTTCTGGAGACCTCGATCTCTGCACTTCCAATCTTGTTTTATGAAAATTTGTTTGTCTGTCTGCCACTAGACTACATGAACCTTGAGGGCAAGACCTATGTCTGATGTCATTGGTTCATTTCAGCACCTAGCACATTCACGGGGTTGGTATTTCTTTGCTTAGCTTGCTGTCTGCCAGTTGCTAAATTCTCTGCTCCAGCCTTATTATATTTGTTTCTGATGAACATGGCAAATTCTTTGCCTTTAGATGCATAAGGTGTATTGTTTTAGACAAAATTAGATGGCAGAACAATTCAGAGTATATACCTCATGACGATAAATTTAAGAAAAAAAGCCCCACACCCATAGTTTTATTTATAGGTTGCTTAATTTGGCACTTGGGAGGGCTTTAGAAATGTTCTGGTATGTTCTGTAGATTTTTGAAATCTACATAAGTTGTTCCTATCTGTCCAAATACTAACAGTCTTTATGGTAAGGTGGTGAATGACTGGGCATTTTTTTGTAGCTCACCTAAGTCTTATGTAATGCCTCATATTATAGCTACAACAAAAATAAAGTTTCCTAATTTAAGAAAGATTGTTAGCAATCCTCTTTCCAAGAAAAATACTACAGCATCTTGAAGGGAGGTAGAAGGATTAATATAAGCTTTGCCTTGTTGATCAGCCTTAAGACTTAGAGAAGTTGCAGGAAGAAAGAGAGGATCATCACAACTCTAAATGTCACAGCAATCTTTTCTCCCCTCTTCCTCTGCCTGTTGTTCTGTCTTTACTCAGTCACTCACAAGCTGAGTCTTCAGACTACTTACTCAACCTCTCTCTGCTTCTGTTCCCACATTTGCAAAACTGGGCTAATGATGCCTCTGAGTTAGGATTTTGTTGGGCTTACATCATTCATAAAATGTATGCAGAACACCAGCACAGTGTCTGACAGACAGTAAGCCTTCAGTAAAAGTGGGCTCTTGTTCCATTGCTGTGGTGACACTCTGGGAGTAAGAACAGTGACTTGAAAGAGGTTGGGTGGCTGCAGCTGAGTCACAGCAGGAAGCTGGATGCTGTGTTGCCTCTTCGTGGGCAGCAGGGCTCACACAGTCACCACCCAGGTGCAGCCCACCAGCTGATCACCTGCTGGTGTATGTCCCCTCCCTCCACATCTAGATGTGCCCGACCAGCTGAAGGCAAAGAGAAAGCTTTGATGAGAGCCAATTAGGAACACAGATTCTACATTCAAGAGGGCTGAGCGGTTCATACAGTGAGAAGAAAAGACCCTGAAATTAGTCTAAGTGCCCTGCTCATATATCCTCACAAGCTAAATAGTGGAGAAAGATATATCATTTCACAGGACTGACCCTGGGGTGTTTGCCTCTCATCAGCTGGGACCCTATTATTATTTTTCAAATGACATCTCCATCTCCAGTGGACACACTCCTCCTCACTCTAAAACACACATAAATAAATGATATTGAGAGAGCTGCTGGCTGTGGAGAGGCTCAGCTGAGATCAGAGAACGCAGGCCTGTGTTCCCCAGGACCCCCTGCCTGAGCCCCTAGGACAGGCTGCGCACACAGGGAGGTTTCCGGGTGACGAAGAAAGCACATCAAACCACTGTGCATCCCTGTTTCAATTGAGTAGGGACCCTGTCTGGAATGAGGGGCTAGGGGAGGCAAAAGTCACTCAGGAAAACCTCAGAACTGAACCCAGAATGCTTCAGAGCAGATTCAGAGCCAGAGCCAGGCAGACAGCGGTTTACATGCTGATCAACCAGTTGGAGAAGGCGACTGGGGGGCCTGTCCACTTGGGAGAATGGAAATCGCTGGCCCATAACATACTGGAGACCATGCCTGGACTATGGACGTGTCTCTTTCAGAAGCTGGGTCCCTTTGCCCTCAACACCCACATGGCAGTGGAGAAAGCCTGGG
>CM052546.1:43599447-43698905 GCA_028533065.1 Trachops cirrhosus | reverse complement strand
TCTTGTTGAGCTCCTGTAGTGAGGGGCGGGGCCTTAGGAGTTCACCTGGGCGGGGCACCCCAGTCGCAGGGTTGTAATGTTGTATGTGGGGGCGGGGTCCAAGAAAGAACAATGGCGCCTGCTCTGCCCTCTGTAGGACCCCAGACCCTTCCGCCACTTTCCGCAAGCCGACTGGGCCCCTCTGGCACCAATTCTGGTGTGGGTGGGCCTGTGCACCCCATGGGACCTTCCTTTTCAGTCAGTGACCGAAAGCTCTATTTCCCGGTGCTGGGACCCTGAGTTGCGTGCAGTGCCTTGCTTCACAATGGCCGCCTCTCTGGGTCTGCCGGTCACCACCCCCTGGCCGGGGCCCACCAGCCACTGCTGCTTGTGCGCCCAGGGTCTGCCTGCTGTGGACTTGCGCACCGCCCCAGGTGCTCAGCTCTCCACTCCCCGTCCCTCACCCGGCTGGACTCCGCCCCTCCTACCGGTCTGCATGGAAGTGTCTATTTTTAAATCCTTGGTTGTCCGACTTCCATACACTTCAATTTTCTGTCAGTTCTGATTGTTATTTTGTTTCTGTATCGTTGTTGTCCCTATCTTGGTTGTGCAAGGAGGCACAGTGTGTCTACCTATGCCTCCATCTTGGCCGGAAGTCGCAGTTCTGGTTATTTTTTGCTTTTAAATTTGTTCTTGTCATTCTTTTGGTTGTGCGAGGAGGCAAAGTGTATCTACCTATGCCTCTATCTTGACTGGAAGTCCTAATTTTTATATATAATGTGAGGTAAGAGTTCAAGTTAATTATTTTGTATGTGTATATCCAGTTGTACAGCAACATTTGTTGAAAAGACTATCATTCACCCCACTGAAATTTTTTTGGCAAAGGATCTGTTGATCACAAATGTGAGGGCTTTATTTCTAGGCTTTTCATTCTGTTCCACTGGCTTATGTGTCTGTCCTTATGACAGTAGCACGTTGTTTTGATTACTGGAGCCCTGTAGTAAGTTTTGAAATCAGGCAATGTGAGTCCCTCAACTTTATTTCTTTTTTCTTTTTTCCCCAACATTGTTGTGGCTATTCTGAGTGTCTTGCATTTTCATAATAATTTTAGGAGTAGCTTGTTAATTTGTGCAAATAAAAAAGGCAACTGGGCTTTCATAGAAATTATGTTGAATCTGTTCATAAATTTGGGAGTTTAACATTTTAACAATATCAAGTCGATCCATATGCACGGAGTGACTTTCCATTTACTTACGTTTTTAAATTTTCTTTCTGCCATGTTTTGTAGCTTTCAGAGTACAAGCTTTGCACATCTTTTGTTAAATTATTTCTGAGCATTTTCTTTTTGATGTTATTGTAAATGCAATTGTCTTCCTAATTTTACTTTTAGATTGTTCATTGCTAGGGTATAGAAATACAATTAATTTTTATACATTTAACATGTACCCTAAAACCTTACTATACTCATTTCTTAGTTCTAATAGTTTCTTAGCGGCTTCCTTAGGATTTTCTCTACCTAAGATCATAGCATCTATAAATAGAAATAGTTTTAATCTTCAATCTGGATGACTTGTGTTTATTTTTCTTGCCTAATTGCCCTGGCTAGAACCTCCAGTGCAATGTTGAATGCAGGTGACAAGAGTGGACACCCTTGCCTTGTTCTTGGTCTTAGGGGGAAAGCTTTCAGACTTTCACCAGTTAAGTGCGACGTTAACTAGGGGTGTTTCGTAGATGTCCTTTGTCAGTATGAGGATGCTCTCTTCTATTTTTAGTATTTTTTAAATTTATATATTATACAAATGTGTCTTCTTCAATTTTAGGTCAGCTTAACACATCACTCCTTAGGGAGCTTTAATCCCATCTTCCTGGATGATCTCTTCTAAGTTAGCTTCCCCAAGCTCTGCTTTATAATCATTTTTTTAGTCTTGTACTTCCTGTTTTATATTACTTACTAAAAATTATGAGTATTTTTTCAACTTCCATGGTTATTTATTTTTCCCCATTTTCTACCCATACTACATCAGTGCAGCTCTCCCCAGGATGGCAGGAACCAAGTGTGTCATCTTCACTGCAGTGTTTTCTGACTTTGCCACAGTCCCTGGTGGAGAGCAGTTGATCAATCAATAAATATTTGCTGAATAATTGAATAGTTTAATGAATGAATGGTTGTCCTATATAGATAGGTCCCAAGTGGTTCCTCACTGAATGGTCGCAGAAGAGACTGATGGCCAGTGATTGAACTTTAACTAGACAGAACAGTAATGAACCTGGGAAATAGTGGGGATGAGGGGGAGCATATGGGAACCTACCCGGAAAGAACTCTGTCAAGGTGGGACACCCTTGTACCCCACCGCCAAACTAGGACATCCAGTGTGTCAATAGCCTGGGTTGTTAAAAATGTGTTTTGTTCATTCCAGGGTAACAAAGAGCAATAATAGCTATTAAAGTCTCCCCAGTGGGCTAGCATCCTAGGCACGGGGCCAGCTTGCCTTTTTAGGGGGGAGGGCGGGGAGGGTTCCTACGCAGACCTCTGCGTATCACAAAGGAAAGGCTGCGGAGTGGGAGATGGTATGGTGGCTGCCTAAATAAACCTCCAAATGTAACTTTATCATCGGTTTCATCTTATTCCTTTCACCACCCTGGAGTTAAATCTGTCCATTTCTCAGCCTCCTCCTCCGGAGCCCCCATCGCGATCATCTAAATTAAAATCTGTTATCGGTTTCTGGGTAATCCCTTCTGATGCCCTGAGTACTGCAGGATCTGTCTTGCTCAAACCTAGCATGTAAGTGCTGATAGCTTTTGAGCAGCAGAAATGGCTTTGTATATCTCACACAAATGTCTGCATCGCTCGCAAACAGCCAGGAGCTGGCAAAAGAGACATTCATGGCTGGAAGTTTTATGAATCTCGAGTGGAATTGCCTTTGAGAACAGCTCAGGAGGGCTCCTTGCCCTTCTCTATTCACTTCCTCAGAGAGCCGAAGAGTGGGCTCCCGTGCTTCTCAGCTGTTGTGCTGAAATGGTCCTCCCTGTCACTCATTTTGTTTGTTTTCCATTGCAGCCTTGCTCTGGGAGATGAGCATGGTTGTTTCAGTGACCAGATTATAAATTTGAAATTTCCTCCTGGGCCAGTCAATGCAATTATGACATGACCCATAATTTCAATTTTGTTGTTTTCTCATTTCTTCCTTCCCTTGCTAATGAATTTTCTTTCTTAGGGGTATAGAGGTGACGTGTGTATGGTAGGAAGCATATATGTTTGGGGTTATCAGACCTCATTTCAATCCTCCCCCTAAAAATCACCAGCTGCAAAATGCTGAACAAGGTATTTGAGTCTGTAAAACTCAGTTTCATTGTCTACAAAATGCAGACCCTAATGCTTACATAACATTTACTTAAAAATATAGATGATTGCTGTTTTTTTATCTATTGTCACTCCCCCAAGCTCTACTGTGAACTAAGCTGTGAACTCCATGAAGGCAGGAAATGATTCTGTTTTATTTCCTGTATTAGGAAAACCTAGCAATGAACATTTTTAAACAAGTAGAGATGAGCTGATAGAAGAGTGCTCAATCCCTGGCCAATGTGGCTCAGTTGGTTGAAGCAACATCTTGTAAACCAAAGGGTTGCTGGTTCGATTCCTGGTGGGCAACCAATCAATGTTTTGCTCTCTCTCCCTCTCTCCCTCTCTCTCTCTCAGCAATGAAAAAATTTCCTCAGGTGAAGATTAAAAAAGAAAAAGAGTGTTCAAGGCTCAGCATGATACATGACATAGCAGGTGTTTATAGAAATAGCTATTCCTGTCACCAGTTTGAATGTGTCTCAGATTCTACCTACAGATTGGCAGATTAAAAAATCTCAATTAAGGAGGAAGCCCCTCCTTTCTCCACGTGACGATGTCACACCATTTCTCCTAAGGGATGGCCCCGACAGTCCAATACCTCCCGCCTGACAATCTGTGCCTTGGTGAGCTCAGACGGATACTTTACTCTGGTTTGCATGTCTCAGTCCTTGGAACATTTGTAGGAATTTCACATACACCATTCCCTTTTCCCTTTTCAACCTGTCAGTTACTCTTCCCTCCCTCTTTCTTTCTGTTTGTCTTTCTTTCTCTCTCTCTTCTCCTTCCTCTCTCCCTCTCTCCTACTTTCCTTCTTTCTCTCTCCTCATGACTTGCTTGTGAATCCTTCTCTGATAGCATCTGAAGGTGCTTCATTTTATTAGATAAGAAAACATTTTCAGAGATATTGAGACTCAATGGTGTCCCACAAAGTTGGTGGAAAAATCATGATTAGGTATCAAAATTTTATCCTGATCTTTTTGTCTCTCCTGTATTTATGTATTTGTATTTAGGATGTTTTTTTGAAAAATAAATAAGGAAACTCTTTTTATGAAAAAAGTCTATGTACATATCCACTGGTTAACACCAATAAAAGTGTGGAGATGCTTGAGTTAGGGTGTGAACAGGAAACACACACACTCAGATTCCCCCTGAACCTTGGAGACTTGGGGTCTAGAAGCCGCTCTCCTGTGAGCCCTGGATTTGCTGAGGAGTGCCTGGTAGGGCTACGTCCTCTGGGTTATGCTGGTACTACCATTTTTTGTTTTTGTTTTTGTTGATTTGAGAGTTAGAGGAAGGGGGGAGAGAGAGAGAGAGAAAGGAAGGGAGGACAGAACAAACAAACAAACATTGATTTGTTGCTCCACTTATTTATGGATCCTTTGGTTGCTTCCTGTATGTGCACTGACCAAAGATCAAATCCACAGCCTTGGCACATCAGGATGACGTTCTAACCAACTCCAACTGAGAAACCCTCTGGCTCAACTCTGAGCCAGAGTTGGTACCACCTTTCTGACTTTGGTTTATCTCAGCCACAGTTTAGGCCTGGGTTGTTGGGCATGGTGGTTAATTTCTCTTTTATTATGCCTGGCATAACAGTAGGGTATTGAGGTATGGTCAAAACTGTATTATTAAAGTCAGTTAAACACAGACAAGGCCAAGTCTGAGACAACACACTGCAGGGAAGCACCTTGCCCACACTTGGCAAAGGAAGCTGTGACATAAACCTTCTCCATTTCTTATTTCAGTCTCCTCCATATCTGCTGTCATGCCCTGTGGTTCTCTGGCTATGACTCAGCTTGGGTTTCCATCAATAGGCTTGACTAACATCCAGAGAAGATTGAAGAGTTCTTGGTGGGAATGAGGCACTGAAAAGCAGGCTGTGGTTTAAATTTGAGTTGGATTTATTTCTTGTCTTTTTTTTTTCTTCTTTTTTCCTTTTTCTTTTTTGTATAAATAACAATGCCAGTCCCCGAGTCTGGCACTTATTTGCCAGAAAAGTAAATAATCACTCCCTTTTGTTCACTCCTCCCTAACAGTCAAAACAGGCTTCTCATGCTTCTGTCTTCAACTCTTTAACAAAGTTCCTGATTCACTTAATATAAATGCTAATTAGAACGTGGCTCTAAGGTCATTGCTCTCTCTCAGGGGGAAGACACCAAGGACAGGCCTTCCTCTTCCAGAAGATGGCCGATCTCAGGCTGCCTGTCTTTCTCTTTTCTCTTCATCTGGCAGAAGAGGTGGGAGTCTCTGCCTATGGCTACAGGAGAAATACATTTCTTTGTTTCAGTCACTTGCAGTCCTGGCATTATCACCCTAGCAGCATCTTGCAGAAAACAAAAATGTACAAGCACACATCACTCCAGCTTTCCGCAGTAGCAGCCCTAAATAGGACACTTGCCAATAGCAGCAAAAACAATTGTTAAATTGTCAAATCATAAGGGTAAACTGAGAGAGAAAATAAACCTAGTTCCAGCAAACAAACAACACTGAGCATCCGCAAGGGCAGAGGGAGCCAAGCATCTTGGATGGGCAGGGTGCTGCTGTGCTCCTCGCTGATGCAGCATCAAATGTTTTGGGTTTAAACCAAGGCAGGAAAGCCAGCTCTTTCTACCCAAAATAGCTGTTGAGCCTGAAAAAGAAGAGTGAAATCCATTTTAAAAATCTTTTTCCTAGGACCGTTATTGAACTCATTAGTACGTATTGAATTCTTCTGTAAAACAGTGGAGAAGATCCACAGTCTTGTCTACATGAAGACTATTGTTTAAGGACTTCTGTACCCGGAGCAAGGAGAGCTTGATTTCAACACAAGAGTTTGATTTTATACACTGGAGCAAGTGCGCAGAGTGGACTATAATTAGAATTGGAGTTTCAGAGGGGCAGATTCAGGAGGAGAAAGCCTGCTGAGAAGTGTGATGGAAGAGGGGGAGCAAGGGTGGATATAATTTGGGTGGGCAGGGCCAGGCCATAGCAGGAATGAAGAACAGCATGGGTCGGCATGTACTCAGAGTTCTCAGGTTGGGTAGAAGTAAAAAAGAAGTAGAAATATTGTTTGACATAAATTTTGTGGACCTAATATGCCAGGCCAAGGAGTTTATACTTTATCTTGACTCCAGTGGAGAAATAGTGGAAGGATTTTTGAGCAGAAGAATGAAATGGTGAAAGTGGAATTTAAGAAAAATTGATCTGGTCAAAGTGTGCAGAATTGGTTGGCTTGGAGGCATTAGAGGTAGCTGGATGGCTTGGGATACTGATGCAAGTAATGTGTTCAGAGGTAATAGAAACCCACAACAAAGTAGTTATAAGAATAGGAAAGAGAGATGGAGAAGAGAAACATGTCAGCATTCATCACTGTGTGTGTACACAGGGCAAAGGGAATCCTGGTAAGTCAAGGAGACACTGACATGTTTATCCTTTGCACCCTGTTAAGTGAAAACATGGACAGAAAATTGTTAGGTGGGGGGGGGCTACTCTAACAGGTTGATAAATTTGGCTCTACTTACATATGAGTTCAGTATGAGATAATAGGATATCCTAGCACAGGTAGGTGGAGAAACTCAATTAGAACTTTAACTCCAAGGACACCTTGGATCTGTGCAGAACTAAGTCCTGGTTCTTGTATGTATGATGGCATTTTATAATCCTGTGCTATGCCCTGCATATGTACATGCATTTGGTAATTACAAGATAAATTTCCTGGTCTTTGCCTCTCTGGTGCCTCTGTGTAGAATCATATTGCTCTGGGACTGAGGGAACAATAGATCAAAGGGGGATCCACACATATAAGGGAAGAGGAAAAGAGCAAGAAGACAAAGGTTTTTAATTCAAATGGAACTGAGGATCTAAACATACATACTGGTCCTATTGCTAGTAGCAAGGACCTCGAGCTAGAGGCACAATGGAACTAAAGAGCCCTGGCTGATGTGGCTCAGTGGATTGACTGCCAACCTTCGAACCATAAGGTCACCAGTTCGATTCCCAGTCAGGGCACATGCCTGGGTTGCAGGCCAGGTCCCCAGCTGGAGGCATGCGAGAGGTAACCAACTGATGTATCTCTCACACATTGATGTTTTTCTCCATCTCCCTCCCTTCCCCTTTCTCTAAAAAGTAAATAACTAAAATCTTTTTTAAAAAAAGAATAGAACTAAAGAGAAAATAAGTCTTGGGAAGAAAGAGTGATGGAACTAAGGTAGAACTGAGTGATGAAACAGAAATTGCCAGAACCAATGTAGCACATTAAAATATGTCAACTGAGGTGGGAAAAGCTAGACTTCCCCCAAGTGGGGCTGGAATTTTCTATTTTACATGTCTGTGTTTGTGAATGTATGCTTTGGCAAATAGTTCAAAATTAGATTCCAAAGATGAGTGGCTAGTTATGGTAGCCAACCTTCAAGATGACCCCTGGTGAGTCTCTCCTCCTGGTATACAAGTCCGTGCCTGGTGCCTTCCCACAGTGAGTCAGAGCTGGCCCTACATGACTCACTGCATAGGGAGGCAGTGATGGTATGTGATTTCACAGGCTTGGTCATAAAAGGCATTGCCATGTTTGCCTTGATCTCTTGGATCACTGGCTTGGAGGACAGCCAGTCTGCACGTCCAAAGCACACTCAACATGCCCCCAGTCAACAAGCAACAACAACTTGTGGTGAGGGAGCGGCCTTGGAATTGAATCCTCCAGACCCTGAGAAACCTATAGATAACTTTAGCCACAGACTACATCATACTTTGACCTTGTAAGTGACCCTGAACCAGAACTGCCTAGCTAAGTTACTCCTGAATCCCTGACCCACAGAAAGTGTGAGAGACAATAAAGCATTACTGTAGTTTAAGCCACCAATATTTGGGCTGATTTGTTATACAGCAATACATAACTAATACACTAGAGTCATACAAAATGTATGGGGATTCTTTAGAGTGCTTGTCTCAATTTTTAATGTGAAAAATATTTTGGCTGCTGTAATGCATCACCAAGCTATTGAAATTTATGAATAAAATGTTTTCAGCCCAAAGCCTGTCCAAAAGTGTGTAAAGTTTCATGGATGGAAGCAGAGCTCAGGGAAAGAAATGGATGCATATTGGATGTCAACCATGTGTTTATTTGAATTAAATTGTAGTGAAATTGCAGACGGTTACAGATGAAGCACTTTATATTGTCACCTCACATGTTTATCAAATGCTGAACTACCAACAACAGTGTACTACACGGAGCGCTTCTGTGGTGAACTTAACGTGGCGGAACACAAGTTTACCCAGCCACACCGTGGCAGGTGAGCTGAGAAGCTCCAACAGTAAAGCAGCTTCTCTCTGGCTCAGGCCCCACACACAGAGCTGCAGCAAGCTCAGCCCCAGCCCCCGCCACATGTGTCAGCAGCTTGGACCTGTCCTCTCTTGTGGCCTCTGCTGTAGGAGTGTGTTCTGTGACACCCACAACTTAGCTTCCCTTCAGTTAAAGCTGGTGACATTATTTAAATCTGATGCCATTTCCCTGGATTGAAGTTTAAGTCCTTGGGAGCAAGCCCTTTGGAGGACACATAGCCTAAGCTGACCTCAGCGAGCCTCCTGGTCTGTCCCTCCCCAAGTGGTCTTCATTGAAGCTTCCAGTCCTCAATTCCCACCTCACTTACGGGACTTCTTGCTCTTCCATCTGGCCTAGCTCTTGCATGAAAGAGCATGATTGAGGGCTCTTACCTAGGGGCTAGCCATTAGCCCTCACATCCGGGGAACTGTGCTTGCCCTTGAAGCTCAGAAGTCACTCCTATAAGCAGACTTACCTGGTGGCCTTACTTACCACCCTACTGACCATGGGCACAAGCGCCATCTTAGCTTGCCCAGAGCCTGGACCCTCACTCAGAGGCCTCTGAAATAGGGCTTTCCATTATTCCAAAGCCCCTTGTGGACCCCATGAAGAGCACATTTTCCTTCCAGTTGGTGCCATTAGGATATCATGGACCCTTCCCAAGGCTGCCCCCCTGTGGTGGCTTCCCCCTCCTTTCTAGCACTGATCCCCAAATGTCAGACTGAGGAGCCAATCCATAATCTAATGGGCATTTCATTCCAGTTTAGTAAAAATTTGGAATTTACCATGACTCGAGTTCAATAGTCTAATCTAAAAATATTAATAAGTACATCTTCCGCTCTCTGGGCATTGATGAAGAGCCAGGCACTGTGCCAAGAAGATTAGTTACGAGACCTCATTTAATCCTTGCCATGGCACTAAGGGATATTTTGACCATTTCTAATTCACAGAAGAAATGAGACTCAGAATAGTTGAGTATTTCCCCCAAGCTGCACAGACTGAGGCCTGAGCCTTGTTTATTCCAGTAGCATCCCTACTCTGAGGTGCTTGGGCACCCCTGCTCTCCTGACGCTGGAGGAGACCAGGGAGAGTGTCACACACCGGCCTCAACTTTGCAGCTGGGGAAGCAGAGGAGCTCTGCTCCTCAACCCTCGCTCTCTCCTACACTTGGCAGCCTCCCTTTGTGAAGTTCCATCTCTTACACGCAGATGTGCATCGTGAATTTCTCTCCCTGCTTTGCAGAAAAACCTCAAATACTGGTGTCATAAAGGGACTTAGAGCGGCCTCAATACCGGGATACACAATGACATGGAGATGCTCACTCGTTGCAAGATGTCTCCGGATTCTGCAGTGACGATCTTGTCACCAGCCTAAAACTAGAAGAATGCATTTTGAGGAGCTGCCTTTCTAAGAGGGAACTTCCTTCTTGTAAGGCAGAGAACGAGCATCTCATGCATGGCGGGGACAATGGGAAGAGCTGTCCCAGGTATGATGTGACCTGAGAGAGCTGTGCAGAGCTGGGGAGCAGCAGAGCCTGAGCCCATAACTGCCTGGGGACCTGCTCCCCACTCCCCACTCAGCAATTACAGGTTGATGCAGGGAAAGAAACACTTTTCCCAAAATGGGTCAGTGCTTTTTCTTTTGATCTCTTATTTTTCCCAAGGGAGACAAAACTGATACTGCTGTCACAGGAGGTGAGGGGCCACGTGGAGGGTGAGTGCAGACCCTGAGTGGATTGCCATCTCCGCCTGCCTGGGAAAGGGTGGGGCCCAGAGGAAGGCCTTGAGCCTTGGTCCAAGGAGCTTCGAACTTATCCCCCAAGGCTGCAGCTGGCCTAAAGCTCCTCCATGCGGATTTAGCCCAGTTTTCTGGGGCTAGCTCACGGTGACATTTTCACTAAGATTGTCACTGTTTTGTCAGCTCTTGTTTAAAGGTCCCCTGGGTTATAAAACTGTCACTGTCTTCCCCAGGTCTCAGAACACAAAAAGCTGTTGCAGCTGCATATTGTCCACCAAGACTATGAAATTGGACAACATGCTTGCATTTGAAATGGGCTTGGTGGAAGGTGAGATGTTGGACAGCCTTCCATCAGGTGACCACAGTGCTGCCGGCCCCTCCCAGCTCTTTTCCAGTCCTTCTCTTTTCACTCTGACTCCTGGCCACACCCGTCCTGTGCCACACCTCTCTGCCCCTTAACCTTTGTAAGGTGGTAGAAGTGGGAGGTCTTACAGCCAAATAGCATTTGTTCACCTTAAACCTGCCTATCCATACCAAAGTGGCAGTGAGCAGAGGGCTTTCTAGTCAAAGCAATAACCTGACATCCCTGAGGCAGCACACACGATAAACACCTAGATAGAGAATTTGGGATCTGAGCGCCCTGGGTTCAAATCCTGACTCTTCAGAATGTACTCACTAGGCACTGGGTTGAGTTACTGCCTCTCACCCAGCCTCAGCTTCCTCCTCTGAATATGGGCATGATAACAGTATCTTCTTCCCAGGGTGGGCTAGGTGCATAGCTCAGCCCCAGGCTAGCTCACCGTGAGCTCTTCATATACAGTAGCCCCAATGCACACAGGACGCCTGCCTGACTAGCTCACAGCTCCTCAAAAGCAGAAATTTTTGTCTCATGCCTCTTTTGTAAACCCTCTGGAACCTACCATGGTGCCAGGAGTGTCCATACAGGGGAGTTCCCTGAAAAATGGTTTAATGAGCTCATGAACAGACAGCTTGGAGTTGGGCACCTGAACATGGTGGGACCCTTGCTGGCCTGAGGCAGTGACCCAGGGAATGGCCTGAGCACTCTCCACACCTGCCCTGCAAACCAAGGTTGAGGGTGTCTGCTGTCAGCCACGAGTGATAAAGAGTGGACGACACTGGGGTAAAAATGTTCAGAAAATTGGCTTTTTCTTCACTTTTTGCTTGGCCTTCAAGGAAATCCTTATAGACAGCTGTCCTGGGCTCTTTGTTGCTCTCAACCACTTCCTTGGCTTCCTGAGTCCCAGTGCCTATTTCCTCAAGGGGTAGCAAATCACCTACAAATAACGATGACCAGTTCTGCTCTGGAGGATGAGGCACAGGACAGATCACATCTCCGCAGGCTGGTGAGACAACAGGCCCCTTTGCAAGGCCTGCTCTCCCCTCAGTCTCCTCTGCTGGGCCGCATTCTCAAACCCCTTCTCCTGTTTGACCAAAGCAACATCTGATCAAACTGCTCTGTGCAGATCCCTGCCTCCCAGGACCAGGATTTGGGAGATGCAGGATATAAGAAAGAGAAATATTTCTCAAAAGTGAAGAATAGGAAATGACAGAGGACAGTGGGCTGAAAAGAGCCAGGCCAGCACAGAACAGAGGGAGCAATGTGACAATGAGGTGAAAATTGCCACCGCCAATTCTCCCTGACACCCTGAGCTCTACTCATGGGCTCAAGGAAAGCTGTCACTGGCTCAGGGAAGTCTGTGAGGACCTGGTAATGATTTAGTAATGGCCCATGGCTCTGAGTGAGATGGCAGTCTTGCGGTGGTGGGGGCGGGGGGGGGGAGGGCGCAATGTTCCTGCTCTTCACCCGAGATGAGGAGATGGAAAGAGTCCTCATCCTCTGCCCAGCCCCAGAAAATCCATAGGGATGCAGAATGTGGACAAAAACGCAGGTCAAGTTCGGGTATTAAAAATGTACAGATGGCGAGAGTGTGAGTGTGTGTGAATGAGTGCATGTGTGAGAGTGGGTACATGTGTGAGTGTTTGTGTGTGCATGTGTGTATGTATGTATGTGAGTGCACATGTGTGTGAGTGACAGTGTGTGCTCGTGTGAGTGTGAGTGCATGCATGAGTGTGAGTGTGTGTGAATGTGTGTGTGTGGTGCTTGGATTTCCTACAGCTGTTGTTTTAATGAATGCGCCTTCCCTTCTCAAGGCCCTCCTCCTCTCAAGCATATCTCTACTTTATGGCAAATGGATTTTGATTCTGAAGCAAATTGACCTTGAAATAAGCTCCAGGATCTGAGTTTTTACACCCCAGATGCTGGGTTTGGAAGGCAGACTGCTCATTCAGCAGATTCCAGCCCCATCACAGGAATCTGGAGGGGAATGCCACATCATGTCAGTCTAACAGGCCCAGTGAGGTTTGGGGGTCGGCTGCTGCTGCAGGCTAGTGTCGGAGTATCTCAGTGGTGTTGCCCTGGCCCTCCTGAGCCTGTGTGTGTGTAATCTGGGCCCTGCTTGTATTTGGGAATTGTGCAGTGAGTGGTGGGGATGGGGGACTGCAAGAATCCAGGGTTGTGCAGCTGCAGAGACTGATCACAGATCTGCCATGACCCAGGCAGGGAAATTGAATACGGTTTATGGTTAAAAAAAATATGTCTGTTAAGTGCATGTATATGTGTGCACGTGGAAGTCAAGGTTTATATCATGCTTACATTTAAGACGGTTGTCTTATTCTCAGTTTTGCTGATCTCCTGACCCTTCTGTGTCCTAACATGTCCTCTACATCAATAGGATATCAGCATTATTCTTTTAAGATTGTAATTTACAAATTTTGATGTAACGGCCTGAGACAGCAAGTATTTATTGAGCAGCTGCCATCATCTAGCAGTGGAGTGACCATCTTTAAAGTGAAAGGCCAGCTCTGGCTGGTGTGGCTCAGTGGGCTGAGCATAGGCCTGCAAGCCTAAAGGTTGCCGGTTTGATTCGCGGTCAGGGTACTATGCTGTGAGCCAGGTCCCTGGTTGGGGGTGTGCGAGAGGCAACTATCGATCGATGTTCCTCTTCCTTTCTCCCTCCCTTCCCCCTCTCTCTAAAAAATAAATAAATAAAGTTTTGGTTTTTTTTTTTTAATAAATAAAGTGAAAGCCTGAGTAGAATACAGTTGTAAGCAACCAACTGCTGGTGCTCAGCCTCTGAGTGTTATACACTGCAGGGGCCAGGTTGGATTTAGAGGTGATTGTGGCTTTAATGCATCCAGGTGCTATATTGTTCATGAACTGAGCTAGCAATACAGGGGCTACTGCCAACAGAACTAAAATGTTCTCTACCATTTTTCAGCTTCCACAACACCAGCTATTATTGAGACTAAACCCTTTGCTAGGAGTTCTTTTGCTGTAGTTGAGGCTGAAGCAAGGAAGCAGGTCTCTGTAAAGACAACCCAATGCCTTTTAGACATTATAGGAGTGAGTCTAGACCAGAAGGCATAAAGGCAGTGAGGGGGTGGGATAACAGAGCCATCAGGTGTGCCAACTGAACTTGGGATGAAGAATGATGGAGTCGTCTTGGAAGAAGTCAGCTCAGCCCATCTGGGCCAGAGCTGGCCTGCTATGCTGTGGCCTGGGACTAAGCCTTTGGGATGAGAGCCAGGCAGAGAAATAGGTAATCAGTTAGTGCCATGAAAGCAATCCCAGAAAGGCTTGCGGCTATTCATTTGCATGCTGCTCATTTCTCTTCCAGTAAGGGAGACCTTGGGGAGTAATTTTTGTAAAAGTAGACATTCAGTATAACTCTGGTTACAGCAGAAACTCAGCAGGTCCAAGACCTTAAATATCCCCCAAGGGTTACTTGCTGCAGCTCCTACCTCTGAGCAGATCTGTGCCCACAACCATTCCAGAACAATGGTCTTTCGATTCAAATATTTTTTAGGAAGGCTATTTCATATCCTCTCTAATGCACTAGTTCCAAAACAAAACTAGCAGGAAAACAACCACATTTTCTCTGGACTACGGCTAAGTGCAATCCAAGATGGATACAAATGTTCAAAAACATCTGTATTAGTCAGTGAATTAGTCAGTGAATGTGCCAATACACCACTTCTTCGTGCCCTCTGGTTACCCAGCTTGAGTTTGTGCGAGGCTCCTGTTTGACTCTGATCCATTCTGGCAGCAACAACACTTTCAGTTCAGAAGAGTGGTGGGCAGAAGTCTTTGCTCCTGAAGCAAAGTAGGCTCAGGAAAGAATGTGGACCCTACCTTAGCCTTCCCAGTGTTCAAATGAGACAGGGAAACTGGAATTTAGCATTATGGAATTTTACATTCCATAATGATTTGCATTTTATCAAGTTCAGAGATAAATGAGTAGCAAAAAAAATCATGTGTTCTGGAAACAGAAGTCTTAGAACATCTTCGATGCATGGACACAAAGCAACTTGTTCTAATGAGCTAGAAGTTATGCTGTATATATGGTAGCCCATATGTACTGGCCGCTGATTATTTATGCTACCACAGCAAGACGGCATCTCTAAGGAGGTGATAGTGAAGAATTGGACGAAATAACTATCTGGAATGCTTTCAGAGCATATGAAGAGGATAGGGCAAAAACCTTTTGGATAAAAATATGCTGAGAATGGAAGAATTAATGTTAGGTACAGAGGTATGCAAAAAAAGAAAAGAAAAGAAAATATTGAGAGTTTCGCCCCTGGAGAGTGTAGGTGAAGCTTCTGAGATGCAGTAGCACTCTATGAAATGAGCTCAAAAGATAATGAACAGCTGGTGTGGCTCAGTTGGTTGGGTATCATCCCACAAATCAAAAGTTCACTGATTTGATTCCCAGTCAGGGCACATGCCTGGATTATGGGTTGTGTCCCCCATCAGGGCATGTATGGGAGGCAACTGATGGATGTTTCTCTGTCACATCAATGTTTCTCTCCCTCTCTCTCCTTCCCTTCCCCTCTCTTAAATAAATAAATAAATACATACATACATACATACACACATACATACATACATACATACATAAAATCTTTGGAAAGAAAAGAACAAGAGAGGGTCCCTGACTGGTGTGGCTCAGTGGGCTGGATGTTTTTCTGCAAAGCAAAATGTCACCGGTTCAATTCCTGGTCAGGGCACATGCCTGGGGGTTGTAGGACAAGTCCTGGGTTGGGGGTGTGAGAGGCAACCAACTGATATTTCTCTTGTACATCGAAGTTTCTCTCCTCCTCTTTCTCCCTACCTCCCCTCTCTCTAAAAATAAATTTTAAAAAAGGGAAAAAAGAGAAAGGGAATAGACAGGCATGCATATACCTCTGATGACCAGAAATGTTTGGCAGTGTTTGTTATAACTCAAAAACAAAAAAATGGAGGTGGTTAAAAGAAAATCAGACATGGTATTGAAGGAGCTTCCTATTTTCTTCAACCATAAAATAATATAGAGAAGTAGCCAAGACTGACAAATTCCACAACTACTCCCAATCTGGTTTTATTGGGAAAACACCTGACACACACAGAAGAATTTGGAAGACATACATCCCTAGTAACATTGATGGCTGGGACAAGAAACCACAGTGGGAAGAAAGATGATGTTTGCATCCTTTCTAGCACTTGAAGTTCAGGAATAAAATGCAGAAAGGAGAAAATAAAAAGTGGTTATTCATTTAGTACTATAACACAGCATTTCATCTCTGAAATGTAGTTTATCAGACTAAAATCATGGGCAGTCAGCAACAGGCAGAATGTACTCACGAAGAAGAGAAGAAAGAACACATTTTGCCAGATAGTCAGGAGGATCATAAAGCAAATTTCGTAGAAAAAGAAGGAAAATGCCCACATGAAACTATAACATTAGATCTTATGAAGGACAACAGGTATATATAAAACAAAATATGGAAGGAAAATAACAGGGAAGAATACAGAAGTAATATTTCTACCTCAAATATCTGTGCACTAAAGCACAGAATATAAGTAGTAAATAAAGTTTATAAAAGATTTATGACTCTAAGTTTAGCCCTATCAGGACTAGTTGAAATAAAGTTTTCTTTACATATATTTTCTCTGATTTCTTAGCCTCTTTTATTGCATCAAGGATCTCCTTGTGTCTACTGCTAAAACCCTTTCTAAGTCATCATCTTCTTTAAAAATCCCTTATGATATTCCTGTGTCTATTCTTTTGTTCATCCCTCTGTATTATTTATTACTTACCAAGCAGAGCTATCGTTTTAAAACAAATCAGATCCTGTCACTCCCCGTGTATAATCTCCCAGTGTCTTCTCATCTCATGTAGAACACGATTCAGATGCCCCACACTAACCCACGAGTCTTTTACAATCTAGCTACTGGCTATTCTATAAATTCCTGTCAGCCCTGCTTGCTCACTTAGCCCCAGCTACATGGGGCTACTTGCTGTTTCTCAAACCCACCAAGTATGCACCTACCTCAAGGCATTGGCATGTGTAGTTCTCTCTGCCTGAAGTGATCTTGCCCCAGATATTCACATGGTTGCTCAACAACTTCACTCATATGCTACTGCTACTTTCTAATATACCACATTCTCTACCACGGCCCCACTGTGTCTGTCTTCAGAACACATTGCTGACTGGCTTTAGATCACATATTTTCTATCTTCTACACTAAGATGTAATTTCTGTGATAGCAGCAATTTTGTCTGTTGGTCCACTAATGTCATCAGAAAGGGACTGGGTGCAGAGCAGGTCTGCCTTGGGCCAGCCAGTAATGTATGGGTTCATGACTTCTTGCAGGGAACATTTCACAATACAAGTCAAGGTGATTTTGAGAATATGTTTATTAAAGCTGGAAACAGTGAAACAAAGGAAAGACTTATGGGTAGAAGCAACAAGAGAGAGCCTAGGTGGTGCTCTGCTATGCCTCCCTAGAAACATTTTAGGAAAGGAGTGAGCCATACTGGGCTGTGTGGACTCATTGAGAAGTAAAAGTCACAGTGATAGAAGTTAGCCAAGGCAGGGGCTTTTGGCTCACTGAAAAGCATAGGATAGAGGAAGCAATGGGAGATAGCCTGCATGGTGCTCTGCTTTGGCTCTCTAGAAATGTTACAGGAAAGAAATGAGCCTTGGCAGGTCTGCTTTTAGCTCACTGAAGAGTCAGAGAAAAGGGGGCCTTGTAGACAGGTTCAAGGAGTAAACCCAGGACAAGCTGCTGCTGTCTGTTGCTCCCCCCATTGCAAGTCTCATGGGGACTCTTAAAGCTTAGGAAAGAAAAGTAAAGATGCACACCCAAGAGTCAAGAAAGGCGTGGGCATGCTCCAGAGAGAGTCTGTACTGGGTCTTTGTCCTGAGGGTACCCATCTGTTTTCTAAAGGCAGGAATTTTACAGGAGGTCTTAAAAGAGGATCTCAATAAAATATTCACCAGCTCTATTTTGAAGAGCCAAAGTAAGATTTATTTTCCTGACTTCACCCATCCTTGAATGTGTTTGGCACAAATGGCACTAATTGGATTTCTGTTATCTATCTTCCTGAATAGGGTGATTTAAGCTATTTACCCTGACTGGGGAGGAGAAACATAAACCATTTACTCCTAAGTGTCCTTGGTTAGGGAAGATAGGATTTTGCGATTTACTAGATGGCTGTAAACTGATTGGCCATTTAATGGTTTGTCTTAGTTTCTCTATTCCTCTTGTTCTGGCTTACTAACCCATCTCACTAATGTATCCTCAGCACCTGGGACACAGTAGTTATTCAATAACTATTTGTGAAACGAATGAACTAATAATGAATCATAACTAGAAATGATGTTAACTGATGACATCAGTCACTGACGGTCATTGAATGCTACTAGAACACAAAACTATATGACCCAAGTAACCAAAAGACCTAAATGATGTAACATAGAAGAGTACAAAGGGAAGTCAGAGCTAATTAAACTCACTTTGTGTGAAGATAAAACCACAAAATGTCTTATTAATGTTCACATAACTAGTATGTGGTGGTCCAGATAGTAACTTAGGTCACTATATTGACTGGCCAGAGTTTTGCTGTTTACATTATTCAGCAATCTATTTGTCCTTTAAAGTGATACGATTCTAACTGGGAAGACCAGATGTATTTTGACAATAACTTAAGAACACCTACAATAAACCATGTAGTGGGTGATCAGGAGATGCAGAGGAGAAGTGTTGACTGGACATACCTAAAAGACAGTCATGAGCACCCTGGCTGGTGTGGTTCAGTGGATTGAGTGCTGGCCTGTGAACAGAAAAGTCACTGGTTTGATTCCCAGTCAGGGGACATGCCTGAGTTGAAGGCCAGGTCCCTTGTTGGGGGCATGCAGGAGGCAACCAGCTGATGTTTCTCTCACATATCAATATTTCTGTCCTTCTCTTTCTCCCTTCCCTCTTCTCTCTCTGAAAGTAAATAAGTAAAATCTTAAAAAAAAAAAAAGAAAGAAAAGAAAAGAAAAAAGACAGTCATGGACAAATGCAGGGGAGAGTGTGCTATCTGTCCCCACATGTACACCCATAGATCAAGAGTCACCCTGTGGAAAAGGGAGCTACAGACAGGAACTAATAGGACTCTTTCCATGGGGGACTTGGTGAGACATGCAGCCCATAATTGGGGACCTAAATAGCAAAGAAAAATAGAGTCAGGAGCAAATCTCTCATTGGATGCATGGAAACAGCACATTAACAAGGAAAGCTGACTTCTGGAGAAGGCATTCATAGGTGTGGGCATGGTCAGTGCCATATTCAAGCCATCTGATGGTAGTAGACACTAGCAAAAGGCCAGGGGTGAGGACAGGAGGGGACCCTTCATAGGGATCCAAACCAATCATGGACCCCATAGCCAGCAAATTTTATCTATTAAAATTAGTGTGACCTCATGGATACTCACACACTGACAAGCACTGGGGAAAGATGAATAGAAACAAAGTCAGTGAACGTGTGTTTTATTTATCTCCTAGTTTGCATGCTATCATGTACACAGGCAGGAAAGCTGATAGGCAGATCTCCAATGCATGTCCAGCTCTGTCACCACTGTGCTGCACAGGGCACTCGTTCATTGATATGCCTAACATGGCCTAGTATTCAAAGGCAGTTTAGAGAGACTGAAAAAATAATTTATTTCTTGCTTGAAAACTTAATTTATTTATATTAATATTTTGTTTGTTTTCTCTAAGTTGACCAGATTATTAAATTAACCATTATTCAGTAGCCAAAATTTTGCTGCACAAACAGAATACCAATTGCTTATATCTACTGGTGTTAGACAACACAGTTGAGAAAGCACTGAAGATGAAAGGAGGAAAAACAGGGCATAAAGCGGCTTCAGTTCTGCCTCTGCTCCCCTATTCTCTGTTGTATCTAATAGCAGACAGTGCGAACATACAGGAAGGTTGTTCTGATTTCCTCCCAGGACGTCTATACCCCAGTAACTCACCAGTGATTTTCTGTGTGTGGCACTTTAGTTAACAAAAGAAAAAACTGAATGGGTTCAGCCAATTGACATTCATCTATTAAAATCTTATTTTTGTATTTGTCACGAAGACATTGGTTGCCTTCCATCCAGTTGGTCTTATTGATACATTGGCATTCAAACTGGAGTTGTCTAGAATTAAAAAAATAAAAAGAAGAAGAAAAAAAACCTGGGAATAGCTCTGAAGAAACAGCTTATCTCAGATGATCTGAGAAAACAACCCCTCGAGTTACCCACAGCACTGAGAGGTGGGCCCACAAATGCACAGGCCTCACCGCAATGGGAATTTTACTTTGTAAGCTTCTTCAAGATGAGCCCACCATGTTGTGGAGAGACCCAGTTAAGTGGTAGTGTGAGCTTGGTGCAAAAAGTCCCCAATAAGAAGCTGGGGTCAGAATCCCTGTTCTACCACGTGGTAGCTGAGTGGCCCAGGGAAAGTCACTTTATCTCTCTGAGCCTCAGCTGCTTCATCATCACTGTCGATGACAACACTACCTTCCAGGACTATTTTGACAATCAAATGAAAATATGTGTGAGAAGGCCTTACACCCAGCAAAGTCATAAACAAACACTGGTTATCGTTAAAATGAGATCCTTTGGGTTGGTCAACAACTAAAAGCCCTTGGCTCTTAGTCTAAGAGACACCCTGCTGTACACCAAATTCCCTTTTATACCAATTCATGTTAGAGAGTCCAACAGCTTCCATTTCAAAATTCCATCTTCCACTGCTTGCATATTTAAATGGAAATTCATTTGGAGGCAGCATGCTTGGAGCAAGACAGCAGTAACTAAATAAACAAATAATCAGCCATGGATTAGGCCCCTGTACGGATGAGAATGCAGATCACCTGCCGTGACACGGCCCCGGAGTGATCAGAGCTGATAGTCCTCACCCACCCGGAGGACCCACTCTCCCTCCTCCAGAAGAGAACGCACTGCATAACTAGGAACCTAGTACGCTTGCAGATAGTGGGACAGAGTGGTTGGTGTTTGTCTGTTTAACTTGTTTGTGTGTGTGTGTCCTGCTTTTCTTCAGTCATGGAAAACCCTGTGATTGCTCTGCATTTGGGTAGGATGGAATAGCCAGCAAATCCCGGAGGTTCAGAACGTGAGTCCCCACATCAACTCTTGTCCAACAAAGGCAGTGGCTTTGACAAATATAGCTTTCTGGGGAAAGAGTTGATGCAACCATGTCGGGTTGTTTTTGCTTCAGTTTTTTCTTGGGACATCTTGTGCTTTAAGCTCAGGTGTGCTGGGGGAGGCAGGTGAATGGCAGGGCTCAGATTCCATTTTCTAGCTCACGGGGGTGATTCTCTGGTGAGGTCTGGTCAGGGCATTCTATCCATCGCTGTCCTGCCCATGTTTCAAGGACTGACTCACCCAGCACATCTTCCAGTGGCAGTACTGGAAGTGCTGCACCTAGGATGCAGTGACCGGCTCTTTAATCTAAAAGCACATTTTATTAGTGTTCTCCTCAATAAAATAGACCCAGCACTATTCACCTCACAGAGGACCTGAGCATTCAATGTAGGAGTACAAACACAGAGCTAAGCCAGTGTCTGCTGCCTTGGGAGCTATGCACAGCACAGAAAGGCTCCCCTTCCCTTGGCTGCTCTCCTCCAAATTTCCCCAGAGCCCTGCCTTATATTTGCATCATTGTGAGTGTTCTGTATGACATGCTGTTTCATGGGTGTCTGTATCCCAAGGTAGGAATCATGCCCACACATACCATTCTAGCACTTGTAGCACTTAGCGTTTTGCTGAGTATAGGGTAGGCAGTTAACAAATGATAGAAATGTTAACACAAGTCACCTTTGCTTCATGAACAGTGAACAGTAAAGTCGGAACACCATCCATGCCAACCACGCAACAGTCCATGGCCTATGCAGAGGGCAAACAACTCTCTGGCTTCTGTGTTAGTTTCTGAATGCATCCCATCCCTCACTCATCATGTCCCACATGATTCCTGGCACCAGGACTCTGGGAGGTGGTGATGAGGAGGGAGGCTGCCAGAGCCTTCAACTCCACAGAGCATGCAGCTTGGGGGCTGCAGTCAGTGATCTGCTTTAAGTATGTTTGCTCCTTCAAAAAAGAAACCACGAATGATTCAGGTACTAAGAGGATCTTCATACCTGACAAACTGGTTGGTATGTAAATAATAACCTGCACCTTCCTCTATTTACCTGTTATTGAACTAGAAACACAATTATCAAATCCCACTTCTTCTCTTATACAGAAAGCAGCCACATGGAGAAAACACCCCATTGAAAAAAAACACTTGTGTTCTATTTTAAATGCAGTAAATTAAATTATCATGTTTTCTGGAGATGACTATGTTCCTTCAAAAGCATATGGCTATGTCAGAGGCCAAGATACCAGTGCGGTTGTTGACCCCAATGAGGTCCTCGATGGTGGCTCACCAGAAGCCCCCTGTGTAGGAGCAAGTATGACTTTCTTATTCAATTCTTATAACTGGCAGAGGAAAAAATGGGAATCTTCAGGACTCACAGTTGACCAAATGCCTAGAAAGCAATTCAGTCACTTCCTGGGATTCATAGAAAGTAGGTTTATGGAGACTTTTCCTGGAGAGAGAGAGATGTGGGGTAAAAGGAAGAGAGAAATGAAGAAGAGTAATACATTTTTTTTAAATTGTCTTTACTCTAACACACATACAGCCAAGTTCACAGAATGTCAGCTCAATAAAGTGTCACAAACTGAACACACCCAAGTAGCCAGCACTCACATGAAGGACCAGCACATTGCACACCGAATGCCAAGACATTTCCAGGAAGAATGAACACACTCCCTTCCAAGTTCATCTCCATGTACCTCCCAACACCTGCGTAAGCGAAGGACCTCGGAAACAATGCTCTCCCTCTGTCCAGCCTGTGCTGTGAGATTCATTCATGGTGCTACTTGGTTTGGGGGTTGTCATTCCAATATGTGAATATGCAACACGTTATGGGAATTATTTTAACAAAGATTTATAGAAAAGTTTTAAAAGTTTGAGCACATTTTGAATACATATAGAACACATACCTATTAAATAGTGGTGAGAAAGATAGCCAATTGTATGTAGCAAGGCATTTATACTTCTACAAATATTTCTTCATAGTAATTAGTAATTATTGCTGTACCAATAATTAGAAATAATAAAAAATGGATGTAAATTATTAATCATTATAAGTGCTCAGTATTTGGTTGTTTAAGTATTCTAATTTGTCACCAAAATGGGTAGAGGAGTGTGTGAAAAACATCACTTATTGAGTCGCTCACCTATTCATCCAAGCAAGTGGTGGCAGCTTACCTCAGTGCCAGGCAGTGTCCTCAGTGAGAAATGATCAGTCTTTTGAAGATCGGTTTTGAAACTTTCTGTATGTTGAGTGACGGCAAACATTGCAAAATTATAAGGCAACGGGCAGAGGGAGATGGCGGGGAGGATGGGGGATGCCTTTTATGCACTTAAATAAATCAGCAAATCAGAAAAGATGAGGGCTTCAGGACGATCTGCATTTACTCCCACCTTGACCTGGGAATGGCCTTCTTACCTGCCCTGCTCTTCCTCCTGGAACAGTTCTCATCGCTGCTTCTTAGTTTGCTGAGAAAGAATAGATAAACAACAACAAAAAAAACAAATCTATCAGAAAAGGAGCCCAGCTCTCCCTCCTAAAACTGCTTCCTCTACCTTAGCTTAGTGGGGGAAGCCACCTTTTGAATTACAGCCCCTTGGGCAAAGCTCTGAGGACTCTTGCGTATATCTCCCGGAAGCCCTGCACCCAGTGATAAGATAATGAGATGCTGAGATGCCAGGCTCTGGTGCTTTTGACAAGCTGGTCTCTCCAGCAGGAGAGTTGAGAGGCTCAGGGACTGGGATTGGAGATTAATTAATGCTAAAAGACACAGTTTGATGTGGCAATGAAATTTCGATTATAATAATCTCTAATTATCTTGTACCATAAGCGCCTGGCCTCTCCCAGGTGTTTCTCTGTGGATGGAAATTGCTATTTGTGCTTGAAATAAAGCAGACTGTGCTTTTGGAGGAGGCTGCAGGAAGGGGTTCCAAGGGAGTGGGAAGAGAACATGCTGCCCTGCCTGTGAGCAAGGGAGTGTCCGGAGTACTTCTCTGAGGAAAGTGTACCATTTGAGGAAAGTGAACTTGGCATTATTTTACTTATGTAACGGAGGAAAGATGAGGGGAAATGTGGTGAAGGAGCCAGGCTGAGCCAGCATCCTTATCTCTTGACTACTGATTGCCAGGCAGAGAAACAGTTTGCTGGGTTTTGTCACCTCTTTGACCACTGGAGGAAAAGTTCCCTTGTGGGGGACAAAGCATCTCACCTTTCCAGGTCCCATCAGGAGTTCTTTTCAGAGTAGGGGTCTCCCCCTGGAAAAGAAGTCCAAGTCCTAACTGGTAAGTGGTTGGACAAAGGACGTATAACCTCCCTAGGGAAGAACAAGGACCCCTTATTCCCACTGCTGACAGCTGGTGCCCCAAATAGCCTGAAGCCAAACACCTATGGTGATCACTGTGTTTGCAGGGCTGTGTGGACTATTCCAGGCTGTGAAACTTTAATTTTACTTCAAGATTACATGAAAAATTTGGAGGACTCTGCCAGCCAGATGAGGAAATGAATAAAACTTACCTTCTGGAAAAACACACAGGAATGAGGAGGTAAAATCTCTCACAGTCTATGCACTCTGAGATCAGTAAGACATTACAAGACAATCAAATGGCTTATGCACAGATGCTCCTCAGGTGACCCCTTCCACTCCACTCTTCGAGCCACAGTTCAGGGAACCGTACCATCACCAGTCATCTATAAGGAAGGATTTGAAACTGGCAAAGTCTTCATCCACGCTGCCTGGCACTACCAGAACCAATAAGGACAGTCAAGGATTGAATCTTCACAGGCACTATATTCAGATGTCAGCGATCTGAGCAGATGGCAGGTTATGTACCCTCAGAAATTGTCTTAACATTTCATCTCAAGACGACGTTTTTTATAGGGAGAAGGGAAGGGTAGGTAAGGGGTTTGGAAAAAGGTTAATCAGATAAGAGTTGCAATCTGGTGGCAATTTTCCTAGTATTTCTTTATTTGTTGATCAACAATTCTTCACCTGAGACATTCCCTCCCTGGAACACAATGGCTCAGATATCATCTTCAGATTGCTTGCAGCCTGAGGCACAAAGGTTGAGTTGCTTGTCAACCTCCTGGAGTCAGGTGGTCACGTATTCCAGTTCCTGGAACAACAACAGCTTTCCACTTGCATTACTCGCGGAAGCCTATCAACTATAACTAAAGCTAAAACCTTTAACTCTTGAGTTCCCCTATTAGATTAAGTAGAGCTCGGCCACATACCTGATGGGAGGATGTGGGTGCACTACTTAATATCTCTAAATTTGTTTGTTTAATTTGAAAAAATGTGGGGCAAATACTTATTAATAGTTCACATAAACTGCTTTCTTGTGCTAATGTGTTTCTCACGATGTTCAGCATGCAATAATGCTTAATAAACATGGTTCTTACTAAATGCCAATGTGAGAAACTTCCAAAGCTGTAAGAATTTTTATGAGTTTATTTGAGCCAAACTGACAACAATTGCCAGGAGGCAAATCGTAATGGATTAAGAAAATGCTCCAGAGAATGGCAGTTTTACTACTTATTTTATACATTAGAATCAAAAGGGAAGAGGTTGAGGGGGTTATGTAAAATCCACTGGTGATAGATTACGGAGGTGGGAGAAAGCAAAGTAGGAAATCTGTGGTATTGGATGAACAGTAAAAGGAATATACATATTCTTCTTTGACGTAAGTGGGTACAACACAGTTAGCAGCTGACAATTAACATAATAATAACAATGAGGGGGGATCAGCACTGGTGGGAGACTGTGCTCTTCTGAAGGATCTGGAAAAATGGGTCACTCTGACATTCCAAAGGTCTGTTATCTTAGATTCACAAAGACATTAGACAGGCTCACTTATGGTAAAGACTGACCTTTGTCCAGGAAGCTCCAGGCCTGGGATGTGATCAGCTGCCATGACTCCCTTTCAGTTAGGAAGTTTTATTTTCAGACCATCTTGTGTGGTCACTTTAGGTCTCTGAGATTGTGAGGCCACCATACAGGCCTCCCCTGAGCTTGTCAGGGTTAGGTGTGTAGAGGTGGCTGTCCACCTGAAGTCATGAAAAGTGTGCCTATGATCAAGAGATGTGGACAAAGGCAAAGAGTGAAAGGAGATATACATGGGTCCTGCAAGGAGGGAGCTGGTTAACTCTTTCGGGGGACATCTGGTGCATGGTATGTGAGGGGCAGGAGGTCAAGTTGAAGGGAGAAGCAACAGGAAGAGGTCCTTGGCCTGTTGCTTAGCTGTCTGCTGAGCTCGTGGATTGTGAGTAGAGAGACTGTGGATAGTGCTCTTGTGAAGCTTGTAACTGGGAGTTTGGGAATTTTACTATCATCCCCTTATTAAATGGAGATGGCAGAGGTCTTCCCAGGGACTTAATAACAGATTCAATGAAGAGTGAAGCTGTGTGGTTGCAAATAGACTAAAGTTTTGTTTTTTTTTTTGATCTTTAGAACCTGTATGAAATGCCAAAATCATTTAATACAAGGTTCACTTAGTCTGATCATTTCTAGTCATGCCAGAATGGAGCCCAGTTCCAACCTCAGCCCAGGGAAGCTATGTTATACCTCACCCTCCATCACCTCACCTGAATGTCTATCCAGCCTCTGAAGTGGTCTTGTATTTGGGAAAGTTTTACATCCTTACCTGAGGGACACCTCTCCTCTAAGCAGAGCTCTGAGAACCGGTGGCACTGCAGTGAGAAAATGTGCCAACACGAGTGTCTGCACACTGAATAATTGACTGGCTGGGGAGGACGGGACACTCCATTGCCTCCTGCTCACACTTATCTGCTTAAAATTGCTTCTCCTGATAGAAGCTCCAGGAAGAAAGCAGCCTGCTTACAAGAAACACGCTGGAGAACGTGGGAATACATGTACAGTTTCAAAATGGGAGTGTTTACATTTGGTTGGTTTGGCTGAACAGAGGACAGAATCTCATTTGTTTTTTTTTATTAGACCCACAATCTGTGTGCAAGAATGTGGAATTCAAAATTCTATTTTGCTATAGGAGATGTATCAGTCAGCACTAGGTTGCAAGTAATAGAAGCCTAAAAAATAATGGCTTAAATAATAGAGAAGTCTATTTTCTAATGTAAAATTCCAAGGATAGGGAGTGTGGGGCTGGCTTGGTGACTCCGTGGTCATCCAGACCTGCATGCCTCTGCACCATTCACAGCGTGAGGCTGGGCCTCACAGTCTGGGTTGGAGCTTCAGCAATCATAGAATTCATCTTCCAAGCAGCATAAAAGGGAGGGGGAAAGTCAAGGGACATGAACCGATTACATGTTAAGACAATCCTTGGAAGCTTCCTTATGACCCTCCTTCTGGCAAGAACTTAATCACATGGCTACATATAACTGCAAAGGTGACTGGGCCTCACGTTCCACTAAGAATCGATAATTCCATAAAGTTGAGGATGGATATTGGGATACAAAGCTAGCAATATCCATCTTAGATCAGGAGAAATCTGTTACATATTTTCATATCAAAAAACCTGCTATTCCCAGGAGGAGATGCTTCTCAAATAGTTTTATCTTTTCCACATCCCAGCTCCTCTTATGATTAATCTCACCTTCAAAGACTTGGGTGAGCGCTTTTAAATTGAACCTAGGGAAAATTGTGGAAATTTTCAGGTTTGCTTGACTCTTCCAAGTTCTTGGTCTTACCCTTTTGCATGCTCTGCTAGAGTTGAGTAAAAATCTTTGGGTGGTAAAAGCTTACCAGTACTGCTGATCGGTTCTTCAAATTGTTCTCTCATTCCTTAGCTTTCACCCTCCATGCATAGATCATACAGCCTTGTAATGGAAATAAGATCTACAATCAGAGAACAAGTCAAGAGTCAAGGACTCTTAATATATGATCCAATCAAGATCCAATAAGCTCCTTCAGGAACGTAGGTTTCTCTTGTTATCTCTCTCCTGGGTGAGATCATGGTAATCGCTCCCCGCCCTGGGATCTCTTAGAGGTTAATTAGTTAGCTGTACCGCAGGCTGAGCCTTTTATTGAATATTGTTCTCTCTTTATCTCTCGTATATTACATGAAATTTTAACTGGGTTTGTTAGGGATTTAGAATCTTTTTCTTCAGAAAACCTAATATTTAATGATAGCTTTGTGATTTTATTCTTCAGAGCAAGAGAACAAGTTGGATGAAAAACACCAAAAGTAAAACCATGCTTTCAGAAACCAAAAGTTCCCCCCAGTACTTGTTGTCTTGTACGTTCCACAGTGGCCAGCCCACTTTTCAATATCCTCCGGTAAACTTGGTTTTGTTGGTCAAAGTGAAGTCAAATAATGGAAGTACAGCATAGTAGTTAGGAAATCAGGGATGTATTTGGAAATATATAAATTTTAGTAGGGTTCTGGTCCCAACTAACAATTGATTACCTGTTTTTTTTTTCAGATTTGTCGCCTGTTAAATTATTTTTAGATTTTTCACCTGCTAAATGACAATAATGAAAACTAGTGTGGAGTATTGGGAAAAGTTTACAAGTCAGTGTGTAGAAAGCAATTTGCTTACTAAGTGGTCAATAAGTGTGTGTGTGTATGTGTGTGCGTGTGTGTGTGTGTATAATACATGGACTGACTGCCTAATGCACTCAGAGGAAACCACCTAAAAACAAAAAAGTACCCAAACTGATAAAAATTTCAGTCAAACTAACTTCTCAAATTTGGACTCTTTCCTGTCCATGTTATTGTTACATATTTTCATAGCCAATGTGAATTTTTAAGTCATTCTATATTGTTTTCTAAAGTTTCCTATAAAATTAATAAGAAATTAAAACCATTAAGAGATTGGAGTGTATTTTTAACCTACATGTTTTCACTCTAGACAGTAGCAATTGATTCACACCTAAAAATGATGTGGAAATAAGCACTTTAACACTTCCTCCCACTTTCCCATTAATTATGACCTTATTTTTCATTGTCATTCACTTTTGTTATGACAGTTTGCATAATTGTTTGGTCCTATTTATACATTTAAATTCATTAAAGTTTCACAACCAAGGAGTCTTTTACCTCCCTTCTCTCCATTTTGAGTGGCTCATGCATTCCTGCACATTTGGGAATGTTTGTCAATTGCCCTTACTGCAACTTAGCAGCCGTAATATTTCAGGGTCACATTTTGTTTCTCTTATATTTTGGTAAACACTGCTCTCATATCATCTAGCGTTGAATGTTACCTTGGAGAAAACTAAAATTAGCTTGTACTCATTTATTTCATATTTTCTGGTGACTTTTTCCCCCTGGATGCCAGAGAGTTCTTCTTTTATCTCCAATGCTTTATTATGCAACAAGGATATGTTTCAGCACTTACCATTCCAAAGCCATATTTTAAGGAACACAGAGGGCTTTTTCGACTTTCAGATTCAGTTGTTCCTTAATTCCAGGGCTCTTCTCTTAGATTATAAACTTGCATACTTTTTCAGTGTATTTTAAGGTATTTTTGGTTCAAGAATACTACTTTTTCTTATGTTGGATTCCCTCCATATTTATTATATTCCTTTAATTTCTTTAATTACTTTGCATATCTCAGGTCTTTCCTTTATGCCAATAACTGAATTGCCCACTGCTTCTTTTATTACTAATTTTCAATTTATTAGTCATAAAGTGATCCTCAATTTGGGCCTTAGATCCACAGTCTCACTTTTTTTCATTTCATTCCATTGTTCTTCAATTTTTTCTCTCAGTCTTAATTTATTTTACATTCATTGTACAGGATAAAGCACTCATGGAGAATACGATTACACATTTTAAATTAGATTTTCTCCCAAGTAGGATTCTTCACTTGAAGTTTGCAAGCAAAGCTCCTTTCTTTACTTCTAACTTGGTCTTCTTCCTTCTTTCTGAGCACACACTTTCACTTTGATCGTTCTCGGGCATCTTTGTTTAGGGCATTTATTTGCTCTGATACTCTCTTCTCACTGAATCCAAAGTCTGCTCGAAGAGCCAGGTGTTTGGCACTCTGTTTCACTTCCCATATCCTAAGGGCCCAGCAAAAAGGAGAGGTCAAATAGAACATTGGAAGGATGTCTTAATAATTAGGCTCTGATTTATCCTCCCATGTTTTCTTAGGTGTACATTCCCAACGGGGCTGTCCTCAACTTCAGAGTACAGCTCAGCCTTGAACAACACAAGTTTGAACTGTGCGGGTCTACGTAGACACAGACTTTTTCTTCAATAAATATGCACAGCAGTGTAAAAGTATTTTCTCTTATGGTTTTCTTAAAAACATTTTCTTTTCTTCCACTTCCTTTATTGTAAGAATACAGTGTGTAATACATATAACATGAAGAAGGTGTGTTAACTGATGGTTTATGTTATTGGTAAGGTCAATGGTAAGCTATTTATAGTTAAGTTTTGAGGGAGTCCAAAGTTATATGTGGATTTTTGACCACATGGGGTCAGGCCCCTACCTACCTTGGTCGATGGTCACCTATATTTAATTTTGAGACCCTGAAGACTTGACTTCAGTCAGCAGAAAGCCAATCATCTCTGAGAGGCTTCTCTGTTTCCTCTTCACCCATTCTACCAATCTCTGCTGTTCCAAGGACTTCAAGTGGAATTTAATGTCTGATGCATTGTAATGAAAGTGAGGCCCAGCAATAGTGGTTATTATGCCTTGGTTCATCTTCAGAACTCAGTTTTCATACATTTATTAGGGCAGTTCTATCTTCTCAGCTTTTAAAGAAGGAGTTTTAGTTTGCTGCACATCCTCAGCATTTTACCCAAGGCACAAATTTATTCTCTCTCTCTCTCTCTCTGTCTGTCTCTTTTTACACATGCACACACTCTAATAGCCATGCAACTTAGAGGAGCAAACAGCTGGACTGAAAACCTGTTTTGGTCTTCTTAATGAATCAGAACTCCTACTATGGAGAGCAATTACAGAATTGGTAGGGAGGGGCTCAGTTCCTCATGGTGCGTTGTGTTCAGCCATTGCACATTCGGGGTAGGAGAAAATGAGACAGCCCAAAGTCCTGAATATCCAAAGCAGCTCAGTTCTATCTCTTAGAAGCTATGTTGAATCAAAACCCCCTCATGAGCCATTTTGAGTTGCAGATCTGTTTGCAAATGAGCTTAGAGTACACTGGGTAAACCCCATGGTTGGTAAATTCTATTTCACTTCACCAGTGAGCTGAAAAAGCATTGGATAATATGTTATGAGTTGTAGATCTGTTTGATTGCATTGTTGCAAAGTGGGAATTGTTTTGCAACATAGATTCTTAATCACTGAGGCATATATGATTCAATGCCTCCAAAATTGGCTGAAATTGAAAGTTAACTATACTGCAGACGGCTTATTCTGGTGTATAATTGAAAATAAATTCTAATAACTCTTCTCGAAAGAGCTGCTCAGAGGAAATTTCAAGCTGCACCCCCCCACCCCCAAATGCTTTCTCAAACAGACTCTTCCTCTGCATATGCAATAATGAAAACATCCTAAAGTCATTTTTCTGTGATTTGAATGCAGTTACCAAAAAAATGTTGATATTGAACACTTGTAAACTTATTCTGTAATGTGTTTCTTGAGCCTTTATGTAGCGATGTCTTATCATTTCTATTTGCAGTCACTTTAGAATCATTTTACACAAGGACAACCCAGCAGAGAAAAAAAAAGGAATAAAAGCTTGGGCTTTGTAAATCAGAGGGTTATAAGTTTGAATTCTGGCTCTAGTCTTCACTAACTCAGTAACATTGGCAATTGTTTTTTCCCTGAGCTTTAGTTTCTGTTTCTGCAAAATGAATTTAATAATATAACTTAATTTTTCTGCTATGCACAGTTATTGTCAATATGAAAAATAATGCACTTATATGAATAGTATCTTGTACATATCTGGCACGTAACTGTAGAAATTAAGTATGGACATGTGTATACATACATAAAATCCATGTATTCATTCAGCTATTATTCACACATTCATGTCTTGCTTAAATATGTTCTTGCGCAGTCCTGCACAGCAGCAGGCAGCAGCCCAGTGGGAGAGTCAGGAGGAGACAGCCGCCCCGCCTAGGGAGAGATGTTCAACAGTCTGGTCCTGCCATCAGGAGACTCGAGTTCCAATCCTGCCCCAGATAGGAACCTCTCTGAACCTCAATCCTTCCATCTGTAAAGCTGAACTAATAACTGTATATATTTCCTTAGGCTGTGATAAGTGTTAAACAAACTAACACGGAGTATCCGTCATACATAAAATTCTTGTAAAATGTGCACTGGGGCCCCTTTTCTCTGACTACCCAGGGAGTCAAAGCAGCCCGGCCAGGGCTCCCCTGGTGCTTCTTCTATCCTAAGCCCTTCCTTGTTTCTCTGTCCCCAACATTAATAAACGTCCTTTCAAAAATCTAAATAAATGCACACATACATACATACATTTAATTAAATGTACACTTGTACCACCGCCAGCAGCAGCGGCAGTGGCTGTATTAGATGCTCTGCACCAGAGCCCAGTGGACAAACACCGACCTGCGCCCTCCCCGCTCCTCTCCTATGCTGCCTGCAGCCTCCAGCGAGTCTCCGAGTCTCCGCCTGAGCTCTGAGGCGCATTCCCCTCTGCAACGGAGACTCTATCACCGCGCCGGATCAGGAGGAGGCTTTACTGAGGGGCTTTTTTCCCTGGAAAAGACATAAATTAAATTTTAAAAACTGTAACAGCAGGAGGACAGACACCCCAGCTGCTATGGAAGTACTGTGTTTTGCCGTGTATAACGCACACCCATGTTTTTGCACACATTATACATGGGGTTACTATACCCACGGTATGTAATCGTTATACCCATGTATAATACGCATTCTTATTTTTTCCTCATAAAATTGGGCAAAAAGTGTGCGTTATACATGGCACAATACAGTAACCTCTAAGGTCTCACAGGAATGTGTGTTCATCTTACAAATGCTTTCCGGCCTTCCGCACATAGCTGTGTCACATCTTCTTCCCGGTGGCTCCCACACTGGGTTTGTCCAGCCCCGTCTGTGAACTCAGATCTTTCCAGACTGCCCACTGCCTGGCCATGCTGTCCAAGTGGCCCTGGCTTTGCCAGGGCAGCAGCTTGACCTCCGCATCCTGTGCCTCCTGCTAGAGAATGAGGCCTCTTAAACAGCAGAGAACTGACTGCCTCCCACCATTATTCAGAAAGAGAGGTAGCTGCTCCTACTCCTGTTCTCTGCTCACCCCCGCCCCCGCCTACCTTCTTCCAGTTCTTGTGCCCAAGCCAAAACGATAAAAACACACTGTCCTTAAGTATATACTTCGCATGAAATTTTACCTCCCCAAAGCCACACTACCTTTGATGGTACATGAGAGAATGTATCTTGCAGAGATGTAAAAAAAGACCGCCCCCAAAAAATGAGTCAAAAGTGAAAGTACATACTTGAAACAAACATGCTCTTCAAAAATGGTAGAGTTTTCTATTTGCTTCCCAGACTCTGAATCCAGTGTCTTCCTGGAGTTAGCTTCTCTGTTGACTGAGAAACATCACAGACCAGTCCCCCTCTGTAGTCTCAGACCCTCGATAGCTGCATCCCACAAAGCCGTGTGGCTTCACCGGGCCCAGCGCAGTCCCTGTGGGCTTGGCCACAGTTACCCTAGTGGCTCCTTGTAGGCTCACAAATCCTGGTTCTCATGCAGTGTAACCTTTTCAGAGAGGTAACACAGATATGTATCAGTTCATAGAAATTAACTGTTGCTAGAAAATAGTCCCCCTATTGATGGGGTTAGGACTGTTACCATCATAGAAGAGAGTCCAATGGGACGGTCTCCTGAGTTTAAATAACTTAGGAAAATGTTCCAAAGTGGGCTTAGAGAGATGCCTCAGAAGTAGGCCAGATAAAAAAGGTGCCATTCTGAAATTTCTCTGGCTAAAATGGGAAGAGGCTGGCCTCAAGTCCTACCTATTATGACACCCCATCCAGAGCCCCCTTTGTGGTTCGAAGGCCACACCATACATATGGTTTGCACCCTAGGAAGCTAGACCCTAGTTCCAAGGTTTTTCTCCAAATAGCTGAACAATCTCTTCAGTCACAGTTCTAATATCTCTAGCATGGAAACAGTAGAATTCTCCTTACTTGTCATTCAAAACATTTTTAAAATTAAAATTTAGAAAATAGTAATACTAACAACAAAATAACAGCTTAGACTCATGGAGAGCTTACAGGCACTCTCCAAAGAACATCTGTGTGAATTAACTTGATCTTTGCAGCAACCTCAATAGGCTGGTTACTCTTACCAAACTCCTTTGACAAATGACATCCTGGGGCACAGACAGGTTGTAACTTGCCAGAGGTCACACAGCAGATGAGTGGCAAACCTGATGTTTAAAACCAGGCCACCCAAACCCACACTGGCCCTGCTACCTTTTCCTGCCCCGCTGGCAAAGTTGGGAAGATGGCAGTCACAGCAGTACATGCAGAAGTATTCTAGAATGTTAAGATATTTGTTCACATAGGTACTTGCAGTTATAGCATTTGAACTGAAAAGTGATACTAATACCTTTTTATTTTCCCTTACTGGTGTCAGGGATTTCCTAATAAGTTGCTGACCAAACTTTCTTCTCTTTGCTCATAGCTTTTTTCCCCAACCTTCCAATAATTGCTGCTTACCAAATGGATTTTGGTAAAGTAGAAATTCTGCTTTCAATAAAAAAGTCTTAGAGGCCAAGACAAAAAAAGCCCCCACAAAAACCCTAACTTGTTCTGTCTTTCACCTCAAGCCATAGACATCCTACTCAGTAGGTCATATACAGAGTCCTAGCATCGTTGAGGATTGCAGGACTCAACTATTTTACTGGCCACCTAAGAGGTGGACAAGTCTCTTCCTAGAACACAGATTTTGCCCCTGCCACACCAGGCAGAGCCCTCTCTTGGCACTCTCTCAGGAGAGGTTGGCAGCCTTTCAGGAGGGGGTGGGTAACCAAGGGGTTGATGGAGACAAGGAAAGACAGGAGCATCCATCTGGAGAGAGGACAGAATTAGAGGAGGTCCAGTTCTGAGGATGTCTTTTTGCTTTCTTTCTTCTGTGATTCTGTGCTGGTTCTGTGACCTCTTTACAGCTGGGAAGAATACAGTCTTAAAAGGGCTTTCTTAAGCTTGGAAGCAGTATAAAGCCAAAGCAAAAGACAGTATTTCCTCCTGGTGGAAGGATAAACATGCAACTCACTGTTGGGACAAAAAGACAAGGACTTAAAGACAAAAATGGGCTCAAGACAGGTTTAGGTTCACAGACCTCAGAGCAGGTCATTCACAGAGAACGCACAGCATTTGGCTCACTTCATCCTTCGAAGGTGAAGCTCGGGAAGGATCGTTACCCTTCCAGCAGAGGCTCCCCTGCAGGCTCTCAGAAGCCCCATTTTGGTGCCTCCTGAACCGTAAGATTGACCTAATTTGCCATTTCTTGTCTTGCTAATGAGGCTAAGTACATCCCACTGCTCTGGAAAAGACCTTTCAGAGTGAATCCAGAGCCCAGACTGCAGGATGTCCCACTGCACAGGTGACCCCAATTAAATGCTGCACCTCCCAAACCCAGGCCTCAGCCCAGCTCCATATGGAAACCACCTGTGAGGGCTTCTGAACCAGGTGGCCTCCTCTGTCCCTGCTCACCGAGACCACTGCATCAGGATCTCCAGGAGGGACCAGAACACCGGCACTGTTTCAGATCTTTGTAGATGATTCTGATGCTCTGCCGAGGTGCAGAGTGACTGCATTTGACGATGGGTTCTCCTCCTAAGTGCCCAGAGGCTGCTAGTGCCTGCCTTCTGTTTACCTGTCAAGTTAGGGGGTTAAAGTAGTTACTTACATTTTCCAGACTGTAAAACCAGCACTGCGTGTTTGCTGTCAGCACAAATACAAAAGTGATTATGGAAATGGCGCTGTTCCAGGGACCTGAAATCCAGCCACACAAAACACACATTCTCAGGAGTGGCCCCTCTGCGTGTGCGCCACGTGCTGCAGATGGACAGTGTCTGCACTGTCACTGTGTGCTGCCTTCTCTGGTCAGACTTACGATCAGCACCCAGATCGACATGAGGGCGATGACGCTGGCGCTGACCACAAGGAGGAAGTTTTCCTAAAACGTTAGATTGGGGAGTTCTGCGAAATGAAAAGCACGACTTTGACCGGGGCATCAGGATTTTATCTGACAGTCCTCCACTGTGGCCCTGGATAACTCACTAACCTTACCGAGGCTTAGGGTTTGCATTATTGTTATTATTATTATTATTAGTTTTTAAAGATATTATTTATTTAGTTTTAGAGAGAGGGGAAGGGAGGGAGAGAGGGAGGAGGAGAAACATCAATGTGTGGTTGCCTCTCACGCGCCCCCTACTGGGGACCTCGCCTGCAATGCAGGAATGTGCTCTGGGAATCGAACCAGTGGACCCTTTGGTTCACAGGCCAGTGCTCAGTCCACTGAGCCACACCAGATAATATATATTTGTTAATATATATTAACAAATATATTAATATTATTATTATTAATGTTTATAAAAACCAGAGAGTTGGACTAGTTTTCAAACGGTACTTTACAGTGAAACTCTTTTAGAATAAAACAAGTAGCACTTTCTCTAACTGTGCTAGGCGTTAGGTGATGGGAATAGGGTTCCACCTCTATGAAGTCTCCCCGACACCATCTTGAACCCTCTGGGTCTGGTGAACTCAGAAGGGGTGAGAAGGGCTGAATCTCATCGGTTGAGGCTGGTCTGAGTGCCTGAGCTGACAGCCTGCCTGCCTCCTCCCACCAACAGCTCCACTGACCAAGCCCTCCTTCTGAGGAGAGAGGGCAGGGCTGAGAGTGGGAGGTAGTCACGTGTGGTACACCAGCTTGGAAATTACCACAGTAAAAAATCTCTGAGTTTTCTTAAAGCTCTATTATTCTGGGTTTGAAGACTTTTGATCCTTAAAATGTCTCTTAAATGAAGTGGAGAAAATAGAGATGCCCATGAAAATTTTTACAGCAGGGTCTTTTCCTGGCACAAACTGCAGCCGCTTTGGAACAATCGATCAGGTGGACGGACCATGATGAGCGTGTGTAATGGAACCTGGAGCAGGGGAAGGACAAGGAATAGAGCTCAGGGGTCCTCATCATATCAGAAAGTCAAAGTGGTTTGGAGTTGGACCACTATTCCATTCTAGAAACTGGGGAGAGAGCTGGATAACTGCTTGTCAAAAGAATAACAATTTGGGGAAGTGGGAGAATTTGCTTCAAACCAGATCAAACAATATAAAACTCCAATAAACTCAGGTATCACTCCGGAATTAATGGAGGACAAATTGCATCTGCTGTTAACTTAAATACCCATCTGCTCACATCCCTGGAGCCCATAAATTTGTGGGGCTAATTAGTTGTTGCCAGCCTGAGCGCAGCAGGGGGCTAACCATGTTCCCTGGAGTTTTGTTCCACACGCAGCCCATTCTCCCTGCCTCTTCAGATACCTGAGCTAGAGGGCTAGCGAGAAAAATGAGATGGCTCATTCTGGAATATTCCAAAGGGTTTGAATGAGGTAGTAGTGGTTGTCCAAGTTCCTACCTTGACCTTCCTGAAAGGTAGAGTTGACGAATCTCCAAACCAATGTGTGTTTTCTGTGCTGTTGCAACAAACATTGCCTTTTCTCAGCTACCCAGTTAGCACCCTGTCCCCTCCCTCGGCCCCTGTGCTGCCTGACTTGACTTCTCTAAAAGCAGTTCTGTCTGTACCAGAAACATGAAGCCTTAATATAGGCTCTTTAGCATAATCACTTCTTAATTAAGTCAGGGTATGTCTCAGTTTCTCCGAATCATTTCCAGAGGGCTTAATTTTACTTCTGCTCAAAATTAATATTTTACATTTTACTCTTAAAAGAAGCAAAAAAAAATGAAGAAGAACTCAAAAAGAGGGGCATGAGAAAATGGTCCAGGGAAAAAAGAGAGATCATATTTCAATTCCCATTACAGAAACATTCAAGCCTCTGTCGTTATTTTCAGCAAGTAACACTCAATCTGTAACTTTCACTTTAGCAAAATAAAGCATGGATCAAGGTAATTAAATGGCACAGCTCTGAGTGAATTAAGGGATGATTCTATCAGCAGGCAACACCTGCTGATCTGACACTTTCCAGGTGCTTGCTTGCCTTGTCCTGGCTGGTCCTGTCCTGGCCAAGGCCTGGGGGAGGCCTGCTGACTATTCCAGGCATACCCTGGTGCACCTGGGAGCAGTCACACTCAGAGCTGTGGGTGCTCATTATGAGGGTGGAAGACCCAAGAGACAAGTGACATTATACCTTTGTCCTCCAGAGCTAGCCAACCTCATAGGAAACACTGACCTGTGTTTTGTCTCAGGCACTCCCTGGGGCTCTGTTCAGCTCTCCGTATTGATTTTTGTGGAGACACATACCCCTAGAAGGCAGGGAGCCTGCTATTCCACAAGAAGGTGCAGGACTGCTGGCTTATCCAACAACCCTGTCTGTTATCCATTCTGCCATTAAGAAAACATGCACTGACTTCTACTATAGACCAGACTACATCCAGCTGCTGGAGCAACAAGACAGTGAAGAGCAGACCTGAGCGGTGCCATCATCACATCTGCAGACCTGTGGGTCACAGACCTGGGGTGGCCAAGGTTCACTTGCACAGACTCACCTGGAGTGCATGAGGGGGGCTGGACAAAGGGGGTCTGGGAATCCTCAAACGGAGACAGCAGGTGGGTCTTGAAGGTATAGGCAGCCTTAAAATGGTCCCATTTGGGTTTTTGCAGTAAGGTCAAAATCCCATGTGCACAGACACACTACACTTCTTCTATCATCATCTATTGTAAGATGGTCTCTGCAGAATCTCCCAGGGGATACGGGTGTGGGGGGGGGGCAGGCTCTATTCGGAGGCTGAGGAGCTGGCAATGAGGAGCTGCGGCTCTGGCCCTGTGTATAAAGGTTAAGTGCAATCTTCCTTCCTTTACCCTCAGGCTTCCCTCCTCTCTGCGTCCCAGCCGAGGTTAGTGCAGCATGGTGGGAGAAGAGGGGTGCAGGGAGTGGAGGATGCTCAGAGCAACTGGTTAGACCCTCTAATCATTTACCTAACCACAAAAAAACATGTGGCACTATGAGAACATATGTGATAATACATAAATATGCCACCTATGTGATCACCTGAAATTCTGTTTCCAGTAGGATGTTGAAAATCTTTATCCCGGGGCCTCATGTGGTTGAGGCTTCACCAGCACACTTCCTTCTCCCCTCATCTGCATGTGCAATTAGCCTGGTGTCCCCCAATCCTGGTTTTATGACCAATAAGCAGCACCAGCAAAAAAGGGTGTCCACTACTCAGCCTGCGCTCGCTGAGGGGTTGCCCAAATTTGTTAGTTGCCACAGATGCAGATTGTGCCAGATACTGTATGAGATGATTGTGCAGTATATAGCAGCAGGGATTGAGACATTCTTTCATATACAGGTTTCACAGCACTATATACCTGTTAGAAAAATACTTAGTATAAAGAGCTTCATTTACAGGATTTCTCATTTTCTTCCCTAAATATTTATCAGCATGATTGATTTGTCTTAAGAAGATCGAAAGATACATTTTTCTTGAGCCAACTCAAGTAAGAAGGAAAACCTTTTTTTTTTTCCTGAAAAAGAATTTACAATGGCAGTAAGTTCATGTCTACTCAGTTGCTTTAAGATGGTGGCTGGGACTTCATCATGTATCTCATTTAGTGCTTCCACAGTGGACAGGCTTGGAACATGGCCAATGTTGACTGTGTCCACCCTTACTGGGCTTAGGTTTTGGGGTTTCTATACTCCTGGTCCATGTGAAAAGGACTTATGGACTGAAACCTTATACACTCCAGGCCCTGCATTAAATGCTTCATTTACAGGAGGTAAACCACAATAGTCACATGAGGTAGATACTATTATTAGCTCACTTAATAGGCAGGAAAACTGAGGCAAAGAGAGATTGGGTGACCACTCAAGGTGGTAAGAATATGCAGGGTCTAGTTTCAATGACAAGGCCAAGCGCTTGACATTATCCTGCTGCTTCTCAGTAGGGTGCCTCTGGAGAGGCACCTCCTTCTCCTCTCAAACATATTATTCTTAGCATTTCCTGAGGCACAAAATTCTGCTGGTCAGAGCCCAGTGGCAAGAGAAAGGGCAAAGGCAGCAGGCCTTCTGAGGAAGGAGTGGAAGAACATTCATCACATTTCAATAACACCTTTCATGTTCAGACCTACATGCTCAATGGGGAAAGGAATTCTGTATATTAAACCAGGCAGCGTGAAGTCTTCTCTACCCTCAATTATGCCTTACTCTTCTTATAGGCACCCAGCTTTAAAATTCACCTCTTCCACCAAGCCTTCTTCCGATTATTTATTTTGGCATTCTTCTAGTTCTTGTGCATTTAGGTCTATATAGCTAGATTTGTAGGTGCACTTGGATATATATATAAATATAATGCATGATTATGTTGCATCTTTTAAAGTATGTATCTATGTTCCTGGTTACCTCCACTGGATTGGAAGCTCCCCTTGGGAAGGGTTAACTGTTCTCTCTTTTATACTATTCTTCCAGTAGGATCTTAGATGGGTCTTTAAAAACTGGCTTATGAAGAGCCACAGAATGAATAAACAGCTAATGTTAGGATTGGATCATGACCTCAGCACCATTCTACAACATCAAAAATGTCCATGATGCTTGGCCTTTGCAAAGAGAAATACAAAGGCTTCTAACTATTAAGTGTATGAAACCCCAAGACCAATCTGAACTATACCATGGATGTACAGAAGGACATATGTAAAAGCCGACTAAAGTGTACTTGCTCAGTCAGCCCAGGGGGATAGACAACAGGGGAAGTCTAATTTACGGATAGGCTTCCAGGGAAAACACACAATTGATCATCTACAAGAGAGGTCAGCAAACTGTGACTTGTGGGTCACAGCTGACCCATGACCTGCTTTTAAAATAAAGTTTTACAGAAACATAGCCACCCTCATTCTTGGACCTACAGCCTGTGGTTGCACAGCTGATGTGAGCAGAGAGGCAGAGACAGGTGGCTGAAAGCCTGAGGATTTGCCGTATAGGCCTTTTCTCTGTGTCTACTTTTGATGCATACAACTTTCTTTTAAACTTCACAAGAAAACAATCTTTGAAAGTCCAACTTTCTCCCCATGCCTTAGTCCATTTCCGTTTCCTTCTACAAATATCAATTTAAAAAGATGTCCAAAATTTTCATTTTGGCAACTCAGTTATGTTCAGTGCCAAGGTCTATTTAGATACAGATTTTTAGATGAGGAGATTTTTTTTAATCGTACTTTACCTTTTTAGAGTACACTTTAGCATAAATGGTACTGAAATTCTTTGTGCTTTGTCTCACACTTGGAATCTCTATGCCAGATCCTGCCATTTGGCCAAGAATGTCTGGGGGTAGGTGTGATAAATATCAGACAGTTCCAGACACCTCCAGTGGGAACTGTGTAGAGGAAAATTAAAAAGAAATGAACTCTAAAAGGGGTTTCAAGCTCAGACAGTTCCAGTAGGATATATTTCCTGGTTTTCAGTATTTGCTTTTGTATTATAGAAGAACACAAGGATGTGCTCACTGTCTGGGGGCCAAGTTCACACTATAATGTGTTCGCTAAGGAATATGTAAAGCCCTAAGTCAAGAACTATATGGACCCAGAAAACGTGAAAGGGAACATGGAGCTGATATGCTGCCTTGTAGTGCTCCCAGGCCCTAGGCTGCCCATAAAAAGTTCAGCCTTCAGACCCAGTTCCACCTGATAACTCTGAGTTAACTCATCTTAAATCTCATACATTGATCAGTAGAATTATATCCTCCACCAACCTTCCTTAAGTAAAGGTCAAATGGCTCATGGAGAGGGGTCTAGGGATAGCAAGGAAAGTCCTTGAGACTCAGAAGCATTTGATCTGAGGAAAGTATGAGCTCTGAGCAAAGAAAGAAATCCATAGCTTAGTTCAAACTTGAGCATCTCAGCATGAAGGATTTCCTTAAGTGCATGGATGGACCCACTAGGTCGTCAGATTGTGCTAGGGTTGGCACAAAAACATATCTAAGCTTTGGGAATGGCATCAAAGAGGGCAGCCACCATGTCATCTGTTGGTCTACAATGTAGAACATTATGGGAAAGAGGCCGTTTGGGGAAGCCCTTATCTTGCAATACAAGGAAGAACAAGATGTGAAAAACAACTTCAGGATGTGGGCTACCAACAGACAATGAGCCTCCCAGTTGGCTAAGAATTTTTTATACATGGTCTCATTAGGTTCTTGCCAAATTTCTGAATATCATAAATCATGTTCATTTAGTAAATGAGAAGATTGGGCCCTAGCAGAGTTAGGCATTTTTTCCAAAGTTGTGTAGTTTTCAAATGATAGAACTGGGTACAGGTTCATATCTCATTTTTTGCTATGCCATGCTGGGTTAAAATATTATTGTCTGCTGGGGTCCAGCCTCAGCGGGGTCTCAGGGTCCCCGAAGGATGCACGGCTCAGGTGAAGAGACAGACACCAAGTGAGGTGCCGGAGGACAGTCAGGTTTTTTGGGCCCGACTGACTCACCGAGAAGAATCAATCTTCATTTTTATAGGGGAGGTTATACAACATTCAATGCATAGTGTGATTATTAAAACAGAAATGGTTACCATAGAAATAACTTCGAAAAGTACAGAAGGTTTTACAGATCAATCATGTTAAAGAAATAACCGAAAAGTACAGGAGGTCCCACAGATCAACCATGTTAAACCAAGGTTATTTTGACCAAGAGGGTCATTTATCAGATGGCAACGAAGCTATACGGGCAAAAACCTTCAGGTGCCAATTAGTAACTAGGTGTCTATTAATATTCTAGGAATTGGTCTAAATTAGAGGGGTGCAAGGGGAGATTTATAGATTATATAGAATTTAGCTATTGTCTGTTGAGGTTAGATTTGTCTTGGTTAAGTAACTGGTTTCTTGCCTAAGTTTTTTGATTCATACATCATGGGGCGGGGCATGTTTTGTATTTGTTTCCATGTATTGAGATTATTATTTTCAACTAGAACTCCTTGCTTCTTTACATTCCTGTCCAGGGTATGGGAGGGGTAGTGGCTCTAATAATAATAAATCTTAAGCTTTTCAGTGGTGACTCCTTAAGAAACATTCCTAGCAACAGCTTCCTTCAGCATTCTGGCAGTTGGTCTGCCCATTGTTTAATTTTGTCCTTAACTTCCCAGGTCGGGGAAGCAGGCAGCATTAGGGTTGCTAGGGGTCTCTATTCTGTGGTCAACAAGTCATTTCACGCAGAATCAGAGGCATCATGCAGATTTTTTGTTATAACACACAGGTATCCAAAAATCCCACCACCTATTTCTAGCAGGGACCGGCATACAGGAAGAGATAGACAGGAGATCCAGCCACAGTCACCTCTGCTGTGCAGATGCATCTCATCTGTCCCAACTGTGTCAAGAGTTGGCTGTTGGTCAGGTCCTGACAATTGTCCCAAGATATTGGGGACCAAAGCTGGGAGAAAAAGTTGACTTTTGTGTAGCTTATTGATAAGACTTTTTTTAAAACCCACTAAAAATAACGAGTTTAGCACTTACTTTGGGTAACCTCCATTAGGCATATATTGTGTCCTAAGCTAAGTGCAGCTTAGGACCTAGTTTCTTTGGGTGATATATGCGCTTAACAACCCTGTCTCTTAGTAGTACTAAGCTATCTTAATGATAATACTAGAGAAAGGACAGGGATGAAAGTGTGGATTGCAGCATGTGGACCATCATCACACTCTTGTCCTTTTGTGATATTTCATTGTATGGCATAAGGGTATAGAACCTGAGACACATTGGACATTTCTCTTGGAGGCCTTCTTAAGGAGTATTCATGAACTACTTTTAGCGGCACATTGAGAAAGAGAAAATAAGAGGATAGAAATTACCCTGGGTTACGTAAAGACAAATGTAAAGCAGAGACCTGACAAATCTGGAAGCCTGAGGCAGAGACATGAGTGGCCCTGCGCTCTCCCTGAGGCTGTGCATAGTGATGTTCATTCCGTCACGTCACCTGCCAGGTGCATGGGACAGGTTGTGCCACCGCTGACCACATGCGTTCACTGCCACTCTCTCTAGGACATTGTAGGGGGAGATGAAACATTTCTTTCCCTAAATCCTAAGTAATAATGATAGTAATTAAAGCACTGTGCATGGCACCAATAAATCTTAATTAGGGATTTACTTGAATCGATGAAATATAAAAGTTATTGCTTTGATAACCACATCTGGGTATATGGTAGGAGGGACTCATCAAACTTCCAGGAGCAGAATGCAGTGTCTGTTTATGCGCAGGGTGCAGGGGAGGGAGAGTGGGAATGAGCATTGAATGGGATAAGTGATCGGTGCATTCCCAAGCCCCTGCTAGTAGCTGGAGACAGCACCATAATTCATAATCCTGAAATGCATAGGCTGATAATAGTCTTAATCACTAGAGAAACATGGTTGAACTGAACTGAAATAAGCCATAAAAGGTATTACAAGATAACAAGATTCTATCTAGTCTCTGAGGTCATGTTAGAGCTTCATAAGGTCAAGGAGTTAATCACCTCGTTCAGTAGAAGCACCGTAGATAAGAAACTGGGGTGTGTGTGTGTGTGTGTGTGTGTGTGTGTGTGTGTGTGTGGTTTAAATCTTCCAAGATTCTAGAACAATAGAGGTGGCCAGGTAGGAGAAAGGAAAGTGCATGGCAGTCTATGAATAACCAGTTGTTTTGTTTTTTTCTTTTTTAACTTTTAGAATGGAAACTTCTGGGGTATCAGTAATTGTTCAATAGACTTGCTTTGCAAAGTTAGCATTTCCAGACTGATCCTGCTCCCATGCAGTTCAAGTAAGCTGCCGACAGGACACCAGTGTGGCATGGCTGTAGGGTCCACACAGGCACTTTTGTTCCCCACTAGCCTGGTGAAGGGACCTGAAGCCAGTTCTACAGGAGTGGGTCTGAGGCCTCACCTCCTTTCACCTCTTCACTCTGTTGTCAGAGGGACCAAGGCTCAGGGAGGCGCAGGTGTGGCCAGAGTCCCCCAGGCCCTTCACAGGGCAGCAGAACTGTGAGGTGGCCTGGGTGCTATTTCCCAAAGAGGGAAAGGCAGAGGCTGTGGGTAACAGTGTCCTTCCCTGAAGATGAAACCCCTGATAATGCTAAGTACCTGTGGCCCCTGCATTTCTGTCCTTCTTTGCTGAGGTGGCCCACACTCATCTTTACTCCAGGCCCTAAACCCTAAGTTTGCTCCTCACTTTTCACCATGGCTTCTCAGAAGCCAGATCTCAATCTACACCTAAGACTAAATCTAGATTTCCTTGGTTTCTCAATAAAGACAAAGGAACAGCAAAAATAACAAAAGTGCCATAAGGATGTTTATAAAGAAAAAATGAAATATGTGTCTGGTCCATAGAAAGTTCTCAATAAAGTCATCATCTTCATCATCACCATCATCATCATCATCATCAAGTTAAGAAAAGTTGTGTTGAAGAGCATAAAAAGAGGGGTAATTGACTAGTTTTCATCACTCCTCTGGCTTATTAAAGAAAATGGGCTTAAATTACAGCAGAAAATCTAAGTTTTTAAAGATAAAATTACTGAAAATTCTTTTATTAAATTCCAAGGAAAAGTCTAAGAATCCCTCTGCTTTTTTCTTGGGATGATAAATGAATTATTGCTGGGAGAGAGAGGGCAACTCCAGTGCCAGCTCCGACTGTGTTCAGGCATTTAGATACCATTAATCATTAATTAATTGCATGCAAATTTAAATCTACTGATCAGAAATTCTAGTTTTTTCTTTGTTTCCTTTTTTGGGGAGGTACATGTGGTTTATAAAACTGTAGATGGAAAAAAAAGAATGTTGTCACTTGTTTAGTTAAACAGAACAAGATACTCTAGGTCTTGGCTTCTACAACTGCCAATTTCTCTCCAAAGTGTCTTACTTTGAGTTTTCTTTGTAAAAAAGAATTAAATTAAGCTTCCCAAATATGCACTTACTGAGGATTTACTTTGATAGATCTGTGTAGGTGGTTATTGCAGAATTAATCCTCAGTAAATACATTTTTGATAATCAGTTGATTTGCATTTAATACCTACTAATCACCACACAAACTCTAGTCATGTATATCTAGTCAAAAAACAAGTTGAATAAATACTGACCAATTATTAAAACAATTTATGGTGAATTAACTCCTTGTTGCTATCAGCACCCAAATTCACTGGACACATTCCATAGTCAATTTTACGTGGGATTCTCTGGTAGATGGAATAAATCTTCTTCACTGACATTGGTAAGATTCAGGGATAGACATTTACCTCGGGGCTCCTGTGCTTCAAAGTTTGCTTGCTAGGCTGAGGCTGGGTGAAGGAAGCATGGAAACTAAAATGAAGGCCACTGGGGACAGGATGCTTAAGGCAGCTCCCCAGCCATGCCCTTCTGCAAAGCCCTGCAAGCAGCTGAGCACAGGCTCCCAATTACCAGAGTGGGTCACCAGCAGCGCTGCCTCTCATCCCAGAAGCTGACCTGCTTCCATCAGAATCCTTAGAACATGGGTGGGACCAGGAACAGGGTCTGCCAGTGAGTTCTTCATCTAGGAGTTCACAACTTGTGACCTTCGGTAGATGGTGACCTCCTAAACATCAGTGTTCTCTTTTGTAAAATGGGAACACAAAAAAATGTTGACCTCATGAGACCTCATATCACAGGTGATACTAAGTCATGCACACACAAGGCCGTTTTGCATTGCTCAGCACAGAAACATACATACTATTATTGTGATGTTTCTCTAATGAGAAAGGGCTTGAGATAATGCAGAATGGTTTCTATGAGGCTTCCTTGGCAACCAGATGCATTTACTGGGAAGGTAATGATCCTGACAACACTCTGATCTCCAGTGGTCCTAATCCCAGACTATTGAGATGGTGCTGAGTCTTGTTGGTCCCCTTGCACGGGGCACACACCCAGGTCCACACAGTGGGTGGCTCACCTTCCTGAGTGATCAACCCACACCTGCTATTGATTGTTTTGGGGGAATGCCCCTTGGTAGTGTTGTCCCATATGCAGCCGTTCCACTTGGGACAAGGCACCTTAAATCTGGAAGGAGCAAGAGTAGGTCCTGGGTTGGGCAGGGTGTCCACCCTTTTCCCCCTTAGGGACTCCATGACGTCAGAATTCTGGAGCAAGAAACTCTGGAGCCTGGTTCAGTCCAGCATGGCCTCCCCTGGCTGCATGGTGGCCTGGAGGGCAGAGGAAGAAACCACCCAACTCGCTCACTACTGAGCGAGCAAACTTGTGAAACTGTACCACACAGAGTGCTTGCTCCTCCCTGCAGGGGGCAGGGATCTCAGCAAGCCCAGAGGCTTCAGACCCTGGAGGGGGAAGTAAGCACTGGGACATGTGGCAGCTGGCAGCAGTCATTCCTCCTTCAGAAAGACACTTGAAATGCAACCTGTGCAACTGCCTTCATTTTTTATTGCTCTGCCAGCCTGTTTACTGGAGCAAACTTATTACCAATCTCCTAAAAATCCCCATAAAATCCATAGATCATAGGCTATCGCATTATTACAGCCACCAGCTTACATGCGGAGCCTCTGCAGGGACTCACCACATCCTGGATTAATCAGGCCTTGGTCACCAGGTCCCCACTGATGCATACTTCATGGACACAGAACTGGCTTTGGAAAGAAGGAGAAAGAAGAGAAGAAAGGGACCGTGACAGTCTCTCTTTTAAAATCTTCCCTTTTGTGGATTTTGTTCTGAACGTGTTCCTTTTTTTCCTCCTTTATTCCTTCAGTCTCACACATCTCCCTTCACCCTGTCTCTCTTAGCTTCAAAAACAGACAACTTCATAGTTCCCCCAGGTCCCAGCGGAGGACTGGCAGCAGCCAGCGGGCCTGGCAGAGGGCGAGGCTGCGGCCTGGCTGGCGGCAGCTGTGGGAGAAATCTCTGATGAATTTCAAAACCTGCCTTTGCTTTGGATGTGATCAACAGTCACAGTGGGGCCTCTGTGTTTTGCTGTATGAACAAGCACAGAGGGAGAGAGAAAAGGCAGCCCCCTCAGCTCTTCCCCTCCCTTGTGGAGAGTGGCTCGGTGGAGGAAGGACAGGGAGAGAGGCCTGTCTACCTCTGTGTTGTGGGCATGTGCCTGCCCAGAGCAGAGCGATCTCAGAGAAGGTGGAAACAAGTGCGTGTCACCACACACAGCCCTGCTCAGCTGTCTCCAGTCCTCATCGGTGGAAAATGGGAGATGTTTAGCAAGACATAAACGTGGGTCCTGCCCTCTGCTCCTGCCCCAGTGTCCTGGGCAGAGAGCACGAGGACCCACAAGTGTGGGGTCCTGAAGCAGCTTCCAGTGCGAGAACCCAGATGGATGCAATATCCAAGCACCCGCCTCCCACCTCAGAGGGTTCTGCCTCCTCAGCCTCCCCTAGGCTCTCTTGGGGAGGGGATTGTGGGAAGATCAAGATGCTTTGGTGATAGGATTAAGAAATGCAAATTTGGTTGTTACAGAATAGTCATGGGGATGTAAACTACAGCATAGGAAATACAATCAATAATAGTCTAATAACTACATACGGTGTCAGATGTGTGTGAGATTTATTAGGACGATCACTTAGTAGGTTATATAATGTCTAAGCACTGGGTTGTGCACCTGAAAATAATATAATAATGTATGTCAACTATAATTTAAAATAAAAAAATGATTAAAAAATAGAGGCTTTGGTGATAAAATGTGGCTGAAAGGGGGTTGTTAACTACAAAATCCAAGCAAATAAAAGCCCTGTCTGAAGTTATTTCAGTCTCCAGCCTTATCAGAAAGGTGGACTGGGTACCCCCAGAAGGTGTTTGCTAAATATGCATTGATTAAGCACATGCCTTACTCTCTAGCAGAAAACAATGTGACAGTCTCTTGGCTTTCCTGCCTGTCCAGTGGGTGGTCCATTGCTTGACGGGCTCAGCAGACACAGGACACCTGCCTCCTGGCACCCACAGCTGTCTCAGGTGATGATGGTATTATAAGACCACTTCTTTCCTATCATCAGGAAGGTATATGCTGGGATCACAGGATTCCTCTTTTTTGGAATAAAGGCAACCCTCTTGCAGCAGGAGAGGTGGGAAAAGGGAATGCCAAGCCCTTTTGATAGGAAGCTTTCTTTCTAAGCCTATCCCTTGCAAGAGAAGGAAAAGCCAAGAGGACCTGCTTTCTCATGGCAGGGCCAGTCCCCTCATATCTGTCTGTTCCAAGTAAGCCTGTTAGGATGTGTGGGGACCTCACAGCCCTAAGAACTGAAGCTGTGCTGGGAAACAACTCCTCCAGACCACTTTTCCTTTCAAAGAGACCGAGGGTGTGATCTGATGCAGTGCTTCTCAAAGTCTGGTTCTCCACCAGCGGCAGTTTCTCAGAATGCAGATTCTCAGGCCACCCCTCAAGCCTACTTAATCAGAAAGAAGGGCTAGAGATCAGCAGCCTGGGTTTTAACCAGCCCTCTGGGGGCTCTCACTCATGCTCGAGCCTGATTCTTAAATATGGCTGCATGTTGGGATCATTGGAGTCATCCTAAAAAACTCTCTATATATTGATTTAAAAACAGTGATGCCTGGGCCCTGGCCAGTGGATCAGTTTGTTGGAGTGTTGTCCCATGCACCAAAATGTTGTGGGTTCCACCCCCAGTCAGGGTGCATACAGGAGACAACTGATCGATGTCTGTCTCTCACATCGATGTTTCTCTCTCTCTCCCCCCTCCTCTCACTTTTAAATCAACAAACATATCCTCAGGTGAGGACTGGAAAAATAAATAAATAATAAAATAAAATAAAATAAAATAAAATAAAATAAAATAAAATAAAATAAAATAACAAGTGATGCCTGGGTCTCATTCCTGGGGGCTCTGATTTGGTTAAACTAGAAGGAGGCTTGGGTGTGGGGATTTAATATTTGCTGAGATGATCCCAATGTGCAGTCAGAGCAGAGAACCATTGATGTAGTTGTCTCAAAGTTCAGCTGTTGAGAAAAGGAGGCCTCAGATCCACACTTTACTCCAGATCTTTGGCTGCTATGCTTTTTGTTTTCTGGAGCACTTAGCAAGTTTTAGATATTTAGATGTGCAGTCATCCGGGACAAGATGCTATTTAGCAGCATCTTAACTGGCTCCGGTCACCCTGCTTTCAGGAGACATCTCAGATCAACAGGGAATGTTCAGCGAGGAGAGGTCGGAAATAGCTCCCGGGCTCCCTGGAAACCCAGGGAGGTCACTGGTGCTGCTGCATTGGCCCTTCTGTTTCCAGGTGGCCCTTCTTCAGCCACTGGCTTGTGCAGTGGGTGGGTTGGGTTGCACTGCTGCTTGCAGACCCTTTCCTGATGGCTTCCCCTCTGATTTCCCACCTAGGAGTGGTGGAGAAAGAAGAGTGGGGCTGGCAGGAAGGAAAATTGAGATCTCCTAGATGTTCAGCACACTGCTGTGTCCAACTGTGAAAGTCAGTAAACATACTTACTGGGGAGAAGCGAATAATCTGTCCAGCCAAGGTCTGTGTGAACCAACGAGGGAAGGACAGGTGTCATTCAGAGGAATTCTGGTCCCCAGTGGAAGCCAGAGCAGCGTGGAAACAGTTTCCTTCTGCAAAAGTGGGGCCAAATCCATTGCCCACTTTGGTACCTGCCCCCTCTTACCAGTGAACACACTGCCTAGCTCCTGAGAAGACCTCCTCCCTCATCTCGAGAAAAAATGTGAGGGCACATGCAGGCCTGGCAGTCAGCCCTCCCCAGGCCTCCATCACTGCCCCTGCACTCACTTGGTTCCAGCTGGCGTTTCTCTGGGCTATGGTCTTCCCACCAACAAAGCGTGACACCACACCTCTGTCTCCAGAGCGTGGAAGCTGTGGGTAGGAAAGGTAGGTGGCTTTCACATTTCAGCAATGTCCTGCATAAGAAAAAGGTGTGAGAGATTCCACACCACCCCTTTTCCTTTGGGGGACTGGCTGGAGAAGAGGTTTTAAATCCATCTCAATGCCTTTCAGAATACTTGTCTAAAAATACTGTACATCTAGATTATGCCACACCATTTCTCTACTTAAATAAGCTCAGAAGCATCCTCATTTCTTTCACTTCCAGCCATATAGCTTGGGTTATGAGAGAGTACCTCTGAATGCAGAGAATGATGGCAGGTTTCTTGGAGACATTCTCCCAAAGGCAAGAACAGAGCTGGGAGCTGACACAGAGCCTTGACAGATGCTAAGGAGAAGGAGTGCAAGGTTTGACTGCGTGTGGCCTGTTACCCACATGCTGTTGAAGGTCATAGCAGCTTGATGGGGGTCAGAGCTCCCGCTGATAGATTTTAGATTTCTGGTTTGGACTGAGGAATGTGGGTGAGTGTGGGCATGAGAACAAGGGGAGGGGGTTGCTGCCAAGCCCCTGGATCCCAGCACCTGCCTTTCATCCTGCCTCTTCCAATGAAGGCCCAAGGGACATCAAAGGGAAGGTTTGAGAAGGGCTAGTCTAGGCTGAAGACTAGAGGCAGCCAGGGCCTGAGTCAGCAGGAAGTGTGCACTGTCTGCATAAACACTTCCACTGGAAGATGACCAGTGTCTGTGGGAAGCACTTGAACTGCATTTGGAATAGGGCAGCACCCCCTTATCTGTAGTTTTACTTTCCAGAGGAGCAGTTGCCCGCCATCAACCATGCTTCAAAACCTTTAAATGGCAAACTCCAGAAATAAACTCTTTACAAGTTTTAAGTTGTGCAAAGTTCTGAGTGATGAAATCTTGCAATGTCTTGTTCCATCCTTGCCTGGAACGTGAATCATCCCCTGTGTCCAGTGTCACCCCACTCGCTAGTCACTTAGGGTTACCAGAAGGACTGTCACGGTACCACAGTGCTTGTGTTCAAGACACCCTTTTATCTTTAACAAGGCCCCAAAGCATGGCAATATTGATGCTGGCCATCTGGATGTGCCAAAGAGAAACCCTTTAAGTGAAAAGCGAAAGTTCCCAACTTAAAATAGAAATAAAAACATCATATATTGAGGTCGGTAAGTTCTATGGCAAGAACAACTCTACTATCCATGAAATTGTGAAGGAGAAAAAAGAAATTCATGCTCATTTTGCTGCCATACCTCAAACTGCAAAAGTTAGGGCCCCAGTGTATGGTAAGTGCTTAGTTAAGATAGAAAGGCATTAAGTTTGTGGGTGGAAGACAGGAACAGAAAGCATGTTCTGATGGTGTGGCACCAGAAAGCACTGAGCCTATACAAGGACTTCAGCAAGAGACTCCTAAACAAGGGACACCACGCCACTCACTGCAAGCAGTGGGGTTACAATACGATGCTTTGAGAGAGAGAGAGAGAAACCACATTTCTATCATTTTTATTACAGTATGTTGGTATAATTGTTCTATTTTAATATTAGTTATTGTTAATCCCTTACTGTGCATAATTTATAAATTAAACTTTCTCGTAGGTGTTATGTATAGGGAAAAATATATCGTATATATAGGGTTGGGCACTACCTGTGGTTTCAGGCATGGACTAGGCATCCTGGAATGTGTTCCTCGGGGACAGTTTGAATTTCCTGCATCCTTTGTGCTTCATGTGCCATCCCAGTGGTCAGGCATCCTTGGCTGCCAAAATCTGAAGGGTGACCCTGGCCATGGGACTGAATGGGTTAGCTGAGCTGTCCTGCGTACTCACTGCCAAGGTGAGGGATGGGAATCTGGAGAAGGGAAAGCTCTTCAGCTGAGACTATTTTGAACAGTTGAGCTGTTACCTCTTGTTGTTTTTTGATGGCCCTATACAAAGCAGCCACAAAAGTCACTGCAATGGACTAGGCTCATAGGGCCTTTTGTGGGGACTGAACACATCGGCCCCTCTGCCGGAGTGGCTCGGTTCCAGGCTCTGAGCCCTTCCAGAGGGTGAGCACTTGAGCGCTGGGACAGGTCAGTGGGGAATTCCATCGCAGAAAGTCTCTGCCCAGCTAACGAAGGCGAGCTTACCCTTGCCGTGGAGGGATGGGAGCCGGAGGGTGGTCAGTGAGGTATTTGGGAGCATTGTACTGGGAGCGGCTCAGAAAGGGCCAGCCTCTTCTTCGAAGGCTTCCTGGATAGTCTTTCACTGAAGCCCAGTTTCTTTTTCTGTCTATTATTCTGGGCTCCCAGGGGAAAGGCACGGATGCTCTGTACTCTCAGCTGTAAAGCAGCCTGTCCTCACTGGTTTTCCCGGGAGACTGCAAGAAGACAGGGTCCTACGTTTCGTCTCTGCAGCCCCAGAGCTACCACAGGACCTGCTGTACAGGGAGCCATGATCTCTTATCTGAAATTTCAAATTCAAAAAGGTCTCAAAACCTATTTTTTTTTAAACTCAATTTTCAGTAAAACCTGGGCTGGGCATTGTCAAATTTGCAAACAGTAACAGCAGAAACAATGGAGTCTCATAAGAGGTAAAATGAAGAAGTGCTAAAAGCCAGTGAAGCAGCAAGCCGCTGTGCACAGAGGAGAAAGTAGCACCTTCTCAGGTGAGCTGGGAGAGGCCCATCAGGTGGGCTGAAGTTGTAGGTATGATTCCCAAAGAGGAGGGGGCGGGGCAGGGAGAGAAGCCTGGGACAGCCTGTGTGGTTTTCTAAGTATTTCCCACATGTGTTCTATTCCTCTCTTCCCCATGAAGTTTTCAGTCTCTCCCAGGGTGTCAGTCCTGTTTCTTCCCATCCTTTCCACATGGCCCGATGGCAGCGTGAGGTCCACCTTTGGGACTGTATGCAGAAATGTAGTCACCTCCCAGAACTCTCCTCTTCTGCAGGAAATAATTCTGGGCCTTGCATATAGAATGAGATCAAGAATATTTTCTTGAATGAATGAAAACTTAAGGAGTGTGATTTTTTAAATCAACAACCTTTATTTTTAGAGCAGTTTTAGGTCCCAGCAAAATTGAGCAGAAAGTACAAAGGTTTCCTGTATATATTCTGCTCCCCACCCCCCAATGATCAGCCTCCCCCTATTTCCCATCCCCCAGATTGCACATCAGCTGTAGTTCATGTACCTATATTGCCACATCAGTATTTTAACGCCCATTTGTCCTCAGTTAAGAGAAATGGTGGAGGCAGACAAGCATGGCTCCCCCTCCCCAAGTATGATTCAGCATCTGTCTCTCTCCTCTTGGGTCTGTGGAGCAACCTGACCAGCTACAAAGCCGTAGTGCAGAGAAGAAACAGGACTGCAAGCTTTGAAAGGTGTAAACACTGAGAAGGCAGGGAAATATTCCTGTGCACCAGAGGGAACTCATAGACACAGATCTGAAAGACAGAAGAAAACCTACTCGGTTAGTTCCCTCCCTCAGGGGCTGGAGTGGGCAAAGCACACTGGCTCCTGCCTTCTGGTCACTGGGGAACAAAGGCCACCCATTCTTCCTCAGCTCTCAGTGCAGCTGAGGCCTCAGGTTCTCTGTCTTTTCCCATTAGAGTGGCCCTCGGGCAGCGGTCCTGAGCACCAAGCCCTTGGAACTCAGTGCTTACTCAGTTTACAAAGCACATGTACAGTATCACTGCAGATTCACAGCACCTGATGGAGTACACCCAGTGAAGAAACCTGCCATCTCACAGATGAGGGGTCTGGAGTGAACAAGCTGGTGGACCTCTCCTGGCAGCTGAGGGGTGGAGTCCAGCTGGAGCCCAGGATGCGGAGTCCTGGGCCGTGCTTCCCACAGGGCTTGCTGGCAGTGGTCTCAGGAGGCCCTGGCTACTGTCTGCGGTGCAGCCAGATCAGTTATTCTTAGAGTAACATCCCAAAACCAACAGCAGAAAATAGCCACCCTTCTGAAGGAGAGAAGTATGTTTTAATCCGTATGCAGGAAAGTAAGTTTCTGAGTCAAACACTTTTTACAAGTCTTACGGGTGGCTCCTCACCGAGGACCATCTCTGAGTCTTTGCTACACTGATGTGGCCACGAGCAGAAGGGGCCGCCTGTTCCCTGGAAACGTTTGCCCATGCTTCCGTCCTTGGCAGAGCATCTCGAGGGGAAAACTCTTTGGGGGCTGGTCAAACGGGGGATGTGTGGTGGCTTTTGGATTCAGTTTTCTGCCCTGAATGTCCTCCATCAAGATCCTCAGAGAAAATCAGAGGAGAAAAAAAACAGAAAACTAGAATCTCTAAGAAAAGGCTTAAAAATAACTGAGTTATTCAGGCATAATAAGAAAAAGATATTGACTGGCACTGAAATCAATTTTAAAATATTGAGCATGTCTGGGGATCTGGTCCATGGTGTGGTGAGGGGCCACTTGGAAAGCAGTGTGAGCAGAACCTGGCCCCCTGTGGCCGAGGGAGGTGGCGATCGGCCTGACCAGGGAACGTTATCCATACAGGTCACAGCTGGCCTTCCAGGGCTGTGATAATGAGCAATTTCTGTAGCAGCAGATCTGAATGGTGGCACTCCCGTGAAAGTATGGATGCTGTGTGACACAGGAGGATAGAGATCTTGACTGAATTCAGTCCCACTGGGAGGAGTGAGGGGAAGATGGGTGAGGGAGAGACAGAAGGTTCCCGAGCCTTCGATGAAAGGGAAACTGTGGTCTTCCTCTGGAGTAGCCATCAGCTGGAACTGACTCTGGGGGCCCCAAGGCCCCCACCTGTGAGGAAGAAGGCTCCATGTGCCTGTAGCTGAGGTCCCCTCTTGGTCTCTGCATCTCCCCTCATTCTCATCCCTTCCTACTCTTTCATGAATGGAGGGAGCAGGGGTTGAGCAGTAAGGGTTGGGAAGATGGAGAGCATGTGGAGCAAATGGAAAGTCATGAAGGGAGGTTGGGCCCCAGGGAGGAGCATCTCACCAAATCTTGAGTGTCATTAAATACAGAAAGGTAGGATGATAACAAAACTCACCAATTTTTACCATTTCAAAGTCGAAGGCCGGCCTTGATTTCAAAGAGTTTGTGTGTAATGTGATGCATGGTTTTTTCTTCTGTCTCTTTTTCTATAGGTAAGTGACATTTCATTCTGCTCATCCCCAAGGCAAAGTTGGATGTTTTTAAAGTGGGGAAAAAATGAGCGGAAAAAGACACGGGGAAGGTGAGGAGAGGTAACAGTTGACGGGCAGCCCAGGAGGGTGCCCACTGAATTCACCCTCCATTGCCCAGACAGGCGAGGGGGAGACTTCTCCCCCAGAGTCCGTGGTAAATGCCTTTCCTCAGGACAGGGTCAGGGTCATGGGTGTGGCTTTGAGATAGAGCTGCTTTTGTTCTTGCAGAGAAGTTGGAGCTGTTGCCAAGGCTTCTGTCCCAGGTGATGATCCAGGTTTGAAATGAGTTGGGTTTTGGGCACTGTGGCTGGTGGTAGAGAAAGTAGGGAAAACAAGTGTCCATCTGGAGAGGCAGAGTTAAAACATCCCACTATAAAAATCAGGAATGTACCCAATAAGCTTGCTTCTCATGGTTGGACTGTGAATGGTATGGACATTTCTGGATACCAAGGAAATTTTGGGAACACTGCGATCATCTGGTACCTTAAGAATCATTTACTTAATTTTAAGGTCTGTCTAATTACTGTGGGTATGTGTTTCTACTCCTGTCTGGTCACTGAGGTGAAAGTACAGGAAGGACAGTGGCTTGTAGAGGCAGAAGCTAATTCATCATTGTAATCACCTTACCTCTTCTTGGTTATTCAAGAAGGGCATTTTGAAGTTCAAGACTCATTTGAGGTTTCTACTGTTCTGAAATTCAATGGCTCTCCCTTAAGATTAAAGAGGAAGTGCTTTAATTTTTTTTTCTGCAACTTGTGAACAATCCACTGAAATAATTGACTGATGGCTCTGCCCACATGTGCTTGTTATTTTCTTTGAGAGAAAGAAATGTAAAGCATTGTATTTAATAGTCTATAAATCTAGACTAGGGACATAAAACCCGATTCAATAAAAATATTGAAAATGTGCAGTCCCTTCTAATGTCCAATTGAGGGAGATAAACGGAATTGATTCAGGCTGGGTTGGTAGGAAGGGCTGCAAGGTAGAGAGGACTTCCATCTGTGCCTGAGGACTCAGAGAAGAACACCCCGTCTACACACGAGGCAAATCTGTAGATATCAGGAACTCTAGCCCTGGCTGGTGTGGCTCAGTGGACTGAGTGCTGGCCTGCAAACCAAAGGGTCATCAGTTCAATTCCCAGTCAGGGCACATGCCTGGGTTGCAGGCCGGGTCCCCAGTAGGGGGCACGTGAAAGGCAAACACACATTGATGTTTCTCTCCCTCTCTTTCTCCCTCCCTCCCCCTCTCTCTAAAAATAAATAAATAAATAAAATCTTTTTTAAAAAGAAATTCTAGAAAGAGGCAAAAATACCAGAGTTTGTCATGAAAGGTATTTAATTTTATTTCTAAAATTTGGATACATCTATGTTCCTTACATTCTCTTTTTCTCAATTTCAGCAAAGAGAAGGGAAAAAAGAAAGCTCAAAATGCAACTCTTTCCTCTGGGAAAGTTTCATTGTACATGAGAAATCACAAAACATCTCTTTGCATGATGTCCTATCCCAACCTCGTGGTCTGTTATTATATTCTCACTGAAGACACGGTGGCTCAGGTCGCATTTCCATGGTGGCAGACAGGCCTGGGAATGCTTCTCAGTGTTGCCCTGCATAAAGAGGACAATTGAGCTGCAACCACTCTGGGTCCCAACCCAAGAGAATGCTCTGCACACTCCCAATCTGCTTGGAAAATAAGAAAATCTGCAACTGACGAGCAACCCTAGACTCTTGTCCAATACGGCAATAAAAAGGTGGGGTTCTGTGCCATAAGGTTTTCTGTGCCCCTTTGTCACAGAGGTTGAGTTCTGTTTGCTGCCTTTAGATCAATGTTGAGCAAATCATCAACTAACTGGGAAAATTATCTTTTTTTAAGGGGGGATTTGTCAACAGAATTAGGGTTGTGACAATTTCTTCCTTGTCTTGATAGTCTGCCTTTAATGTGGATGGCAAGAACGGGATGAGGAAGAGGGGCTGGCATGCTCTCCCAGGCTTCTCCTTTGGGTGCCATAGCTTGCCATGTGAGCTCAGAGGCAGGCAGCATTGCAATGCATGAAGTCAGCACCTTAAAATTTCCTGTTAATGAGGAGGTAATGGAGTACATGTTAATTTTATCAGAAAAATTTCCACAGAGTATTCGAGTGCATGAGATCTATTTGAATAGCTTTACTATGCTGTGGTTCTCTTCTCAGCAACAGGAGAACACAATTCGATTTGCACCTCCCTCGTAAACAACACCTTCCCCTGGATCATGACACCCTGCGGAATCAGAGGGCAGGAGAGTAGCACTTAGACACACAACCATCGCAAAACACACCAACATGCCCATGTCCTCACACACACAAATGCATATTTTTAAATGCAAACACACAAAGCTGTGATTTTGCCTTTAAAAGGTGACGAAAAGCAAAGACCATTTTCAGAATCCGATCTGCCCTCTCACTGTTGTTTCTGAGATATGTATGTGTTCTCTTTCATGTGCCTATCTCTTATCAAACGCCGCGCCCCATCGCTGTGTTTGACTCCACCAGGTTCTCCATTTGCTTTGGAACACATGGATCTTCCCCAGCCCCGGCGCCCCAGGTTGGATAGTTAATCATGTGGGCTCTACCTCTCTCTGTGCTCTCCACTTCGGGTCCTGTGGCCCTCCCTGATCCTTCTACTTTTCTCACCAGTTCTGCCCTAGTGCCTCTTGGGCACTGGGGCCTTGGGTTTCAGGAAGCAGCTATGAGTGTAAGGTGGCAGAGACTGAAACATAAGGCTATATAACAGGCCCAGCCTCCTGCCACACTTGCAAAGCCTGCTTTGGGGACTGCTGGTGTTCCCACTCTTCAGGCAACGACCATTTTGTTACATCTCTTTAAAGCTAACCTTTACTGAGTTTCAGACACCACGTTAAACAACACACACATGCACATTCACATATATTTTATTTTTAAAGCAATCCTACATTGTTGGTTACATCATCCTCTTTATACCTACAAAGAAATCAAGTCTCATAGAGATAATTTGTGCAAGGTCACTGGACCTTGAATACTAGATTTGAACTTGTAACTCTTTTACTCTGATATCCATGAATTTACCTGCTTGCATGCCACCTGTGCCGCCTATGCTGACCCAGAGGAGCAGAGGGCACAGGGAAGGAAAGTCTGTAAGCTGTGCTAGGCCTGTGCCTTTCTAGCTGTTTAGATCAAATGAACTCTTGGCTACGTAGATGCTCTCTGGACAGACTTTGAGAGGAGCCAGAACAGGTAGGTGAAAAAGAACTGGACCCGAACTTAGAAGAACTTGGGTTTGAGGTCTGCATCTGTCCTTAATTCACTGGGTGCTCTTAGGTAATTATTTAATCCTCTGAGCCTCATACATCATGACAAAGCCATAGGAAGTATAAGACTATTTCACAAGCTTAATAGGAGAATAATACGTAGGAAAGGATGTTCTAACAAAATGCACTTATTACCATTACCTGAAAAACTTGCTTTCACTCTGGCTCCCCAAATCTCTAAGCCTAGTTCTTGATTTTTCTGATGAGGTCTAGAATTTTTGCCAAAAGCAAGGAACAGTTCTTGGCAGCTTTCTGAGCCTTCACTTCCTTTCAATATCAGGCCGAGTGGAGAGCAAAATTAGTCTGCCAATCACTCAGAACCGCGTGGGCCCAGGAGATCACCCCCCACCCCCACCCAGCTGCCAGGGACCAAACAGATACACAGGCTACACATTTTTATTCCTGTGTCTCCTCTTCCTGTGTGTTAATTTGATCACTTTAGTAGAACAAAACGAACCAAGCAGATTTGAGATGTAGTTCATCATCCCCAAAGGCCAAAGGTTGTAGAATGAAGTTAGTGGGAAGGTAATGGCTGCTCTCTGACATCATTCTCTGGGATTCCAATATTTTCTTGCTCCAGCAATATTCAAGAACCTGCCATTTCACACTCGTTAGTAGGCTCAGATGGCAGGCTGAGAGAAGAGAAGATGAGCAAGGGATAGGGCCACTCAGCAGGGCCTCGGAGCTGGTGTGGCTGACTTAGAGCCTTTTGTGAATTTGTGTGACACTGAGGACAGAGCCCACGCAACTGTGCTCTGCACACCAGGCACGGACGGATGCACCGGGAGCAGGAGGAAAAGCACTCTCTAGGTGCTGCTGTGTTGCCAGTGGTGTTCACATTCTCTGCCCCCTACAAGCCCCGGCCATCCCTTGGGAAAATTACAAGCGAGCTCCTCAAAGACTGACACCTGGGGGAGGCTGTTTTGTCTTGCTCATCCCTGCCACACCTCCTTTCTTGAATGAGTTACCTGAATCATGACATTTGCCCAACTATTCAGAAGAAAAGTCTTCTTTGTACTGCAGGATGGAAAATATTTGGGGCACACTGAGCTTTATCTAAACCATTTGGTTGCTGTTATGGGGCTGACTTGTATCCCCTCCAAAATGTGTATGTGGAAGTCCTAGCCCCCAGTTGCTCAGAATGTGACTGCGTTTGAAACCGGGGCCCTTAATGGGTAATTAAAGTAAAATTAGGTTACACGGGTAGACCCTCCTCTTCCTCCAGTCTGACTGGTGCCCCTATAAGAAGAGGAGATTAGGACCCAGACACAGACAGAAGACTGTGTTAGGACACAGGGGAACATGGCCGTCTACAAGCCGAGGACGGAGGCTTCAGAATGAAGACAAATCCACATACTTGATCTTGGACTTCTAGCCTCCAACACTCTGAGGAAATGAGTTGTTCAAACCCTCCAGTCTGTGGTCCTTTGTTACAGCAGGCCAAGTGGACTAACACATCACAGCATAAGCTAGTTCATCAAGACTCAGCCTGGGGTCTGCAAATTGCTGAGGCGCCTGTGGGCATGGAAAGGAGACTCGCAAGTCAAATCTCTTCTTTGCCAGATTCTGCTTGACCTCTGGCAAGTTACCATTGTGACCCTCACTTCTTATTTATACAGTGGGCTCTTTTGAGAATGACTGAGATAATAACAAGCATTATAAGAATCGGTGCTCAATAGTGACCGAAATAAAAGTTAATTGTAAATAAAATGTTGTGATTACTTTAGTATGGGCCAAGCATTGTGCTAAATATTTACCTGAGAAGTTTCATTTAATCTGGCCTTTTTGACTCCTGGTACTTGAAGGCAGCAAGTCTGTCCTCAGGACTCTGCCTGGGACTTGAGATTCATCTACCTGCAGGCGAAGATCTGCATGAAGGACCGTGACCTTTCCACTCTTCATGCTCATCCTGCTTGGGGGGAGAACGATGCTGGATCATCCTTCATCAGAAGTCCATACCTCCTTCCCTGGTCCGGCCTTCTCTCTCACCATATCCAGATGTTCCTGTATTTAAATGAAACTTAGCTGCAGACAACTTCAGCCCGACTTTAAGGACCATTCACTCATCGTGACTCACATCACAGACAATGTGATCTAACACACGACAGACACACAAGACACTGAAGGGGAGGGAGAAAGCATTCTGCCAATGTCATGGTCTCCTTGGTCACAGAACCTTGCCGACAGCCCTCTCCTTCCAAAAGGGTGGATCTCAGAATGAAGACACAAACTCAGTGAACACACAACTCTGACGTCCCAAGATGAGGGAGGGCTCTGTCTCCAGGCGAGGCTGGCTGAAACCGGGAAGCCCTGGATGACTTACACCCATTTCGTGCTCCCCAAGGACACTGCCTTCAGCTCTTGGGTCCACAGACAGAATCAGTGCATCAGACATGGCCAGACTCCTGGTGCCAAACTCTCAGAGCCACACACACCAAGGATGGGCACACCAGAATTCCCACTGACCAACTGAACCTGCAGAAGGGCACACCTTCTCAGAGGCTACTGCTACCAACATTTCTGGGCCCTGAGCTACTGATCTGTTTCCTGGTGGGTGAAGACCTAGAGCACAGGCTCTCAGAGTTTTTCTGCCGCAGCATATCTGAGGGGTACAACCCAGCTGTTAGTGACCATGTCAGGGGCCACACTACTTTTCCGTAAGGGGCTATGTGAGGACTGCAGCTGGGGCCGGGGGAGTGCTGTGGCTGCTCCCTGACATCGTGCCATCACCTGGGCTCTCAGGACCCAGGTACTAGGAAGTAAGTGGGCTGGAGGGCTTCTGTATTGGCTTCTTCCAACCTGCCATCCACCTCTTTGTCCCACATAAAACCCCTTCATCTGTGACCTTCATTTTGCCCTTACAGAGAAGGATGCAGATACCCAGATCCACAAGGCTCTGCAGGCTCTGGTCTCGGCTGCACCCAGCCCATCTCTTTCCTGTGTTCTCCTCACTTCAGCCATGTGGTCTTCACACTGGTCTTGGGTCCTTCTGCCTCAAAATCACCCCTGCTCTCTCTTTACCTGGGTGACTCAGGGCTTCTTTATAACTCAACCCAAGAACTTCCTTGGGAAAACATCCCTGGTCCCTCACCTGGGCCATGACCCTGGGTGAGCCCCCTTCCCTCAGTGCCTTTGTTTTGAGCTGCATCTAAGCATTCGCTGCTGATTTGATCCCAGCTCCCCATAGACTGGCAGCCCCATGACAGCAGGCCCTGGAGCTACTTTTCTTTTTAATCCTCACTTGAGGATATGTTTTTATTGATTGGAAAGAGAGAGGAAGCGGAGGTGGTATGGAGGGGAGAGAGAGAGAGAGAGTTTGCATCCCATATGTGCCCCGATGGGAACTGAACCCACAACTTAGGTATAACTGGGAATCGAATCTGTGGCCATGTGGTGTTCAGGACAATACTCCAACAAGCTGGCCAGGGCCCTGGAGCTACTTTTGCTCCCCATGCTCTTCCGTGGACATGGGACAGTGTAGGGATTAACCTTGCTCATGAAGGACCAGGGAAATTTCCCTGTCCCATAGCTGTGAGCTCCTTCCCAGAACAGGGACAAACCAGCAGGGGACCCCTGTGGGCAGTCCTTTCAGAAAGGACGCAGCTAGGCTGCTCGCTACGATTGACCCAAGTCCAAAGTGCTCAGCACAGACCTCCAGAGGCTGAGTGGTTCTCAACCCCGACCTCTCCTTAGAACCGCTGGGGGAGCTTTTAGAAACACTCAGGCCTTGCCCAGAGATTTCCACTCAACAGTCTGGGGGGCCCTGGCACCCTCAGGTGTTTCCATGCGCAGCCAGGCTTAGAAGCCCCTGCGTCGGAGACGTTCCCTCTTCTCGCTGCAGGATGTTTGACTGCTTCAACCCCAAGTGTGACTGTCTCACCGGTTCTCGTGGCTGCAGTGCACTCTGCGAACCGCTTCTGGCGCCTCATCTAGCTGGATCTCACAATAACAGGAGATCGCTGCAGCCACTCCTGCTCTGTGGAGAGAACCTGCAGTCCAGAGAGATGAAGCATCTCCGGGGGGACACACGCGGCTCACAGGAGGAGGGGCGGCGTGCCCACTCTTGTCTGTCCGGCTCCAGAGCCTGGGCTCTGATTCTGTATCACATCCCTTTGTGTTCTGGTTGGGCTGTGGGCAGATTTGAGGGGGATATATATCCCCCACAGCATCTACTGATCTACTGTCAAGGATACCTGGGTATTCCTATGAATTCCCAGGTACAACACTGATTGAGAGTCAAGGTTAAAACAAAGTTGATTATGTTACAGATGTCTAAATCCCTGGGCCGTGTTCCCTCACCTACTGCTCAGCTTCGAGTTGAGAGAGGGCAGGGCCTGGTTGAACAGGAGTTAGGTAGAAGGCATAATGAGGCAGAAGCAAAGACTGAAGATAACTAAATTTTTCCCCTTCTAATCCCCAATTTTGGGCCAATGTGGGGCCCAGAGTGAGTGAGGGAATTAAATTAATGAACACAATTTCTCCCTGTCATTGAACTCTGACTAATGAGTCTATTTCTGGGTAATAAGAAGGAGCAGGAAGTGACAAGGCAGTGTAATGAATTAGTGGCCCAGAACCTCGTTAGTCAGAATAATCTTTCCACGAAAGATAAATGATGCAAACATTAATTATAAAGCCAGGGTGGAAATGCATCCCATTATTTGGCTTCCTAAGAAATCTATCCCAGTTATTACAAGGCATTTCAAACAACAATAAAAATAATAAAGTAAAGGCTCAGTGAGAGCTCTAACCCCCAGGGGAGACTCGATGGGGGTAGCAATCGGCACTGGGGGCTATTCTCTATTTTCTAAAGCGGTCTATTCTCTGTTTCCCAGGAAGCAGACCTGAAACTCCTGCCCTGGGCTATGTCCCGGGAAGGAAGGCACTGAGTCCCTGCCCTGCCTCCCAGGAATTTGCAGCCCCCCTGTCTCCCCAGCTAGGTCATTCAGAGCCATGGACTCTGGGTCATGAAGACCCAGGTGAAGGGGGAGTTTAACAGAAACATTCTCCCAATTGACAAAAGAGGGGCAAAGGTCACAGTTTCTACTTGGAACCCGAACATCCTAAAAAGAGGGTCAGAGATCAAAACTACGGAACAGGAGGGAGTATCGGGCCAAGGGGTCAGGCTCTGGAGTCAGCCTATTTCAAATCCTGGCTCTGTGTGTTTGGAAAAGTGCCTGGTTCTTCATCAGAGAACCGGTGATTGTGGAGGGTCCTTTAAGGGGGTTCTTTATAAGAATTAAGTCAGGTTGAGCACAGAAGGTACTTGACAGCTACCAAGGTCTCAGGGTGCCAGGCATGAGTGTGCATACGTATTTAACATAGTGTTACGGTTGTAGAGCTGGCGGAGACACAGGTCACTGAAGGCAGTTCCACTGTGCAGATAAGGGAGGTGAGACTCGGGGGCATTCGCAGGGGAAGCGAGTCCTAGCCTCCCAGTCTCAGCTCCCAGGTTCTGTTCCCGTGGGGCTGTTTCCTGTCACCTGGAATTTTGGTAGAAGCCCAGAAGGGAAGACCAGGCGTGGGAGGAGGGCTTCCCTCAGAACAAAAGTGGAGAAGGCTGAATCAGTATAAATGTGGTTGCTGAGGTCATTACTCCTGAGAGTAAATAAACCAGAATTAAAAACTATAAAAAAAGTACTCGGCAGCATCGTGGTAATAAACTTGTCCGTGACTTCATGGCTCAGAGGTTCCTTGACTGCTAGAGACGTTAGTCCCCCCGCCCCCTGCCCGCTGGCAGAGGGGTGTAGAAGTCCTAGCCGAAGGGAGGGGAGTGGGAGCTGGAGAGGCTGGAAGCCCCTTCCTTCCAGGTGGCCTGTGATGGGAGCAGGGGCTGCCGGCTGATTTCGGTCTTGAGGCTTTGTTGTTAACTGACTGGCAACTCTTCCTAATGAAAGAAGAAAGACACAATTAATTGGGAATGAATTTTAATTGTCTCTGACTTCTCATTTGTAGGCTATTAAAATGTATTCCCTATTAAGCGATCACATTGGGCAGCATCATTCTCGGGTAATGGGCAGCACTCACCCAACGTCTTCCCTTAGGGCAAAACTGGGCTCTTGGGTTTTAAGCAGATTGAACCAAATAGACAAAAAAAGGGAAAAAAGAAAGAAAAGAACCTGCTGCTAAAATCTTTTTTCCTTTAATTTTTATTTATTTATTTGTTAGCCAAAGGAAAAAAAATGCCTGCGTTAGTTGCTCTGCAGCCTTTTTTCTTCCCCCGCATTTTGGGGCGCTGCAGGAAGGTTGCTCAGCTGGTCCTGGGCCACCTCCTGGTCAGCGGTCAGCTCACTCACTGCCCACAAAGAATGCAGGCTCCACTTGGGGCTGCGGAAGGCCCAGAGACAGAGCCCAGGCCAAGGCCGGGAAAGGGCCACCCGCTGTGTCTGCCTCTCCTTCCCAGCCCACTCATCTCTTGCTGCTTCAGAGGCTCAGTGAGCTGGGTTTTTAAAGCTTTATTGAGGTGTAATTCACAAATTAAATTGTGTGTGTTTAAGGTGTACACTGTGGTGATTTGATTGCTATCTGAATGCACTGTGAAATCACCACCACAATCAAGCTCAGTAACGGATTCCTCACCCCACACAGTTACTGATTTCTTCTGTGTGTGTGTGGTGAGAAAATTTAAAATCAATTCTCTGAGAGTTCCACCTCCTGTTCCCCTACACCCTGTCCACGGAAAAGCTGTCTTCCACGAAGCTGGTCCCTGATGCCAGAAAGTTTGGGGATCTGCCGGGTCAGGGAGGTTGCCTCGCTTGGACACAGAGCTGCCCGGGGGCACAGCTCCCTGTCTCTGCCCGCCCTTCCACCCCACACGGTCTTTGGCTTTTCCTGGAGGAGACATAGGATGTTGGGTGCCTGAGCCATTTGGGATGTGGCAGGTCATTAGATGTTGCTAAGTAAGACTGATTCACGTGGTAGGGGATGGGAGAACCTCACTTTGGACATCACGGCTCCCGCCTCAGGTCTCTCCGTGAGAAGTTGTGTAGGTGCAGACTGGCTGGACGCTCCATGCCCAGGGCACAGGACGCCCAGAAGGCCCCTGGGACCCCCAGTGCCTCAGCACCTTCCCTCTCAGCTTCCCCTTATCTGACTCCCCCCACCCGGCCCTGCCCATCCTGTCCCTCTCTTACTCTTCACCTGGTCCTTTCTCGCTGTCGTCTTTCTAGCTTGCCAGGGTGTCCAACCTGGGCCCACAGGCTGCCCGAAATCCAGGATGGCTAAGAATGCAGCCCAACACAAAGTCATAAATTTACTTAAAACATGATGAGATTTTTTTGTGATTACATTTCACCATGTATTTACTGTGTGGCCCAAGACCACTCCTCTTCCAGGGTGGCCCAGGACGCCAAAAGGTTGAACACCCATGAGATCATCACCCTTTTTCTCACCCTTGCTCTCCCCCTGGGCTCTTTCTGGGAGGCCTTAAAGCAGAGCCCACATCCCAGTGCCTTCAGGACCCAGTCAGGGGATGTGACTGGGCCTGTGGTGAGGCAATGGCAGGTGGTGACAGACGAGAGTAAACACATCTGGCCTGACCGCATTCAAATGTATTTGAAACCCTGAGACTCCTTAACGAGACGCCTGAGGGCCAAATCTGGGCTGAGTGACCCTAAGCTTTGCTAGTCGAGGAAACTGCAGGAGCTACTCCGGCCACCACAGAGAGTGTGCGTCCCCCAGGGCCTCGGGCACCAGGACCCTGGCTGTGCCAAGTCTTCGTTCTGGCTGTCCAGGCTTCCTGGGGCTCCTGTTCCTTCTCTGCCGGCTGGCTACTTCCCAACCATCCTTCAGACCCCGTTCGCACCAGCCCCCAGCCTGTTCCCACAGTGCTAGGACAGCATCAGTCGCATGGCAGTGTGGGTGCGCATCTTCTTTCACCAGGGGTTACCAGTGCATCCAGGGAAGGGACACGATGCTACCTAGGTTCCCATTTCCCTGGTTCAGAGTAGGGGCTTCATAGAGGCTTACGGGATTGAAATACCCATGGACTGTCCCCATCTCTTTTTCTCAACCCTCGAAGTAACGCTTGTGATACACATATCCCTTAGAATCTACAAGGTCACCACGCTTTAGGATAAGAAGCTGCTGTGTTATTTGTCTGAAGCCTAGAAGTATAAAAATAGATCTAGACAGACAAGTGGGCTGGGAAGGGCCAGAGGGTCAGAAATTTCTGGTGGTTAATTATGAGGGCAGAGATGAGACCAGAAGGTGACTCCTCCACGCTTCTGGCTGCCCACCAGCTGTGGTTGCCTGCCGTCAGTCCCAGGGACAGCGGGCTCAGGGCCGGCTGAGAGCTCCTGACCCAGCGGGTGGGGTCAGCAGGTGGCCCACTGCCCCCCCCCCCGCCCCCCGCCCCCCGCCCCGCTTCTGACCTGTGAGGATGCCTGCCAGAGAGGACACAGAGGGACTGGGAGCTTCCTCTGCACAGGAGGTTTGGCCACACCTGCAACTCAGGCTGAAGATCTGTACTTTGTGAAAGCTGTGTCTCCACCGAATGTGTCTGTGTAATGTGATGGTGCATGTTCTTTCTTCCTGCCCCTCACTGTCCTGGTCACCCAGCTGTGGACAAAGCCTCCATTTTAACGCGGCCCCAAGATATGGACACGGCCGTTTTGGAGTGTCTGCCCACTGCCCTAGATTTCCCCTCTGTCTGGAACCGCTAGAGTAAAGGCATGGGAAGAGCTCGTGCGGTGGTGGTGAGGGGGTCTCCCAGCGGACCTGCTGCACCTCCGTGACAGCGCCACGTAAGCCTTGCCTCCTCTCTGCGCTCCCTGCTGGGGCTGGAGAACAGAAGCATTATGTTTGCAGACTTCCTTTCAAAACAAAATGCCAGAACAGGGAAACGGGGATTTAATATCTCCAGTCGGGGAAAGAAGTTGCTTTTGGCCTCCCCCAACCCTTATTTCTCAGTCTGTTGGTGGCAGACTCGGATGTGTTGAAAGGCAGCGCAAAGCGGAAGGGGGTGGGGAGAACATCGTCTCTGGGAGATAATTGACTTCAGAAAAGGTATGTCGGAGATGTAGGGAGAAAACAAGTGAAAATATATTATTTTACAACCTTGATACTCCTGACCTCATTGGAAATAAATATACACAGTCTGTATAGCCTATCAGGTAGGCTGGAAGAGGGGATCTAGCACGGGGTACTGGCGCCCTCTCGCGGCCGTTAGAAATAGTGCCACATCCCATCTTCGTTTTCCTGCCTGAGTTAACACCAGAAGGTGCGTTAGAGATGACTGGAGAGGAGAGCAGTTCATAAAAGTAGCCCTTCTCTGAACAAGACACGTTGTCACTCTTAGGGCTGGAGGGCATTCTAGAGGAGGAGAGGTAGATATAGTAGGAATAAAAGGCAATCCAAGAGGTTGGTTTGGTTTTTGCGACTGCGTAGCTTTTGTGGGTCTCAGTTTAATCACCTGCAAAATGATACACTTAAAATGGTCGGATGTCTGGCTCCTTCCAGCAGGGATAGACTTTCAAGTCTCAGCAGCGCTTAGGGAAGGCTGAGGCATCCGAGATCTGGCCAATCATTGACTTCAGTCTGGTGGGGAAAGTCTGTACGGGATTTCTGCTTTGCATTTAAACTCGTCCCGCGCTGTTATTGTAGTCTTTCAATAGCTCCAATGAATCTGGCGTTAGCTCAGTGTAACAGAACTGGCCCTATTGTTCTTATTTGCTGTTACAAGAACATTGTCCTTGTTATGACTAAGCCTGACTTCCCTGTCTGGTTACTTGTAACGATGCTTCCTAAAACTGGTGAGAGAGAAAGCCTCCCCCTGGGGAGGTAGCTTACAGGAGGGATCTCAGCTCACTCTCGCTGCGCTGTGTGGACCCACAGAAGGCTGTGAGCAGTTGGCATCCTGAGCTCTGGACTGGGAATCAAAACGTGGGCTCAGAGTCAGTCAGTCTCCTAGCTTCCTTTTCATCTGAACCTTGTCAGTCCACCCACTTAGTGCCAGAAAGGAAAGCTCCCCAGCTTCTTGGACATATCAAAAAAAAAAAAAAGGTACCATTTTCTGCATTAAGGCTTCCGTAAGTAACCAAAGTCTCTGTTTTTTTTCAAAATTTTAGCTCACATAAGCAGACTTCAACCCTCATTCCTTGCCCCCCACCTCCACCGCCCTCCTGGTCCTGGATGGACTTCCAGATACTTCCTTCTCATAAATGCTTCAGTTCTTGTGTAAGGCTAACAGAGTCATTTATCTTTTCTGTTTAAACCCTTGGGATATTTCTGTTTAGCAAGACAGCAATTTCAGGAAGATGCACTGTTTTATTAAGTGTATTAAACAGCGGAGCAGCTCATCTGTTGGCCGCAGTTTGCCGACTGGTTGTCTTGGCTCCATCCCAGCAGAGCTTGGGTTGTTTTCCCAACACATTTTTAAATTCCTATTACTGACGACGATGTGATTTCACTGATGTTATTATTATAATTAGCTTATTTCTTACATAGCCAAAAACAGAGTAGACCTTTTGCCAAAAAGCATTATTGTAACCTTTCTGGAATGACGGTCACATAGATAAATAATTGGTACTTGTTGAGTGCCTACTATGGGCCGTGTAGTTTTGCATTTATTTCTCCTACTGTTTGTTACAGCCATAGAGGGGAGATAGTAGTGTATCATTTTGACAGACTAGGACAACACAGCTCGGGGAGGCGGAGTGGCTTGTTCAGTTCTCACAGCTCAGACCTGCAGAAGACAAAACCAAAACCCAGCTCTCACTCTGAAGCCCACACACTTCTCATAACCACCCCCACCCCACCCCGCTGCCTCCACTGACATTCCACGTGGGGCCTGTCCTGTAAGAGACTCAAACTTTGGTGCAGGGTGCTAGTCTGAGCACTCTGAGAGAGTAGGGCCCTGTCCCTGGAGGAGGGGAGGAGCTCAGACGGCTGGCTGCCTGCTCCCTGGAGGAGCGGGAATTGGGCCGCACGTGCAGCCTGCAGGGGGAGGGGAGGTCTTCATGGCTTCAGTACGTGGTGCTGGGCAGGCGGGGGCCTCGACAGAGGAACTTGGCCCCCCGATTTGACTCTCAGAACATAACCAGGCTGGTTTGTACCCTGTATGAGAGGACTGGCAGTCAAATTTTGAAATAAAAACCTTGGACTTGAATCTTGGGCTTTCTCTTCTGGAGAATTTGAGGTTTGACAGGAGACTGTCAGAAGTCGCAGAGGTGCACTTGGCTCTGAAATATGTGTACGCATGGAAGGAGACCGGTAAAAACAGGAGATAATGAACCCAACTGTTTTCGCATATTTAAGTGCTGATGGGTAGGAAAGGGACGAGATGCTTTCTGTGTGATCAGGTAAAGGAGAACCAATGGCCTCATTTCGGGGAACAACACACTCAGCATAGAATAAATGTGAAGATTTGAGATGATCAAAGGGGTAAGGTTTTTTTTTTACTTTGAAGTTTTTTAGCACTGGAAATGTGTGTGTGCAGGTGTGTGTGTTTGTGTTTCTGCATGTGTGTGTTTCTGCATGTGTGTGTTTCTGCGTGTGTGTGTTTCTGTGTGTGTGGTTCTGCATGTGTGTGAAACTACATGCATGTGCTCATGCATACAAAGGAAGGGGCAACTAGAAGAGAGAAGATTTAATTAGATGACCTTTAAGACTCCATATTATATGGACTTCTATAATTAAATTTTTAGGATGAGCCTTCAAGCACCATACTAGTTATTGGAGAGATGTGTTTGCACAAGGAGTCTTGCAGGGTGCATTTTCTTTTTTTGAAAGATTTCAAATTTTCAAACTGTGACAAGAAGGGCACACCAAGCAGCTTTGACCCGCCCTTGCCATGTGTGTTCTAAGAAATTCTCTCACATAACAACAACGCGATGATGTAAGTTCCAGGGAATTCAGCAGAGCTGTGATGCTATCCTCTCCAGCTCCCTCAATGGACAAATATTCCCTGACCCAGCTCGCTTGGCTGCCCTCACCTGTCACCATCTGGTGGACTTCTGTGTCTGCCACAGTTCCGTAGCCTTGGCCTTGGCCTTTCCTGACGGTGGCATTGGTGAAGGCTGCAGACAGGCTGTTTGGTGGTGCTGGGTGCTTTTCACACCATCCGCATCTGGCACAAAACACCCAGGAAGAATTAACAGCAGAGAAGAAAATCTCACTGTGGCTGCGAGTCCCAGAGCCCTGGCCTGCTGGCCATCTTGACTGGGGATGGAGACAGCGGGGACAGCCAGGATGGCCCAGGCCTTCTGTTCTGCCATCCGGGTTTGCCCCCTTGAGCCCCTGTCCATCCCCAGCTTCCTCATCTCTACAGTGAGGGATTCTTGTGGCAGCAGTGAGAGTCAAGTGGCAGATTGTAGGTAAAAGTGCTTAGTAAACTAGATAGCAAAGTGCTAGACCGCTGCAATGTATTATAATTTATTATTAATATACCAGGGAGGCAGCCTGAAGCTAGAATAGCACAGCGAGATGGGAAAGTCTGCAAAATGCTGTGGAGAGAAACGAAAGGGGCGTGACCCAGGGTGACTGCTGGTTGTGCCGCTGAACATGGTGCTTCTCGGGGTGCCGAGTGCACCTCCTCTCGGCATGCATGTCCACAGGCTCTAGAACTAGCGATGGCCACGGCTTATTAAGCATTTACTGAGAGTCAAGTGCTTTGTCAAGAGAAGTCCAAGTGTTGATAATTCTGAAAGTTCTTATTACCTCTCTGAGAAGGTGCAGAGTTTCAGATTGTGTTACTCACTCAAAGTCACAAACTCAGAAAACAGCAGGACTGGGAAGCAAATTTCCAACCCCCTGCAGAGGCCTTGCATTGTGTGCGTGTGTGACTGTGCTCTTTCCACTCTTCCCCACTCATTCCCCAGCAACACAGAGCTGGTCAGCAGCAGCTCCTAAAACAAGAGTTTATCTGAATCTGTAAACCACGGACTCTCTTCAAGCAGGACCTTACTCACTCATGGACTTGCTGATGTCTGCTAGTGAGGCCTGGTTCTACACCTCACTTGATGACTTTCTCAGTTTCATTTATTTACGGATTTTGCAAAGTGATGAGAGTCTAAAAACTCTGAACTCATGAACACTGCAGCTTCGGGGGCCATTGGTAACAAGTGTCCCCTCCCTTACTTTCCCTGCCTGGGGCCCAGGCCAGGACTCGGGAGGGGGGCAGAGAACTCAGGAGCTCTGGAGCAGGCCGGCCAGGACCAAGGTCCTGGATACCTCTCTGCAGAGCACCCCTAGGCATTCACCCGTTGTCCTGTGCCAGCTTCACCAGGGACAATATTCCCTCAAGGTTTATGGGTTGACACCAGGCATCAAACTAGCAAATACCAGGCATTGCGTTGGCCTGTGAACCGCCTGACTTCGCAGGGGTGGGGTGGCTCACTCCACAGGGCCTGTGCCCTTTGCTGTGACATAGCCCATGTCCAGGACAGCATGGGTCACAAAGAACTCTGCTGCCCTGGATTTCCTGCTCCGGCTGCACACGGAGGTAACCTGGGTCTGTGGGCAAGGTCTGCTGAGTCTCCTGTGAGTGGAAAGAGGAAGCTGAGGGAGATGGATGTCCTTCCCTTCCCCCCTTCCCCCTCCCTCCTGGGCCCACCACGTGTTCTCAGGAAAGTCCTGGCTGGTGCATTTGGAATTCTTAGACATTTACCTGTTCAGGTATCCCTTCATATCACATGTCTCACACTCTTACAGAGATGTCTCTCCTTTTCCTTCTCTCTGTCTTTTTCTGTGACAGTAGTCCTTTGATTTTCTGTTTCTTTCACAGTGAGGAGAGGGGCTGTCATGGCTATCCACCCTCTATTACTTTTGACCTCTGACCTCTGACCCTCCTTATGACACTGTACCAAGGCTGGCTTCCCAGGGCCAGCATGCACCTACACGCAGGGAGGGAGCTCTGCTCCAGGGCCCCAGGGCCACGCTCCCCAAATCCCCTCATCTGCAGGCACACAGTTCTCCTGACACTCTTTTGTCATAGTTATCAAAGTGCCCTGTTACATAACTGCTTTTAAAATGGGAAATATTCCATTTTTGGAGGAAATACTCAAGGAGAACAGTGGCTGTCCTCATCTGCCCTCTGCTTGTGCGCTCTGCACCAGCTCCGGCCCCAGCTGCCCCGGAGAGCACAGCCCACCCATGAAAGTCACCAGACCCTGCTTCCTCTCACACTGAGGCATGGTCCCTCCAGCTCTTCCTCCATCTTCTCTTTTGGTCATGGGTCCAGGTGGCCCCTCATGCTCCAAGCCAGAGGGCAAGTTTCATGCCTGTGTGAAGGGATGAGCTATGCGGAGCATGCATGCAGTAGTCTAGAGTGTAGGTCAAATATTGCAAGGGTTTTCATCTTGCTAGCCACTAACGGTCAGGTTCAGTGGCATTCTGGACTGCCAGGGGGAAGGCTGTGACTGACAATGCCGGCCATGGCCCAAGCAGAGGGGTGCTGGAACTCAGCCATCCCCGCCTTCCATGGAACTGAAGCCGTACCACTGAGTACACTGTTCTTCTCCTATTTGTGTCAATATTCCCATTTCTTCTGACATCTTCTGGGGCCATTAGTTTCCCCTAACAAGGTAGAAATAAATGCTGTAAAACTGTTACAGCATCATTATCACCTCAAAGTTCTAAGAAGCGCCAGGTCTTGGGCTCCAGCACGGACATGCTGACTTCTGTGAAATACGAGGCTGGCCCCCAGCCCCTCCTGAGACAGGCTAACATCTGAGAACCACTGTGGAACAGACAGGGGAAGCACCGGACGTGGGAGTTGAAGTGCAAAAGGCTAGAGGTGCTTCTGATGAACTCCTTTCTTTTAGCAGAGTCTCAGGAAGGCAAACCTGCTGGTTCAGGATTCTCCAGGTGAAGTGGCTTGAGAAGGACCTGTATTTGATACACTGTTCAGGGCAGATTTTACCAAGCCTCCGTAAGTCCCTCCTGGACAGGGAAGCAGAGCCCTTTGGCTGGCAGCGTGATGTGGACACCCCACTCTGGTTTTCACGCTCTGTTTTGGCTGTCACGTCAGCTGGCCTTCCCTCCCCAGCTCATACTTGCTCATGACATTGGCATCAAAGCTTTCATTGGAACACATCAGGGAAGACACTGGGTTTGGGCTGTTGGTGGGGAGTGAGGATGCTAACGACAACCACCTCTGTGGGCACGTGTGCCTGTGTCTGTGTTTTCTCTCCTTGAACACTAGAGCTGGAGAATCAAGGTCAATGAAAAGTAAATAGGTTGAGCTCATCCATCTCTTCAGTCTCGGGTGCTGTCTCCAGAAAGAGCACATCCAGGGCCCAGACAGCAGTTTTGCTGGGATATCACTCCAGCCGTGAAGGACATTGGGCAAAACACTGCATTGCTTCAGCAGCTCCCAGGTTTCAAATCCTTCTCTGCAGCGGCTGAGACGTGGATGCACTACTATTGGCATGCTATATATCTGAGCAACCTCAATTTTCTCTCCTGGAAAATGGGGTAATAACGGTCTCAAAGGCTGCTGTGAAGCCTAATCTGAGGACCTATGCACATAAAACAGCTACTACAGTTTAAGGCACTTGGATCTCTGCCTCTAGGGCCGTTCTGCAAGTACCAGGGGTACCAGGTAGCAGGAGGTTCTTCCTGTGCATGCTCTTGCTTTCTTAACTTGGCAGTCTGGGAGCTGTAGGATGCTAAGGCTGGCGGTGGCCAGGTCTCTCCTGTGTCTGTCCCTGCTGCATGCGGTAGGAACAGGACTGCAGGACAGGAGAGCACGGACACCCCTCTTCCCCGCTGTGGCGGTCAGGACAGCGCCCCCTGGTGGCAACTGAGGTCAACGCTGCCGGGCTGGAGGAAAGAGACTGTCAGCTACTTCCTTTTGGGGACTTGACTGGGGCGATTGGGTCCTTCCTTCTCACTCCATCCTGAGAACATCTCTGCTGCAAAGTGCTCTCGATGTCTGCCAGAGAGTTACTCAGGTTCAATCATGTTCTGATAGCTCTTTCTGACATCCGCTACCTCTCACATCAGAAGCGTTCTCTTTGGCTCTTGACTCACTTCCGCTTTGGCTGTTGGATTCCTTCTGCTCCTGAAGCAGACGCGGCGCCTGTGCTGTCTGTGCAGAAGGTGGCTGAGCTCACAGATCCCTGTGCGTTTTACCTGCCAGCTGGGACGGCCCCGTGAAGCAGACTACGCTTAAAAAGGCACGGCCGTGTCAGAGATACCCAACACCAGCTTTTTCTCTGTCTGTCTCCCTCTTTCTCTCTCTCATACACACACACACACACACACACACACACGCACGCACGCAGGGACACAGGTGCATAGAACTTTCTAGACATTTTGCTGGTGTAAATAACTCCCACATTCATCCGCAAAGCTTTTAGTCCCCATTATAACTGAACTTCCCCTCTCAAAGTACAGTTTCCCTTTCCTCCTGCTAAATCCAACCAAAAGTTCTGCACATTTTTTTTTTTTTTGCTAATCAAAAGAAGATGCTAACCAGGCCTCCCCTAGCCCAGCATTGCTCCCTGGTCCAGCACCTCCCTGACAAGACAGCATCGCCTTGTCTCTGCTCCTCTAGTAAGAGAGGAAGGTGCGCTCAAGACGCTTCTGGGGGTCAGATCGTGTCCTCCCGGGCACTGTGCGGGGTGCGAAGGGAGGGGGCAGAATGACCCCTCGAGCACCCTGGAGAGTGTTTCTCCTAGGAAGTGGTGAATCAACAAGGGAGGCTGCAAAAGCGGAGTGATGAGGCACATGCCTTAGAGCAAACACCAGGGCTGCAAATGGGCCCGGCGGGTCAAGGGTGTCCCCGGAGCACCGTTCTGTAGGGAAGGGTAGATTTCATAGTGTCCAAGGCTCATCTTGCCAACGGGTAGCAGCAACTGGCCCCACGGCCAGCTGGAACATGACTTGATAAAGGAAATCCTCTTGATCTTCCTAGCGCTGGTGCCATGCTGTTGTAAGGAAAGGATCCTCTGAGGGCATGGGAAGGCCTGGCCATGGTAAGAGAAGGTTCTCGAGACTGAATGAACTTCCTCTTGCTTGGGAGTCCAACAGAACCGGGTTCTATGGCAACTCCGTGGCTTACTGGCCGCGTGAAATGGCATTGGAGTTAACCCGGCCCAGCTGCGGTTTTGCCGTCAGAAACTTCTGAATATTCGCCTCTGGATTTGGTTGTGAGGATGGGGTGAGCCGTGTGTGAGCACCACACAAAGAAAGGCGTGTGGGGGTGGCGGTGCCCACCATCAGGGGGACATGGAGATGGCAGCCAACTCTGCTCCACAGACCTTTCCAGAGTGATTATGAGGGTCATTCTGGCTGGGTGACCAGCAGTGACCCAAGGATCACCGAACTGTAACCTGGAAACTGAGAAAAGTGGTCCTCCCCATGCTTCCTGGGCCAACACAGCCTGCTGTTCCCCCCCGGAAACCTCTCCCCACAGACTTCTGAGCGGTTGGCTGGCCCATCCCCTTCCCACGGCTTCACCCGCTGGGCCAGGGGTTAGGAGGGGGCAGGAGGCTGGGGATGGCGCCCACTCACAAGCACTGTCCCAGCGGTCTCCTGTCCTCTGGCCCACACACTGGTGCTCTTTATGCTGATGATAAACAATGGGGCCTCCCCAGGGGGAAGCCCTGCCTGCCTCCGGCCTCTCATCTCTGAGCACCCCCACCCCAACACCGCATGCTCCTGGAGACCAGGAGGGCTTCTGGAAGCAGAGGATTGGACCCCGGACCTGGTGACGACTTGTGAGGGTAACAGGCCAGGATCACTCTGGGACTCTGTGTCCCCAGCTGTGTAGAGAGGGAAGTGAGGCACTGACGTGGGAAAGGAGAGCAGGGCCTGGGTGTGGGGGAGCTCAGAAGGATTTCAGAGGGTTACAGAGCTTTCCCAAGAACTAGCAAAATCTGATGTCGGCAGAGTGTTGGCCGAGACCAGGAGGAGCCATGTGCCTGATGCTGCTCTGGGGCCAGAACTGGGGCCATCTCAATGGAAATCTCAGCCCAGGAGAGAACTGTCTACAGTGGGTAGGAGGTAGGCCTTCCTTGGGCACCTGACATGGGTGTCTCATTTAATTCTTACACCAGGCCTGTGAGGAGGGGAATAGGATGGTGTTTTAGAGGTGAAACAGCATAGCTCCATGGCTGGGGAACTTGACAAGGTGACCAAACTCTCAGTCCCCCAGAAACCCTGTTCTGGGGACACTGCGGCCAGGGCAGAAGGGATCCCCAGTCAGCACCTGGGAGGACCCAAGCACGGAAGGCAGGGTTGGGCTGGCAGGCCCGCAGGTCCTGGGTTTCCCAGCACTAGACAAATGTTCAGGCTTGTTCTGTTGCTGATACATCTCTGATGTCATTTCTGTTCTCCTCCTGTCTGCGCTGGGCTGCAACCATGTCCACCTCCTGCAGCTCCTCCCCCTACACTCGCCCCCAGACACGTGCACCGCCACCTGCCTGCCTTCCGGCTTGCTCATCCCGTTATCAAGTGGACGGTTCCCACACTTCCTTCAGGTCTCTCATCCAATGCCACTTCACCGGAAATGCCTTCCATCACCCTCCAGAGTAGAAAACCTGCCATTGCACTCTCTCCTTACCTTGGTTTAACCAGTCTCCTTAGCTGTTTCTAAAACCTAACATATTATATATTTGCATGGTTATTTATTTAGTGCTAATCTCGCCGCACTAGAATTACAATTACATGTAATCATGGACATTGTTCACCTGTCTAGAACACTGGCACAAACAAGGCACTTAATGCAGAAACGTTTGGGATCTACTCACGGTAAGGAGAGGGCCTTTTTCAACTCTGATATCATGTGGTGTCATGCTGGCCCTGTCAGTCTGGGCACTGGATGTTTACAAAGACACCTGGACGCGGCCCTGTCCCCCCCAGATTTTACTATTACAGAGCAGGGAAGCAGGCATAAACGGTTTAATAGCAGGGGCCCAATAGGAGACCCGGAGGGAGCCATTCAGCTGTCCTGGTTTCCAAGAGGCCTCAGGAGGGGGCCAGGCCTGGGGACTTGCTCAGGGCCGTCTGACCCTGAGACCCCTCTCTGCACCTCTGGTGGCTGGGCCACACCACAGGGAGGCTGTATGAAAGGCACAGAGGAGGATGGGCTAATTTCCTTTGATGTTTTCAAAGGTAGAAAACAATTCCTCTCTTCTTCTGAGAATCACTTTGCTGGAGGCTGCGGGATGCTCCCTCTGCTTGAAATGCTAATTAGAGCTAGCTACACCTCAGGCCTGCCCTGCCTGCCCCTGGTCCCTGGGTGTGGGGGGCAGTGGAACTGGGCACCAAGCCACTTTTTCCAAAGCCTGTGCAGACAGCCCGCACTGCTGCACTGGGTGAGGACGCGGGGGAGAATGAGACTTTCCCTGTGTTTGCAGGCCTGGGGGCTCAGACTCCATGCGCCCCTTCCTCATGACCTCCTGCACTGTTGTAAAGTAATCATTTAACTCACCCATGTTCCACGGGCAGTAACAGTGTTACTGCGTGAAAGGTGGAAAACATGAAATGTGGTCGAGAGTGCGGGAGTCACTGGTCTGCTGGGGGCACAGGGTCTGAACGACCTGTCCCTCCCAGGGTCCCCTCCACCCCAATTGTTTGAATGTGGGGTTTCTGTCCCTGGAGGTGTCTGTCTGCCCCTTCAACTCTGGTCTCCCGCAAGGCGCAGGCCTGCTCTGTTGTGCATCAGTACTGCAGCGAAGGGCAAGAGTGTGTGCCCTGCGGGGACCTGGCCTCCCAGGATCTAGCAGAGCCCTCTGCTCCCAACCACTTCAGCAGGCTGGTCACTGGGTGGCGGCCTCTGTCTTCCCTGTCTCCCTCGGTGTGACTGCAGCACTGCACAAATGCAATTCACGTGTGAATTAATACTACACAAGCACCAGTGAAACCAGAGTCAGGCACTGCTAGGGGGAGGGGCATGAGGCGAGTGGACACAGAGATGAATGGTCCAGGATGCCTCTCAAGGAGCGATCAGCTCGACCTTAGTAACATCACAGAGAAAGAAAGGGCAGCAGGTGGAAAGGGGTGCCCTGAGTTGAGCGGCAGGAGGTTAACTGCCCACTCCTGACCCCTGCTCCTGATCTGTGAGCAGTTCCCAGCGCCCCAACCCCCACGTGTCCTTCCGCCCTGCATGCGTGCATCCGTTCCCAGTGCTGGTGCTGAATGTGTTCTAGCAAAGCAATCAAGTGAACTTATTTTAAAAAGAAAACTCATTTACCAAGCAGGCCTCTGGAGCAGTTGATGGAATAGCCCTCTTCTGGATGGAAATAGTGGTGTAATGGCTTCCCCGGGGCTATTACTGCACTGACATTACAGCAGGCTAATAAACCCCAGAGGGGTGCGACGTGCTTGGCCCCCCAGTTGGCACGTCTGGATAGGCGAGATTGCAGGTGTAGTGGGGACTGCTGCGCCTGCAGATTCGGAGGACGGCCACTGGAGGGCGCGCGTGCGCTCCTCCCGCCCCCGGAGCTGCTAGCAAGCTTCTGGCTTTGGGGTGAACTAGGCAGGGCGGCTCCTTACACCTGGAGGGCTCTTCCCAAGGACGCCCAACGGGGAGGCAGCGGGGGTGGGAGGGAAGCAGCCTGCCCTTCACTCTCTCTCCTTGCCCCTAGCAGCATTTCCATAAAACAGTTTGCAAAGCTGACCACACAGGTAGGGTTGGAAGGGTGGGTAGGTCACAACACCAAATCAGAAACTGGAATGTTAATGATTACTTTTAAAGTTTTTAAATCCCATTAAAATGTGGTTGAGTGTATTTTCTACAGGAGAAATCAGTGAGTTGAGCTCCGAAGCCCCTAGCAGGGCTAGTTTCAGGAGCCTCCCTCGCACTTGTTCCTCTCGGGGCTTCCTTGGTGTGGCCTGGGCACCTCTCACCGGCACCACTGTTCCCCAGCGACTGGATTACTTTCCTTTGCGTCCCCAGTGCCCTGCCGATAGCAAGAACCTGAACAATCCATATTTGAGCTGAACTTGGTATTGCTTCTCCTGGGGTGGGGGGAACTTGTGCAAAAGATGCCAGCTACTTCCCGCGGTGTGACAGCTACACCTTCGGCCCAGCTGTCAGACCATGTGACACTATTTGGGACCAGAAAATAAGGCTCCCCTCTCACAGACCAATGGCAGATGTGCAATTACCATCTGAGATGGCCTCCCCCCATCTGAAAAGCTTGAGGACCCCAGTACATCTTAGACGTGTTTCCTTAGCATTTCTAGACCACTCATGAGCACTGCAAGGAACATTTTACTTATTTAGTTCTTTTTAAATGCAATTAGTTAGTTTTAATTTTACATGTGCATATCCTTCAGGAAGAGCAACTGCTGGCAGATGAAATGCATATTTAAGTAACACCCCGGCCGCCCCCTGGTGGCAGAGGAAGGAAGGGACGCTAGAGGCTGGCAGGGCTACCAGCCCTGAGCCAGGCTTTTCTTTTGGGAAAATGCAACGCTTTCTCTGGGTGTCCTCTGCCCTGGCCTGAGGCTCTGGGTGGGAAGTGAGGGACAGCCTGGGGCCACAGGTGGCAAGAACGCGGGTGGCAGAGGAGATGGCCTGGTCCTGCCTTACCCTTCCCAGTGTGGCCTGAACTCTTGGAAACCCCCGGCCCTGCACCTCCTGACAGGATGGCCCAGGAGAGGCTGGGCAGACCGGAGAAGGAGCAGGTGGCCAGCGAATCTATGCCCCTTCCAACCCCAGCGCAGGACAGTAACTTCTCTTTAACTTTCAGAGCCTCAATTCAAGGCTGGTTCCATCCCTAGGCTGGACTTAGAGATTTATCTTGTGGAATTATTTTTCCACAAAAGTTGCCTTCAGCTTTGTTCCCCTGAAAGCCCTGGTTCTTTCTGAGGGCAGGTGGAGGTCAAGTCCACAAGGAGGGGCTGGCCTGTCCTGAGATGCCCTCCTGGGAAGGGTGGGTTGGGCAAGGCTTTGTGCAGGGAGGGCTAGGGGTCTCTGCACAGGGGACACCTCAGCCCCTCACTCTGCCTCTGTCTTTCTCCAGGTAGCAGGCAGGTAGCAGGTTCATGGGCTCACCTGCTTGCATTTTGAGAAGCCCAATTCAGAAAACATTTCCTCTTGTTTAGAGACTGTGTTCATCTTTTCCTGAGCCACCTGCCTGTCATTTCATGACTCAGCCCTCTGCCCTCCCCCACTCCCCACTGTGAGAAGTAGATGAGGTGGGAACAACAGGGAAATTATTATCTTACCAGCACTGTGTACTCTCGCCTTCTTTCATCTCACAAAAGATAACACCGGATGCCAGCACTAACAATAGCTACTGCATGTTGGGGGCTGACAACTTTGTCCCACCCCCATTTAGTGCCTTTCTCACAACTCTTCCAAGGAGTGGGGCCCACCAGTGCCCCCACTTTGCATATGAGACACTTCAGTCACAGAGAAGTTGCTAGTTGTTTCTGACCACTAGGCTGGGCTGTTGCGTAGGCAGGAGCCCCTGGAATTGCCCAGTGAGGCCTGGCAGGAGGAGAAACACTGCCTGACAGTCCCCTGTGTGTTGGGAAGTAAAGAAACAGCTCTCTATTGCTTCCCGGTGCTCCAGTGATGAAAAGGATATGAAATAGAGATGCAGACACACCCAGCGCAGGAGAAGGGGGGCTGGCAAGAGTGACATGAATTCTGGGTTCTCCCTATCCCATCTCACCTCCCTGCTCCTCATCACCACTCCCCCAGGCTTGGACCGCAGATGTCCAAGGGCTGAGACCAAGCCTTGCCTATGGTGCCAGCTACCTTTCCTGCCGGCAGCTGGCACCATGCCCCAGACCACCCGCGCATTGTCACCACCTGTGGCCCTCTAGAAAGACTTAACAAAGAAAAGGAATTGTTTGCTTTGATAGTAAATACAAGTTATTGGTCACATGCTTATTACCTAGGACAGTGATATTTTCTTTGACACAGCTGGCTCCAGTGATAAAATTCAATAGTGCATGAACCTGGTGCTTTTGCAGACTGGAACTCACGTTGATGAAGGCCATCGTGAGGGGATCATGCTCCACACTCAGGACTTGAGGCTGTAGGTCTGTCCCCTCACACACATCTGTCCCTGAGCTAATCCAGTTGGATGGGACACATGGATGGACCTGGCAAGCAGAGGTCTGGGTCCTGGGGGAAAGAAGAGGTAACACTTACAACACAGCCAGGCCTTTCCAGGGCACCTTGGTCCAGCTCACATGGCCACATCTCCCATCAGAAATACAAACGCAGCTGCCAATATTCCAGGGAGCCAAGGAATGGCCCTTCCTCCAGCAGAAGGCATGTGGTAGGTTGAGCTAGGACCCCAGGGCGCAGGGGCTGGGCAGGGCACACGCAAGCGCTCAGGCTGGAGCCCAGAGGCTGGAAGCTCTGGAGGCAAATATTGATGAGCTGAGTGCAGACTGTAAAAGATCCAGCCAATGAACAGACCACCTAACAGAGGCGGCAGTGATCATTCTCTCCCACCAGTAAAAACCAACCATGGAGAAAAGCAAAACTAATCAATGTTGCAGTCAGAAACTCTGCTCCTGGAGGAGACAAGCCTGGCTCAAGGGACCGAGGATGAGTACAGCATTTAAAACGGGCGAGAGGAGGTGCTGGAGGCAGACCCAGAGTCACTGGGGATGAGCCCTGCCTTCAGGGGTCCTTAGGAGCCCAACGCAGCTGACCTCTCCTACCCCACATCTGGTGTCGGGGCTCCGTGGGCTTCAATGCCAAGGCCCCTGCAGGGCCTCCAGGATGCCAGAGAACTGGCAGAGGAGGCAGGAGCCAGGAGCATCTGGCTGTGTCCTGCAGCCCACGGGAGGGCTGTCTGCAGGCTTCCCCACAGCCTGGCCAGCCCAAGTGAGGCCCCTGGGCTCCAAACTTGGGGCCAGCCTGGATGTCCCGGGCCCAACATGTGTTGTGTAATTGGGCTAAGTGGCCCCTTCTCTCCTTCAGCCAGAGCCAGGAGGGGCTGGCCATGATTATCCTCCACCATTAGAGACCCAGGCTGTCAAGGGGGTAGGGGAGGAGGAAAGGGATCCAGAGTGAGGATGCGGAGGGCCCAGGTACTGCACCCTTTCAAGAATTCTTAACACAGGTCCTACATTTGATGAAACCCAGTCGGGAAGAAGACTGCTCCTCATGGAAGAAATACTCTAATTGGCTGCTTGGAGGGGACAGGGAGAGTAACAGGACTGGTTACTAAGCGGGGCAGTGGTGGGGGGCCTTTCTCTTTCTAGATGGGTGTGCAGGTCTGGAGCCACTGAGCACTTGGAAAGGAGGAGAGGTTGCAACTGCTCCAGGGACCCCCCTGAGGGCCCCCGGGTGGCGGAGCTCTCTGTCTCTCCTCTAACAAACACTCACCTCTTCCATGGGGCTTGCCTGCCTGGACGGCCCCCAAGGACCCGTTGCATCCACAGCTCTGCCTCCATCTGCCTCTACCTGCCTCCCTCTTCGCTCGGTGCCAGAAGCAGTTTTCCTTTCTTTTCTTTTTTTAAAAGATTTTATTTATTTGTTTTTAGAGAGAGGATAAAGGAGGTAGAAAGAGAGGAAGAGAAACAGCAATGTGTGGTCGCCCCTTGTGCACCCCATACTGGGGACCTGGCCCGAAACCCAGGCATGTGCCCTGACCGAGAATCAAACCAGCAAACTTTCGGTTTGCAGTGCAGCACTCAATCCACTGAGCCACACCAGCCAGGGCTATTTTAGTTTTTTATAGGCTAACTCATTTACAAAAAAACAAAAAGCAAGAAACAGAAACACTATTGCACAAGGTGGATACCATGAGCTTTAAAATTTTCTTCATTTATAGCTTTTTAAACAAAGAAATTGATGGCAGTGTGGATATGGTCCTGTCATCTGGTCCAGGAAGAAGGGAGTCTGGAGTAGCTCCTGGGAAGACCTGTGGGATGTCACTGAAGGCATCCCATCCCGAAAGGAGGCACCCAGTGCAAAGTGTAGGAGGTGAGGGAAGGAAGCTCTGTTGCAGGAGCGGTGGGAGCCAGAGGCTTAGACTGACTTCTGCAGCCCGGCACAGCCTAGGGAGGACTTCTCCCCTCCTTCTCCGCTTGCCTTGAGGCCTCCCCACTGGGACTTAGCCCCTCCTAGAGGGTGGCTATGAGAGGTACCCTCCCCGAAGCAGACCTCTGGGGGTGCTGGCAGGCAGATGGTTCCTCCTTAAAGAAACGGAGACATAGAGAAAGAGCAAATGGAGACAAGATAGACAGAGAGATTCCATTTTGGCTTTTGTGCCAAGAAATGGGCGTGGATGGAACTCTTAGCGGAGCTCTGATGTGGTATCAGGGCAGAAAGAGTCTTCCCCAGGCTTCATAAAGGAAGTCAGATAAATGCAGAGAATTGGGCAGGAAGCCAAGGAAACAAATCACCCCACCCCAGGACTATTCTTTGTGGGTTAAAGACACCGAGAATAAAACCCTAAGAAAAGAGGGGTTCAAACCGAAACCTGATTAAGGTTTAGTGATTCCGGAATCAGTAAATCAAAGGGAAGAATGTCACTGAGTGTCCAGGGTTAGTTTTAGATGCTTCAGCCAAAAAATAGCATGGCAGGTCATTAAATGAATTTAGTTGGGATTCTGGGTTTTTATATTGTGGTTAATTAATCTACATAAGTATCTATAATGGCAGAGTGACCATGAGCCAAGACAAGTTATTATCAGGCGAAGTCATGGGCAGCCTTGGAATGGAATGGGGAGGGCCCGGGAACTGGGGGCTGGGCCTTACCCGGAATCCCTGGGTTTTGAGGGTGGGGGTGGGGCAGAGGTAGGCTAGAGGAACTGACCCCTGGACTGGGAGCCGAGGGGTCAGCAGCCTGGTCGGCCTGGTCGGGGGACGGTGAGCGGCCCAGAGGCTTGTTCAGGGGCTGCTTTCCTAGTTCTGAGAAGGTCTGTCTCTGTGAGGGATGGCGAGAAAATCTCCAGCTGCGAAATGTCACCTTCAACCTGACACTGGAGCCAGAGCATTTACAAATCTGCCTGTCACCGTGACAGCCTGACAGATAGCAACCCGAGCTGAGACTGAGTTAAATCGGCATCATAAGTCCTGCAAAAACTTTTGGCTCTGAAGATTTTTATCATCAAGACAGGTTAAGGGAAGGGGGAGCAGGAGAGGGGCACGGCTTCCACATAGGAAGGAGACCGAGGCTCCTCAGGCACCCCAGCAGCTGCGGGATTATCTATTACCTGAGGGGAGGTGACAGGAGAAAATTACCAGCATCAGCCCCATCTGTTGCTGAGCACCGCTTGTTTCACCTTCACTAATTCACTCGGGGTGTCATTTTTCCTTTGTCTCCTTGTCATTCTGCAAACCCTACATCTATTTGCCCTGGTGTTCCCAGTAGGGGTTGTGGCTGCGGAAACAGAGCCTCCGGTACCTTTTCAGCGAACGACAGTCACTCCAGGTCTCCCTCTCCCTCCTCTCTTCATTGTCATTTCCTCCAAAATTGATTAGGAACTGGAAGAGCAAGAGGAGAAGCTGTGATTGCTTTTGCAGCCTGGGTCTGCAGGCAAAGCACATCTCTGTGTTTGGCTTCCTCTCCTGGGACCTGCCTCTGTCAGGAAGAGGTGGCAGAGTATTAATAAGGAATACAGACACACTCGTGTCACTGGGAGAGAGGTTGCAAAAACTGGCTCTCACATTATCCTCGCATGCTTGGGATCAACCTCTCTCCAACCTTGGCTTTCCCACCTGTAATACAGACCTAATGCCCGCTCTCCTCCCACCGGCCAGGGCTGTTGTCAAGATTAAATGAGAGGGTGTGAGGGGAAGCTCACGGTGCCTACTGAATGAGAAAGTTAATTCAAAGCACTGAATGGGCCTTGCATAGAATAAACGTTCCACAGCGATCATTGTATCAGTATGCAAATATAAGTAATTGTGATTACATTTGACCCTCGAGCTATCTGCCATTCTTCTGGTTCACAAGGCTGGTAATGATTTTTCATTCCACATTTATTGAGCAAGTTCTATGTGCCAGGCACTGTATGCTATCATGGGGCAGTTGTGGAAATTTTTAATTTTTTTAATTATATTTCATTGATTATGCTGTTACAGTTGTCCTGATTTTTCCCCCTTTGCTCTCCTCCACCCAGCACCCCACTCCCTCAAGCAATCCCCCCACCCTTGTTCATGTCCATGGGTCATTTGTATAAGTTCTTCGGCTACTCCATTTTCTACACTGTACTTTACATCCCCGTGGCTATTCTGTAACTACCTATTTGTACTTCTTAATCCCCTCACCTCTTCACCCACTCTCCACCACCGACTCTCCCATCTCTTTCATCTTTAATCTTTGTCATTTTAATTTTGATATGTCTTGGAGTGGGCCTCTTTGTGTCCATCGTAATCAGGACTCTCTGCTTCCTGGACTTGCATGTCTATTTCCTTCATCAAATTAGGGAAGTTTTCTTTCATTATTTTTCCAAATAGATTTCCAATTTCTTGCTCTTTCTCTTTTCCTTCTGGCACCCCTATGAAGCAAATGTTGGATTCCTTAAAGTTGTCCCACAGGCTGCTTACATTATCCTCACTTTTTTGGATTCTCTTTTCTTCTTGTTGTTCTAATTAGTTGTTTTTGCTTCCTTATGTTCCAAATCATTGATTTGATTCTTGGCTTCATCTGCTCCACTGTTGTTTCCTGTAGGTTGTTTTTATTTCAGTTAGTGTGTCCTTCCCTTCTGACTGGATCTTTTTTATGCTGCTGAGGTGCTCACTAAGTTCCTTGAGCATCCTTATAACCAGTATTTTGTACTCTCCATCTGATAGATTAGTTCTCTCCATTTCATTTAGCTCTTTTTCTCAGGTCTTGATCTGTTCTTCCTTTGGGCCATGTTTCTTCATCTCCTGGTTTTGGCAGCCTCTTTGTGTTTGTTTCTATGTACTAGGTAGAAGTGCTATGACTCCCTGTGTTGGTAGTGTGGCCTAATGTGGTAGGTGTCCTGTAGGGTTCAGTGGCACAGTTTCCCCTATCACCCAAGCTGGGTATTCAAAATGTGCCCTTCTTATGGGCTGAGTACACCCTCCTCTTGTAGTTGAGACTTGGTTGCTGTTGGCAAGTCAATGGGAGGGATTTACCCAGCCAGGCCAGTCAACTGCAAGGAATGGCTGTGACTACTTACCACCAATCTCTGCCCTCTGTGGAGGATCAGCTGTGTCAGGGCAGGGTGGTGGTGCTCCAATGTGGTCTTTAGCTGTCCACTGGGTGAGCTGGTCCCTGGGGTTTCCAGGGTGGTGCACGCCAAGATCAGCACCCACCTGTCTTTTTCCCGGGCCACCTTGACTGAGTTATAAAGCAATCTGAGATGGCTGCTACTTGTGCTGGGCTTGGAGATTCCAAGATGAAGCCAAGCTATGAAATTAGGCTGGCTGCTGCTAGTTCCAGGCCTCACTGAGGCCAGCTGTTGCTTGTTTGATAGAATTTAGGAAGTTGTGAAGCAGTAGCCAAGACCAGTTATTCCTGTCAAAAAGCAGCTTGGATGGGCCCATAAGTTGGGTGGGGCAGAGTCTCTGGGGATCTCCAAGGCAGGTCAAACAGTGTTAGCCAGGTTGATGGAATCTTAGTTATGGCACTAGTCTGCCAGCTCTATGGGGGAGGACCCAGAAAAGGGACAATGGCCTCTGCTCACCTTGATTCCAGACACCTCAGCCTCCCCCTGCACACCACTGGTAGTCCTCAAGCTGCCACCCCTTCGCCAGAGCCCAGAGGGAGTGAGTCTAAGTAGGTGAGTCCATGTGTGGGTTCTTTAAGAGGAACTGCTTGGGGCTCCAGAAGTTTCTTCTACTGATTCAATTTCTGCTGGTTTTTGCAACCAGAAGTTGTGGGGACTTAGCTTCCTGGCGCTGGAACCCTGGGCTGGGGGACCTGGTGTGGGGCTGGGACTCCTCGCTCCCGAGATATCGCTCCTGAATTTTTAGTCACCACATGTGGGTGAGAGACTAGCCCGTTCTGTGTCTTCACCCCTCTTACCAGTCTGGGTGGATGTGGTTTCTTTAATTCCATAGTTGTCAGACTTCCATTCAACTCAATTTCTGTCAGTTCTGAGCAATGGTTGTTCTATATCTTAGTTGTAATTTTGTTGTGGCAGTGTGAGGAGGCAAGCTGTGTCTGCCCATGCTGCCATCTTGACAGGAAGGCTTGGCTATGGAGATTTGTAAAATGCAAGCAAAACAATGTGGCTCCTCAGTCTGGGAGCACTGAGTCTGGTGGGAAGATGTCACAGAGCTGAGAACGGGGCTTAGGTGTGCACCTGACTTGGAATGAATGGGGGAGGGGTTGCCAGAGAAGGCCCTAATTGAAGAAGTGACATCCATGCTGGGTTTAGAAGGGGTTAGCCAGCTGAGTTAGGGACCGGAAAGTGTGTTCAAGGTGAAAAAGGGAAATGATTTCAGTATTAGACACAGGCAGGACATGGAGCCGGCCCTTTCTGAGAAACGCAGGGCCCTGGCCCGTGACCAATAGGCCCCCTGATCTGATACCGGACATTTAGACAAAGGAAGTATCTTGGAAGAAGTATATTTATTTCATGGCAAGAATCATGAGCTTTCCTGAAGGCAGTGAAAAACGCTCAAGGCTTTAAAGAGAAGTGATCCGGTCAGAGTTGTCTAGCAGATCCCTCTGGATCGTCTGGGACCTGGATGAAGCTCACTATTACATCACACCCCCTGGACTGGCTTTCAGCTGAGGAGGTGCTCCCAAGTGTGCAGCGCGGTGGGGCCTGGGAGCCCAAAGGGAAGAGCCCTAAAAGGCCATCTGAAAGAGCGTGGAATTGCCAGTTGCTGCCACCAGAGGGCAGTGGCGGAAGGACTGAGATGCAGGCTGCACCCAGGGCTTCGGTCTCAGACCCTGGGAGAGTGGAGCCTGCCGCTGTCTGCGGGGAGAAAATGCAGAATGTGTGGTCCAGGACATTTCACCTTAAAACGTTCCAGGGCTGGTCAGGCCAGGAATTTTGTTTAAAAAAATTTTCGTAATCCCACAGACTAGACGCACACTGAGAAGCCAGGGCAGCTGGGGTACTGTCGGCGCACCTGGCTCAGTGCTCATGCACAGTGGTAGTGCACCTGTCAGTTCCCCGAGGGGGCGCTAAAGGTAGGATCCGGCCGACCTGGGAAGCCTCCCTGAAATAGTGATGTCACAGGTCTGCACGTGTTTTCATATACATCGCCTCATTGAGTCCGAGAGTGTCCCTAGGAGGTACATATTCACATTGAACAAATTCGGACTAGGGAAGTTCCATGGTCTCCCCGGAAACGAGGCAGGAGGTCCTGACTGCTTAGCTTAGGCTCCTACTTCTTCATGCCGAATCCTCTCAACCATCTTCATCTGTTGAAACAGGCTGTTTTTCTGTTTCAGATCTGCGGCAAGTCTGTGGAGGGTGTCTCTGAGACCATAATCTGATATCCACCTAGGGGGCTACGGGAGGAAGTGCCGCAGGTTGGGGCAGGGAACCCAAAGTAAGTGTGAGCGCTAACTATCCCTGAGTTGCTTATGGTTGTTTCCTACTTAATCTTGGGGCAACTCCACGGGTAGGATTTTTACTCCCATTTTCAAAATAGGAAACTGAGGCTCGGGGGGTTAGATGTCCCGAGGCAGCACAACCAGAAGTCAGTGCACCCCGCAGCTGGGCCCTCTGCTCCCTCTTGCCGCAGGACAGCCAGAGGCTGAGTCCGAGTGCCCCTTGGACAGAAGGGCTGAAGTTCTCCAGGAAGGCTGACTGTGCCACCTGCACATCTACTTACCATTCCAACAAATCCTGTCCCAACACAAAGCATTGTTCGCATGACGTACCTGTGAGAATGCAAAGCCTAGGAGACAGCTGGCTTCCTGCCCCCTGGGGGACACTGGTTCATTCATTCCATTAGGAACAAAAAGACCTTTAATTCTTTTTTTAAAAAAAATATTTTATTTATTGATTTTTAGAGAGAGAGGGAGAGAGGGAGAGAAACATCAATGTGTAGTTGCCTCTTGCACGCCCCCTACAGGGCATGGGGGGATGTAACCTGCAACCCAGGCATGTGCCCTGACTGGGAATTGAACATGCAACCCTTTGATTTGCAGGACCTTGCTCAATCCACTGAGCTACACCAGCCAGGGCAGAGCTTTAATTCTTAGAGGGAACAAATTTCTTCAGCAGAGTTGAGTGTTAAGACTGTGTTGGGTGCTCCTTGTTGATGTGAGGACTGGGAGACAGATGAAACAGGGGAGCACTGGACCCTGCCAGGAGAGGATCCTGGGGTCCCTAGGAAGGAGAGTGCTGCATGAGCCCAAGAAACCAGCGCTGATGATAGCACTGGGAGCAACCCCAGTGATTCTCTGTCTGGGACGTTCGGACTATACCAGCTGTTACTTGTTAGCTTCTGAAGACGAGTGCATTCCACACATACGAAGTATTATGGAACTGTACACCTGAAACCTATATAATTTTATTAACCAATGTCACCCCAATAAATTCAATAACAAAATTTTAAAAAAGGAGAGAGCATTCCATTTTCCCCACAAACACAGTACTGTACTTCTGTTTACACATGAATCCTGGATTCTTCCCAGCATAGTGTTCTCTCTCTATTTTGTTGTTCTTATTTTCTTTCCCCAAAATTAGATTCATACCTTAGGGGCCCCTCCCATGTTACCTAACTTCTCAGGAGCTCATTCCCCTCATCGGATAAATGAGCGTGATAATGCTCTCTGTGTCTGATTGCTATGAGAATGGAAAGAATTGGCATACATGATAGTAATTAGCACAAGGGATAGCACATATTAAAGCTAAATAAATATTGGTTTTCTCTCTTCCCTCACCCGCGTGTCAAACACACCCATGCACACACACAAGGCAAACCACAAATCTCACCGATAAATCTATGCTAAGTCAGAGTTAACCTAGACAACCGCCCTAGTGCAGAGGACTGACATTCTTCAGGTTATCGAAAACAATCATAATAAATCTTAGGAGTGTCACCTTGCCCCTGGCACTGAAGACAAGAACCTGAAAACGTTCGAGGAATAGCCTTGAAGTTCGCAGGGAAGAGCAGCAGAGGCAGTCTGCTCCCAGCACGGGGGGAGGGCGGGTTTTAGAGGGAGAAAGCTGGGCACGGTGATCATTGATTTGTCAGACTCTGTACTCGTAAGGCCCTCAAGTTTAATTCCAGGGTGAGGATTCAAGGCAAACACAGGGAGTGTGATAAAGGCAGAGATCACATTCTTTGACATTTTGGAATGGACTTGGATATGAGGATAGATCAGTCCAGAACAATTCACACTGCACTTCTCAGAGTCCCTTAGACTCCACTGGCGGCCACTGCGGGTATGGTGACAATTCTGAGAGTTTTGCTGAGTCTACCACCACTGCTGCATCAAGAGTACTTCACTTTTGAATGTTTTATATATTGGCTGATTATTTTCAGTCCTTAGGTCCTTTAGTAATTTTGGAGAATTCTTAAACTTCCATTATCTCTTCAAATATTATTTCTCAGCTCTCTCTTTCTGAAGCTCCTATTAAGCATGTGTGGGGTCTTCTCACTCTTAATTGCTATTTTATATTTTTCATTTTTATGTTTCTGGATGACTTCCCCAGATTTATTTTTCATTTTGGTAATTTTATCTTCTCTGAGAATGCTTAACATTTTTCATGACTTCATTTTTTATTTTGAAAAGCTTTCTATTTTAAGGTTCCACTTTTCTTACATCTTACAATTTCATGTGTTTGATTCTTGGTTTTTTTCAAGTATTTTAAGAGGAATTATTCCACAGCCTCTATTCAGCTATTTGATGACTTGTGGTTTATAGGGACCTAAGAGAATGTGGTTACTTCCTCACGTGTTTGGTAACTTTGGATTATGAGCCGGTCTTTAGCAGGAAGATGTGGGCATTGGACCTCTTATGTGGCCTGGGGTGAGAGCAGTTCTGGGTTTGCCTAATTCAGAAACCCAAGCCCACTTGCTGTCCCCTTGCTCATTTTAGAACTTTTTAAATTCAGCATTTGGAGGCTGATTCAAGGGCTCCAGGCTTGTGTAGGAATGTCATGCAGTTCCCAGCCTCAGTCCCCAGGCTCCTGTTAAGACTTGGCCTCTTACCTTACACCGGAAGTTGCCCTCTCCCCTCCCCCAGCCCCTGCCAGTGAAGCACCGGCCACCGGGTGCACTTGCCTCTCTATTTTTAAGTTCCCTCTTTGTTGTTGGTCCTCAGAGAATTCTCTTATTTTCTTGCAATCATCATCATCATTAGCAACATCATCATCACGGCTAACATTTATTGGGCTCTTGTATTATGTGCAAGCTCTGCTCTAATTGCTTTATATGAATTAGCTCATTCAACCCTCATAACAACACTATGAGGCAGATGCTGTAATTATCCCCATTTTACAGATGATAAAAGTATAATTTCCTTTAAAGAACAAGCACTCCCCACTGGAAAAATATTCCTAAATATTTAGGTAATAATTTAATAGAAAAGGAAGAAGAATCAGATTCGTAACAGCAATAATTTTCCAAGGTTCACACAGCTGGCTCATCAGAGTCGGGAGCAGCACCCCTGTGTTCCTCCCAGCACACTGCCAGGCGTCTGCGTTGGGGATTCCTTTAATGAAGTTCTAGTTACTTCTTACATTGTCAAGCAAATCAAGGCTTGATTTGCTGAGAAAAATCGAGAGAATGATAATCCTCTGCTTAAAAGTTAACTCGGCCACTTCTTTCTGGTTTCTACATTGCAGTTGATCTTTCTAACCTGCCTTATACTGGGAAGATATCAAAAGAGATTGTACCAATAGATCTCACTTTTTATAAGAGGCTGGCTGTTATATTTTGTCTTCCAAAGAGGGTGTTTCTTACAAGTGAAGATGGAACATCTCGCCAAGAAAAGTGTTAAGGTTCACATGGACTCCCTCCCTTATTGTGAGTTATTTAAAAAAAAATCTATTGAAATCCTCTAAACAATATCTGGATTACGCTTTGAAATTATATGGCTTTTTTTACAGGAAACTGTGGTTAACAATTAAAAGGAACACAGGCTCCTTCTGCTATCTTTTAGTGTGGAAGTCTTCTCTCTCATCATTCATGAAGATGACTGGGCCTGGGATGGAAGACAGGGCCAGTCAGAGAGGGTGGGGCTGGGGGTCCAGCTGTCCTTGGGATCTGACAGGTCCCATAAGTCAGGAAAGATTCTGGGCACAAACTTTGGTGATCATTTTGTCCAGGCACTAAACAGAGAAATCTGGATAGCTGGGGTCCCCATTCTCTAGGAGTTTAGTTAATTAATATTTTATTTGTTATTTCCGATGATATTGGTTACCATCCAAAGAATTGTATTTTTTGTTCAGAGGCATGATTCTTTATTGCAAATATAAAGAAATGTTTCCTCCTTGTTGAAATTTCAGGAACTTTCTAATGCCCAGTCTTTATCCCATCTATCAAGAGGCTTGCTTTCTGAGGATGTCTTCTCTTCTCCTTCTCTCTTTCTCCTGAAGGGATCTCCTTTTCTCACATGACTTCGGTTATGGTCTTTAAGTTCAGAACTCCCCCTTTTATATCTCCAGCCAGGATCTCTCTTCTCAGCTCCATTTGACCCAGTTGCTTACTGGGTCATACTAATCTTCTTAGCTCCACGATGACCCAGTTGTTTACTGGGCCATGATAAAGCCAACCCTTATGTAGCACTTCCTCTGTGCCAGGCAATTGGGATGTATTAACTCATTTCATCTTCACAGGGACCCTTTGATGAAGGTACTATTATTGTGTAGCAGCCTCTGGGAGGCCTTCCAAGCACCCCAAACTCAGCATGCCTAAAAGTGATGTCACAGTCATTCCCCCACAAGCTGCACCTCATCTTTCAATATTTCATATTTCATTAAATGATACCATCTTCCCACCAGGTACTCAAACATGAAGCCTAGAAATCACCCTTGACCTTTTTCAATCTATATTTAGTCACTAAGCTTGCCTCACCCTGTCCCAAGTTTTCTTGGGACATAGAATGACTAAATGTTGTGTCTTCGCAGACAAACAGTTTAGCTTTCCATCGAGATCCAGCCACTTAACAGCTGTGAGTCCTTATTGAAGTTAAACTTTCTGAGCCCCAGTTTCACTGAGAGAACTGAGTGGGTTAAAATGTGTTTTGCATTTAGAACAGCATTTGGGATATAATGAGATATTTCTTCATCTGTGTCAGATTCCAGTTAGTGGACAATATATGACACTAAAAAGAACCAGGTAACTGGTGACAGGCAGACCTGGGAATACATCCTTTTTCTTAGCCACTTACCAGATGTGTGACTTGGTCCAGTTTCTTTATCTGTACAATGGAGATAATACCACCCACCCACAGAGCCATTGTGAGGGATGAATGAGAAGCTCTATGTAAAGCCCATAGCACAATGCCCAGCATATTCGAGACACCCAGTGACTGTCATTCCTCTTTCCCCAGTCACTGCTGTTACACAGCCTCCCCCACTTCTAAGAGGAAGATAAGTAGCTGCCAGACTGGCATCTGGGCAGGGTGGAGGGAAAGAGGGAGCTGCTCAGCTGATTTGTCCACTTGGCCATGAACTATAGGTCCCAGAATTGTGGGCAGGAATTGTGTCTCTCTCTGATACCTTCATTCTCACTTTTTATCATTTTTATTTAAAGATCTGAGTGTCCAGCTAGCTTGTAAATCATGACCTATATTTTAACTGTACACTGGTGTTCAATACTCATATTTCTGAACAAGTACATTCTCTAGCTCTTCCGCCCTCTTTCTAGCAAGTGCACTGCTGAGCGCTTTTCAGTCCCTAAGTTAATGGTATGTCAGTGGGGACCCAGGGATGAGGGCCTGGGTGAATGCAGGGATGGCCTCACCCTGGCAGACAGAAGAGCAGGCAGGCTGTGGGAGTGGTGGGGACAGGACAGCTGCAGCATGTGGGGGCCCAGTGCAAAATAAAGATGTGGAACTCTTGTTGGAAAGTCATAAGGCTTTCAGGATGGCAATAGAAGGTCATAGAACCAAATCCAGGGCCTGTCTGAGCTTGGAGACCTGTGGGACTGCTTGGGGTCCCCACCCATGCACTCTCCCTGAATCAGGGAAGACCAGGCTCTTTTCCTCACAGGGCTCCTTCAGCCTCCCCTTTGATGCTCATAAATAACCCCAAACTTTCCTCTTCAGCCATGGTGTCTTTTCACCCTGCAGCCTACTCAAACCTCACAAGACAACTTTCAGAAGCTGAGTCCCTGACATCAGATCTCTGATATCTCCTTCAGCAGGACTCAGTCCATTTTCCAGATCCCCGATTCATCAGATTCTGCTTCTCCAATGACCTTCACTCCTTCCCTCTAAAAAGCAAAGATGGTAACGATAGAGACGTGCTGATTTTTGAAAGTCAGCATTTAGTAATTGGTTATGTAGTTCCACGTAAAGGGCTTTTAACATAATTTTCCTATGTAATCATTAGAACCATCTCATCAGTAGTTGCTGCAATCACTCCATTTCACAGATGAATTTACAGATTTTAACAGATGAAGTGTCTCGTCCAAGGTCACGCAGTGAGCAAGTGGTGGAGCGGGAGGTGGAACGTTCTCTGCTTCCGGAGCAGGAAGAGCATCACAGAGCCCAGAGAGATGTGCAATAGGATGAAATAGTGAGCAACAACCATGGCAAACAAGCCAAGAAAGGAAAAGCTAACTATATTTCTGACGAGAAGATTGAATACTATTAACACATCAGTTTTTCCTAAATGACTTTATAGTTTTAAGGCAATTCCAAGCAAAATTCTAACAGTTTTCTTTTGTTGGAATAGCTGTCAGGGGAGAATAATGTACGCTTTCATCCATAGCCAAGAAACCCCCCAAAGAGAAACTGAATGAATGCAGGGTGGGAGGCACAGCCCTCCATTCATCCCACAGAACTACATCTAAACTGTGGGGTTCTGGCATAGGAATCAATAGATTGATATATGTAACAGGATTGACTGCCCAGAAATGCTTTTGTGAAATATAAGAATGTTGTGCTCGAATACGACAATTTCAGAAATCGGTTAGGAAAGAAAGGGGTATTCAATAAAAGTAATGTAGTTTTTTCTAATAGTGAAAAATCTATATAGAGTCCAACTCCAAAATTATAGTTGGATTACAGAGCAAAAATTAAAATAGAAAACCATTAAAACTCAAAGTAAATTTAAGTAAATCTACCTGGGGATTCCAGATGGAGAAGGTCTGTTTGTGTCCAAAAGCAATGAATGGCATTAGGAAAGAAAAACTGATGGATTTGGCAACATTAAATCCTTCTGTATGTCAAACACCTCAAAATTTATAAACAGTGCTGGCAGGGTGGCTCAGCTGACCTCACATTGTCCTGCACACCAGAAGTTTGTGGGTTCGATTCCCAGTCAATGCCTACCTGGACTGTAGGTGCAATCCCGGGTCGGGCACATACAGGAGGCAACTGATCAATGTTTCTCCTCACATCAAAGCCTCTCTCTCTCCCTCTCTCTCTCTCTCTCAAATCAGTAAAACATATCATCAGGTGAGGATTGAAAAAATTCATTAACAATGTTCTTGGTAAATATTTTTAATAGTACAACAAACTTTTATCATCTCTAATGCATAAAACACCTAAAAAATCATAAGAGACCAAATATTTCAATAGAAAAACAAACACAGGATGTAAAGATCAGCTAAAATATGTTAACAATCATGTAATATAACAAAAACTTCAAATCGTTTTTCATCAAAGAAATTTAAATTAATGTGAGATTGAAATATGCCTCTTTTGGCCTGGCAGATTGGCAAAGGTCAGGAAAATGTTGACTCTATCTTAGCAGTGGGTGTTCTTCAACACTACCTTCGGAAATGTCAGCTGAGGAGAGTTTGGCCATGTGCAACACACGTTCTTAAATACCTATGCCATTTTACCTGGCTTTCACATTTATAGGATTATATCCTAGGGTGGTTAAGATATAACTAACAAAAGGTTTTTTTAAAATAAAAGGCTATTTGTTGCAGTGTTCTATAAAACAATAAAATAGTGAAAATAACCTTAATGTCCAGACTTAGTAGAACACACAGTAAATACTAGCAAATTCTGAGTCACATGTTCATTCATTAATCAAAAATCTATTGAGGACCATCTATGTGTTAGGAATGGTTCTAACTCTTGGCACTGCATCAGTGAGCCAAACAACAAAAATCTCTGCCCTGTGGGACCTTACATTTTATGAAGAGAAAATAGAGAAAAACATAACATAAAAATTATAGTAAATGTAGGAAGATTGTGAGTGTTAAGAAGAAAAATATCGGTGTGTTGGTAGTGGGCACTGGCAATGGATGAGGTGGTGGGGTTGCCATTTTAAAGTGGATTTTCACTTGGACTCACTTGGAAGGTGTCATTTGAAAAAATGCATAACATTGGCAATAACATTGGGGTCAACGTTGTGGACATCTGTGGGGAGAGGAAAAGCACTCCATAAAGAGGCAACAAAGTCCCCGAAATGGGAGCTTGTCTGACGTGTTCAAGAAAAGCAAGCAGAGGTGTGGGAGATGGTAAGGACAGAGAGGTAAGGCAGGGGCGGAGGGGAAGAGCAGTACCTAGCTGAGAGTAGGGTTTTGTAGACCATCTCAGAGACTTCTGCTTTTACTCTCAGTGCATGAGTATCTTCTGAGAAGAGGAGTGACATGAAATGGCTCATGTTTTCAAAGGGTCACTCTAGCTTCTCTGTTGGACTTAGACCCCAGGATGACAACAGTGGAAGGAGGAGATTTTTTGAAGATTATTTCTCACGAATCCAAGAAAGAGATGATGGTAGGAGAGGTAGAGGTGGTAAGACAAATGTGGTAGTTAGTTTAAAGGCAAAAACAACAAGATTTCCTAAAGGATTGGTAGACAGTTACAAGTGAAAGATAGAAGTCAAATTGACCTGAAGGTTTTTAGACCCAGCATCTGGAAGGATAACATTGTCAGTAACATAAGTGGATAAAGTTTGATCAGGAAAGACCAGCAGTCCCTCCTGAGCATTGAGATGTCTCTTAACCATTCAAACAGAAATTTTGAACAGTTTGTTATGTGAATCTGTGGTTTAGGGCACAAGTCTTTCTTGCAGGGTTGACACATTTGGAAGTCATCAGCCTGTGAATGCTATTTAAAGCCACAAATCTGGATGAGATCACAAAAAAAGAGTATGGATACAAAAAAAAAAAAAAGCTTTTCCAAGTGTGAGCCACAGACTCCCCACCACGGACAGAGTAGTTACTATTTTAACCCCATCATGGAAAAAGAAGAACCAAGAAAAAGGTTAAGAGGGAGCAGTTCTTGCAATAGGAGGAAACACAAAACCAATAAGAGGAGAGTGTAGTATCCTGGAGACTATGAAGAGTGTGCTGTAGAGAGGACACGATCAACCATGTGAAATGCTGCTACTAGGTTGAGTGTGATGAGCACTGAACACTGCACAGGACATGGATTAGCAATGAGCGACCAGGACAAGAACAGTGTTAGCAGAGCAGTGGGGGCAGAGAGAGAAATGGACAGGAAAGCAACAAGAGACAGAAGTCTGACCACTTCTGGCACATGGAGGCCCTCTCCTTTTGCTAATTCAACTGACGTTCTCCTATCATCTCTTTTTCCCTGGATCACTCCCAGTGATGTACAAATACTCTACAATTTATCTTGTCTCTCTTCAAAAACTACTGAATGACATAGGAAAATTCTCAGGATTATCTGTGAATGAAGTGCAAAACAACAAATAATATACTCAATGTGATGCCACCATCTGCCCAAAAATGAACATAAGATTCAGTTTCTTTTCTTTAATTTAATAATCAATGTTTCTCAAAGTGTGATCCCCAGACCAGCAGCCACCAACAGCATCTGGTGAGTTGTAAGAAATACAGGTTCTCTGGCCTCACCCCAGACTCAGCAGATCAGCACCTCTGGGGTCAGGGCTAGTGACCTGAGGTTTACAAGCCTTCCAGGCCATTATAATGTACTATTCCAAAGCCACAACAAGTTCAAAATTGTGAAATGTAGGACATGATTTGATGAAGACACTTGTGAGTTACCCAGGAAGATGACATCTCATGCCACACTGCAAACAACATAAAAATGATAACTCCCACTACAAATCCTTTCACCTACTCTCACCTCACAGTGTGTTGCTTCTGGCCACTTCACTGACACCCTTCTCTCTGTGGGGGAACTTTGCCCAAAGAGCCCCCCATCCACCACAAATGAGAATAAGTCTACCAAGACATGATCTGCTTGGGGAGGAAAGGTGGCCCATCTCAAAGGAGAAGGGCCAAGAGCCTTTTCCTCAATGGGCTTTTATTGGGTTCATTTTGCACAGGAATCAGGTAAAGCTCATTAATCATTGTCAGGCAGTAAGGATCAAACAATAGATAACATACAAAGAACTCTGAGGGCCTATTTTGAGTCAGGGTCAGAT
>CM052546.1:43547177-43598947 GCA_028533065.1 Trachops cirrhosus | reverse complement strand
TCCAGCACAGGGCTGCACTGCCCCCTGTCATTGTTTCAGGTTTAGGGCATTGTTTCAGGCTTAAGTCAGGCAGGGAAAGTAAGGCAGCCAAGAAATTAGGAGACTTCTGGAAGACAGAATGCAGAATTCGGACTCAGGCTATGTCAAAGCCAAGGGGCAAAGGGTCCATCACCCTCTTTTGCTATAGCCCCCCAAGTCCTTCCCTGGGGCCTCCCCATGATTGTTTCTATCTTAGGTCATTCTCCCCTTGGGGAATCTTACCTGTCATTGGCTAACTGATCAAGCATTGGAGGCCAGGTAGGGTGAAGAAAAAGGAACAGAAGTGGCACCCCTGCCAGGGAGATAAGCTTTGTCTCCTTAGTGGCTACTGGTCCAAAGTTTACTCACTCAGCCTTAGCCATGGTGGGGCGGGGGGGGGGGGGCGGGCAGTGTTACAGCTTCTGAAACCAGACAGGGCGGTTCCCAACATCTCTCCAAAGCCTCCTTCCTTTTCCTTCACCTGCTAGGCCTCACCCTCTTGGGAGTGAAGACAAGGCCCTTTTATAGAACAGTTTAGCAACACCTAACCTTTGTTGTCTTTTGTCAACATTCCTACCTTCAAAATATCCCCCCACATAGAGACAAATAGACTTCTCATGGGGGAGAGATTCCCCTATATGTGTGAGAATAAATATTTTATCACATAGTATTTGTGTATTTGTGTGTATATATAAATAGAGATCACTATATAGATATAGATATATATATGAACAATTACCCAGTTACCTATAATTGGTGGAATATTAGTATATGGTTTTTGTCTTTTCTTCTTCTCCTCCTTCTCCCTCTTTGAAATTTTTCTGCAGTGAACATATTTCACTGGTATGACAAAAATAAGTGAAAATTGGAAATAATAATAATGAATTAAGAAAGGAAAGAAAGAAAGAGAAAAGAAAAAAGGATGCACACTAGCTCCTCTACAGAATATTGGGCAGTGGGGTTTGACTGACAGGCGGGTCGATGGAGTGGCAGGGGCGGGGCCAAGGGCTACAAGGCATGCAGGGCAAACAAGTTCATGATGGTGTATGTGTCCCCAGTATTCCATCTTGTCCACTGCAGCTGCTGCCCGTTGCCTCTTAGAACAGTACACGGCTAGGCATTAAGGGTGTCTTTGTATGGTAAAATAAGAATGTCATGCTATACATTGGGTGTGTAATTATAAAGAAATGGAAATTTTTAGAGGAATAAAATAGAAAATAGTTGAGTACATATTCTAAAAATAAACTGTACAATGCCATACGTGCAAGTAAAAGAGAGAGAAAAAAAGATTACAATCCAGCTACACACAAAAGGGTATTGTTGTCACTTAACTGTGATAAAGTTCTGTTCTAACCATTTTCTTTTTATTGTCCTCCGCCTATCTACATGGTTCAGCCTAGTCTGTCTCAACTTAGCCTCAGCTATTAAGCAAAGTCCAAATGTTAAATGCCTCATTAACACTTCCTGCCACCAGGAGCAATTGTGTCTCAAGTGATTTTTCTTAACTTCTCTAGGTCCCATTCATTTAAAAAAATTTTTTAGAGAATAATGTCTGAAAAACTTTTCTCTCTTCCTTTCTGCATATTATCCTTTTCTCTTTTATCCCCACAAAAGTGTATACTGCAGTAGGGTGACCACATTTTCTTCTCATTGTATTCACAAGTCTTACTCAGGCCTGTTCCCTTCATTTTAAAATCAACTTCAATGTGCCATGACATGGATTAAGCAAATGCCACTCTTCAGAGTAGCATATGTATCATATATCTTCATGGAGTTGTCCTCTAGTCCACTCTAGTCCCTTGTGACCCCAGGGTGTCTCTGAGGCATCTGATACCACATTGCCCCTGTCCCTCTACAGAGACAGGGCCAGCTTCCACAGCCCTTGCTATTTCCCATGGCCAAGAAACAAGGTACAGTGATTTGAATGGTGCCATTTCACTTGACTGATGCTCATTTACATTTGGATTCCTTAATCTGTGAAACTGAAGCATTTCTAAAGTCACACTTCTTATTAAAGGTGTTTTAAGTGATGTAATAAAGAAGCAAGATCTGTTTGTGCATGCGACTATGCTGAGTGTTCAGGAAGTTTCACAACAAACACTGGCCTCTAGGAGCTGCTGAGTATCACACATGTGGCTATCCAGCAGAAAATAGGCTGCCCCCACACATAGTGACTTGACAAAGGTGGAATTCTAAGTCTCTCTCATGGACAATTCAAAGGTGAATAAGCTAAGGCCACACCGTGGTTCTGTCATCTCCAAGGTTTGTTTTCTATGAATGTTCCAATTACACCAATTGGTAATGAGGAAGAAGAAATGTAGGGCAAGCAATGTCCATCTCTTTTGCTCATATGCCATTGACTCTAACTTAGTCACATGACGACATCGCTACCAGAAGCCTGGGAAATGCAGTCTGTTAAGTGCAGAGCTGGAGGCCCCACTAAAATGGGAAATGGGGAGACATTGTTTCTAGTACTGAAGGAGAGACAAATAGTTTCTGAAAGGTTCTATTAGTTTTTTAGGGCAGACATAACAAATAACCACAAACCCGGTGGTTTAAAGTGACAGACATTTATTTTCTCACAGTTCCAGAGGCTGGAAGTCCAAAATGAAGGTGTTAGTGGTATTGGTTCCTCCTGAAGACTTTCAGGAACTTCCGTTCCTACCTTTGTTTTACCTCCTGGTGGTTGCCAGCAATCCCTGGTGTTCCTTGGCTCATAGACATGCCACCGCGATATCTTCCTCTGTCTTTACCTGGTGTTCTCCTCTCCATGTATTCATCTAAACCTCCCTCTCCTCTACCTTATAAAGATTCCAGTCACTGTAGGGGCCACCCTAATCGGGTATGACCAATCCAGTATCATCAGGGGTTGTCTGAAGGTTGGTTTCTTGTGAGGCCTCTTTCCGTGGCTCATAGATGGCTGTATTCTTGCTGTATCCTCACATGGTCTCTCCTCTGTGTGCATGTCCCTGGTGGCTTTGTGTGTGTTCAATTTTCTCCTCCTCAGGACAATAGTCATATTGTACTCTGGTCTACCCTAACAGCCCCATTTGAACTTAACTGCCTTTTTAAAGACCTGATCTCCAAATACAGTCGCATTCTGAAGTACTAGAGGCGGGGCTTCAACACACACATTGTTTAGGGACACTCCCATACAAAACAATGTAATATCTGAACTTGATTACTCATGAACAGACCCTGTATCCAAAGAGCATCAAATAAACAAGTATAAGAGGTTAGACTTGAACATCAGAACACAATTCAACAGAGGCTATTAGAAGCATCCTGCATATTATATCAGCAGGATATTTATATTTATGTGTATATTTAACAACTTTATGAGGGATAATTGATATGCAATAAACTACACATAAATTGGTACACATACAATAAACTAGTGTGAAATTTGATGTTTTGACATATCTGTAAACTCATGAATTTTGTGACAGCTAATCATCACAGGCAAGATAGTAAACATATCCCCCTTCCGCCATCCCCCTTTCCGCCCACACAGCCACTGATCACATTAATCAGAGTTTTCTAGAGTTTTAGATCTTTGAAATCCCACAGTATGTATGTGCTCTTGTCTGACTTCTTTCACTCAGCATAATTACTTTGAGATGTTATTCACGTTGTACTTCTCAAGTTCATTCTTTTACTTTTTAGAAGAGTATTTTATTGTAAAAATATACATGCATTTGCTTAAGCATTCACATATTGATGAACATTTGGGCTGTTTCTAATTGTTGTTGAGTAGAAATAAAGCTGCTCTGAACATTCATAAACAAGGCTTTGTATGGTCCTGTGGTTTTACTTCCCTTGAGTAAATATCTAGGAGTGGAATTATTGGATTATATGGTACGTGCATGTTTAGTTCTTCATGAAATTGCCAAACTACATTCCAAATTGGCTGTGCCATTTTACATTCCCACCATCAGCTTATGAGAGTTTTAGTTTCTCCATATTCTTGCCAACATTTGGAATTTTAATTATAGCCATTTTAATAGATGTTTAGTGGTATCTCATCATGATTTGAATTTGAATTTTCCTAATGACTAATAATGTTCAGCAAATTTTTGTGTGCTTATCTGCTAATGGTGTATATTCTTTGATGAAGTGTCTGTTCAAATCTTTTGGCAATTTTTACTGGGTTTTATTTTTATTATTGATATTTAATTTTTTTCATTATTCAGTTTATGTATTTATATATATTTACCAGATATATTATTTGAAATATTTTCCCAGTCTGTGCTTTTATTTTTATTTTCTTAATAGTTCCCTTAAAAGACCAGAACTTTTAAACTTTGTCAAAGTCCAATTTAATTTTTTCCTTTATAGATTGTGCCTTTGGTGTCGCATCTAAGAAATTATTACCTAAGTCAAGGTCACAAAGGTTTTCTCTTGTGCTTTTTCTGCTTTACATTTAGGTCTTTGACCCATTTTGAGTTGATTTGTGGATATGGGGCAAAGCATGGATTGAACCTTTTTTTTAACCCGTGGGTATGTAATTGTTCTAGCACCATTTGTAGAAAAGACTTTATCTTTTCTCCATTGCATTGCCTGCACACTTTTTTTTTAATCAGTTGTTTTTACAACTGTGGGTCAATTTTTGGACTTCATTTTGTTCTACTGATCTATTCTATTTTTATATTAATACTACACTATTTTTTTAGTATAGTTTTATAATAAGGCTTCAAATCGGGTAGAAGTTAAGCCTCCAAACTTGTTTTTCTTTTTCAATATTGTTTTGGCTATTGTGTATGTTTTGCATTTTCAAGTCAGCTTGTCAATTTCCACTAAAAAAAACTATTAGTATTTGGATTAAAATTGTATTAAATCTATGAATTAATTTTGAGAGAAATTTCATCTTAACAGCAATGAGCCTTGTGACTGATTAGCTCAGTATACACCTCTATCCAGCTTTCCTTTAATTTCTCTCAGTGATATTTTGTAGTTTTCAGTGTACAGGTCTTAGATATCCTTTGTCAGATTTAACCCTAAGTATTTAACTTCCTGCAACTTTGTTGAATAGCATTTTTTAATTTAAATTTTAAATTATTTATTACTAGTATATACAAATTACATTGATTTTTACATAGCCTATTTAATTTTGCAATATTGTTATGCTCAGTTCTAGTAGCATTTTTGTCGATTTCATCAGATGTGCTATAATGACAACCATGTCATCTCCAAAAGAACAGTTTTACATCTTCCTTTCCAGCCAAAATGCCCTTTATTTCTCCTTTTTCCTCATTGCATTGGCTAAAACCTTCAGCCCACTGTTGAAATAAAAGTCATGTGAGCAGATGTCCTTGTCCTGTTTTTGGTATTAGAGAGGAAGCATCTGGTTTTCCACTTTGAGATGTGCTGATAGCTGTAAGGTTTGGACAGTCTTTATCAGAGTGAGGAAGTTCTCTTCTTAATTTACTGGAAGGTTTCTCTTTTTCCTTTTTCCCCCATAATCAGGAAAGATTGTTAGACTTGTCAAATGCTTTTTACCCCATCTATTGAGATATTCATATGCTTTTCTTATTTTAGTTTGTTAATGTATATATTATTACATTAGTATGACTTTCTAAATATTAAATTAACCTTATTTTCCTAGGATAAAACTTTGATGGTCCTGATGTATTCTTTTAATAGATTGTTGAATTCAGTTTAGTAAAAATTTTTTAGAATAATTGCACATATGTTCAGGGGGATATTGATCTGTAATTGTCATTTTTAAACGTCTCTTTACAATTTAGGTGTCAGGATATGCTGGGCTCATAGGATGAACTGGGGATTATGTCCTCTTCAATCTTCTAGAAGAATTTGTATTTGGTCAATATTATTTCTTTCTTAAATGTTTGCTGAGATTCACCAGTGAGGCCATCTGGCTTGCATGTGTTTTTGTAGGAGGGTTTTTATCCACACACTCAATTTCTTTTGGATCTTATTTTTAAGATTTGTTGCACGAGATCAGTACAATGCTCAGTGTTGGGCCCCACTACTCAGGCAAGACACCTGTAAGTACAAAACTCAGTGCCTTCCAAATCATAGGTTTTCTAGTCTGGCACCATTCCTGGACCCGCGTGAGTGCTGCACATCATTCCCTCCAAACCGCTGGGTGGTTCTTTCTCCAGACTTTGGTAGTTTCACCACCCACGTGCAGTGACTATTCTGCCAAATACGCAGGGATGCTCTGCAGATCTCTGGCGTTGTCCCTCTGTTCAGGTCTCACTTTCCTGGTATTCTGTCCAGAGTACTTGAAGTGCCTTCATTTCCCTGATCTCTCACCTGTTCACTTCCGGGCACCCCCTCGGCTCTGCCTGATTGCACTCCTCCCTGCACAAACCCTCTACGGGCAGTTAGTGCGGGCATTGCAGTGCACACCCCATTTGCTTTTCATCTCCCAGTGATCACTACCTTTGCTGCCTGATGTCTAGTGTCTTGAAAACCACTGTTGCATATATGTTGTCTGTCTTGTTGCCATTATTGTTTCAGATGGGAGGGTAACCTGGTGCTTGTTATTCCATCTTGGCCAGAAGGAGAAATCAGCAACTGGCTTTTGAATTTAGGGGAAATCATGCCTTGTCTTCCTGGAGAGGCAGCCATTTGGCTGTGCCAGCTCCATAGTATCAAAGAGAACATTCAGGGAGAAAAGTGAAGACAGAGCTCCTAATAATCCGTAGCAGGTAAAGCTGCAGGAAAGTAAGCAAAGTCATGTGGGAGGTGCCTGTACCAGAAGTAGGAAGCTCAATAACCTGCAGGCTTTATAGGGTAGAGGGGTCACTGCCTTAGGACGGCCAATTCAGAGAAAGGACACATCTCTGGATGGTCCCCTAAGTGTGGTGGAAATGTCACAATGAACGGTTTCATTCCCGTGATTCTGAGCTAGACCTGCTACTTATTCGGTAAGTGTGGAGGCATTCATGGAGGCCAGGGGGACCTTGTTTATTTTGAGTGTTCCGTTGTGCTTCATCAGCGCTAAAGGGAGTTGAGCAGCTGAATCATCACACACACATTACATCCACTGGGAAATTCACTCTCCAAAATCTAAGTGGAAAAGTAACAATGCCTTCAACTTCAGGAGACACTCAGAAAGGTACCAGTTGCAAAAAAATGGAAGTTACTTTGCTATTACACACATACCCTGATAATGGACTTTTTTTTTGTCAAGGTGACATTCTTACTAATGTTTATTCTCATCTTGAGTATATTTTTTGCTGTAAGCTTTCTTTAAAACCTTTGTGGAAGGAAACATTCCCACCACCCTGGTGTTTCATTGGGTGCTTCCTTACGCCAAGAAGCATGAGGATTCAAAAAGGAGATAGCAGACACAGGCTACAGATATTGCTGCTTCAGTTGACATTTGTAGAGACAATTGAGAAGTTGCTAATTATTGATTGTATGCCTACATCGTGCCAGGCAATATGCTAAGTGCTTGACATAGTTACCACTCTGAATTCTCACAACAAGAAACATGTGACAATATGGCCTCAATTTAATGGAGAAATAAGTGGAGAGTCCCAGAGGCCACACATCTTGTTAGATGCAGTTTTTCCGCTTTTATACCTAAAGCTCTTTGCTTATGCTGCCAGGAGACTCTTTAGGTTTGAATTTATAAATCTGTTATTGATTCTGTAAGGTCGACTTGGAAAACAGAAAGCTCTTGGGCTGTGCAATCATACATACATAGTTTGTAAGGCTGGCTCAAGCCCCCAAAATCATTCACTCAATCAACAGATATGTATTGTAGGTGATGAAGAAGACGAATGGACACAAATAAACCAGACTAGATTCTCATTCTAATAAATACGGTAGCCGATTGATGGTGGCAATGTTGAAATTCAAATCCAGTTTTGCCTAACATACAGCTTGAACTCTTCCCACATTACTTTACATTCCCAGTACAATTTAGCACCAGGTTGATGAGGCAAGTGAACTGTTGGGTTGGCCAAAAAGTCTGTAAAATAAGACACATTTTCCATTTCACCAATAACTTCATTGATTTGGATATTGTGAGTATGTTGGCTATCTCCTGCATGGTATAACGTTGATTATTCTCAGTTAATGTCTCAGTTTGATCACTGTCAACTTCAACTGGTCCACCTGACCTTGGAGCATCATCTAATGAGAAATCTCCAGCACGAAACTTCACAAACTACTTTTGACACATTTGATCAGCCACAGCACCTTCTCCATACACTGCACAAATCTTTTTTTCTTTTTGTATTTCAGTTGCATTTTTATATTTCTTGAAATAGTACAGCACACTATGCTGAAAATGTGTATTTTCTTCCCTCTTCCACAATAAAATGGCTACACAAAAGTTCACCAATTTTGATAAGTTTTTTTAAGTGCACACTAATGTAACAGCTGTCACAATACAATCTAACAAAATTGTTTTGAATGAAGTTTAAGACAACTAAGTACTGCTAGAGCCATCTTACATAAAAAAGCAAATGAACTTTTTGACTCTATAGTGGTTAAAATTATGGAGTGTGACATAGTCTGCCTGAGTTCAAGTCTCTCCTTCGCTAGTTACTATGAGATCTTGGGAAAATTACCTCAATCATCTTATTGATAAAAGAGAGGGGATAAGAGTCACCTACCTTATAGGGTTTTTATGAGGGCTAAAGAGTGGAGCACTTAGGTGGTTGTTTGGTTCATTGTAAGTATTTAATTGTTAGCATCTTTTTCTTCCTTATTTGTACATAGAAATACTTTCCTCTTTAGAGTTGGTAGGACTGTATTTATTTCCTATGGAGGAATTATTGCACATTAAGTTAATAATTTCAAAACTAGAAAGAACAATAGAAAATATCTTTTAAAATACATAATATTGCCCTGGCCAGTGTGGCTCCATTGGTTGGAGTGTCAGCATCACCCCATAACTGAAAGGTTGTAAGTTCGATCCCTGGTTGGCTGCATACAGAAGGCAACCAATTGATGTTTCTCTCTCACACTGATGTTTCTCCCTCTGTCCTTTCCTCTGTCTCAAAAGCAATGAAAAAAAAATGTCCTCCAGTGAGGATTTAAAAAAGTACATAATGTTGTTACCAGTCTGAAAAAGCCCTCCTGCCAAGTTAGGCTAAGTGATCCTGGAAAACCAGAATAACCCAGATAATTAGCAGAACTGGCACTGGCACCCAGAAGACTACAGAATTTCTCTTTTCTTTATGCTGTGATGCTACCCTTGCCTCTCTCAGATTCCACCTTAGCACAGTGGCTTTAAGGACAAAGATGCCTGGGATAGGTACCTGACTCCTCTTGTTACTGGCCGGATGTCCTTGGGCAAGTTACCTCAACTCTTTAAGCTTCAGTTTTCTCATCTGTAACATGGAGATAATAATTCTTTCCTCATTGGGTTTTTGTGGTCATAAAATGAGATAATGTTCATAACAGATTTAGCACATTGTCTGGCATCACAGGTACTTAATAAATATTAATTATGCATAATGGCTGAGCACTGTCTTTGGAGTCCAGTATGTCTGGACTCACAGCCCATCCCCACCTGCCAGAGAACTGCGATCCTTAACCAGTTACTGAACTTCCCTGATCATCCTCTCATCCTCCGAATCTGTCCAATAAGGATTACACTGCCCCTCCCTTAGGGCTGTTGTGGGGATTAAAGATGCTAGTAAAGCACCAAATACAAGGTCTGGCATAGAGTCAGCATCCAATAAATAATAACAGATGGAAGTATAATTATAATTATTTTACTATTTTTTAAATCACCTGGTGTCTGCTGTGTCAATATCATTATGTGCTTAAATAATGTTCTCCAAGGTCCTGGACATGAGAACCAGCTCACTCCATTAATCAGTAATGTGACAACATGCCTGCTGCCTGGCTGCCAAGGGAGACTTTGGGAGGTTCCTTTGTTATGTACTTGTTATTATAGAGCAAGCTTCCAGTCACTGTGCAAGCCTGTAAACAATTGAATGCATGTCTTAAGTTAGGAACATGCAGCATTAAAGATTTTGGCTAACCTTCATAGAGAGAAAAGGAGGAGCATGAGGGATAACCAGCTGATGAAAGTAAACATGCTTATGTCAGTGTTTTATTTCCTACTTTCTACCAGATGCCAGTGGTGAGGAGGATTTCGGGGATGATCACAGTAAGATGCCGGACTCACTTGGTTTGGCCTCAACAAACTTGGAAGGAGCCTCAGGGCCTCTGGAGAGTGGCAGGGTTCTCGCTGTGGTAAATCAGTCCTAAATAAGGACCTCTCAGGGCCATCAGAACTATTATTTTCTCCTATTATGATCTGTTGGCCTGAAATATCAGCTCCCCTTTATCTATTGTTGGAATCACACAATGGCAATGTTTGTAATGTTTGCCTTTAAGTTCTAATTTTTCCAGTGAAGAAAGAAGCACCCAGAAAAGTTAAGTGAAATATCTAAAGTCTCCCAGTTGGTTAATGAAGAAGAGGGACCAAATTTCAACTCTTTGACCACAGTTTATATTATTAGTATCTCAAAATCCCAACATATATTATATTCATTACTGTTTTCTAACTTTTCAGAAGAGAAAACTCTCTGTACAGAGAGGTGAAGGGACACTCATTCGGGGCTGGTCACATAGTTATTTAATGGCAGATCTGAAACTGGAATCCAGTGTTTCTGATTCTCAATTTCCTTGAAAGAATACTTGCTACTGTACAGCTCGGAAATATGAAAACTTCTTTTCAGAGTCTGGCCTTTGAAAGTTATGAAGCATTATCTTCTGTCATTCACGCAATCCAGTGGTGCTTTAAGCTTGCTTGCCATGGCAACCATTAAAATTTGAAGGCCCTCAAAGCAAAATGAGAAAGGCAACAGCAGTTCTGCTATTGTTCCTGATGCTGGAATAGTGCAGAGCCCAAATCAGTTACCACTGAGCCTCTCCCACTAAGTTGACATAGCTCAGGCACTGCTAGACCAGAATTCAGTCTTCTCCAGGATGGTTTGCTGTGTATCTGCCTCTTGATAGGTTCACATTAACCGTACAGTAAATTAAAATAAAAATGGTAGGTTATAGAAGACCCTCCTACACTTCCTTATTTTCTTCCTCCCTTTCTCCTTCCATCCTTCCCTTGCTTCCATCCTTTCTCCCTTACTTTCCACGTGAACAAAAACAGAACCCTCAAATCCAGGTCAAGTTTCAAATGTTTTTGGCCAGGCAGATAAATTTCAGCCATCACCCTGAAGCCTCTAAGAGACTGGACTTAATGAGAAATGTAATATAAATGCATCCAGATCATTTACTTCGTGTCACCCTCACATTTCTAATTTCCTCTCCCCCAATATCTTCAACAAAGTCGTGTGTGGGTATGCCTGTGTGCGCACATGTACATATGTGTGTTAGAGAGATTTGTGAAGATACTGAGTGTATCTGCTACGGACAGAATGATGTGCTACTGAAAGGTGGTTTGCTAATCCTTAACCCTGAGGTAACAGGGATCAGCAGTTGGAGGGGCCAGGGTTGAGTCAGTGGTGGCAAGTAGCTAGAAGGCCTAAGGGGCAAGGTAATTTTTTTAACCCAAATAAAGAACTAATGGTCATGTGACATTCCAAAATAATTTCCCGGATTGACATTATCTATCAGGCAGTGCATCTTTTTAGAGGTCATTGAGAACATGTAAGTATAGGGAAGAACTATACTTTTTATAGGAGAGATTACAAACCAATACTGTAATTACTTTTAAGTGGACAAGTGTGTGGGGGGTGGGGACAGCACAGGTGTCTAGGCCATTGCTTTGTTCTCCTGGCCAGATGTTGCACCAGCTGCAGGGTGATGAGGGAGCTCACAGTCCTCACCTTCCCAACTTGTCTGATTCGTAGCTGGAGGCTTCTCTCTTTGGCTGACCATCTGGCTCCTGGCACCAGGAAGTAAAATTATTATTATTTTTTCCAAATGAAAGACTTTGAATCACAGCTGTTAATTACCCGATGATTATTAAAAACACATATTGCCTACTGAGGTTTCAGAAGACAACTCATGCGTACTGTCTGGCCCCCTCTCAGAAGTTCTTATCCTCAATCCATGTATATGTTTCTTTAAAGAACAAAATGCAATTTTCCTACACATTCAGGCAAGTGCAAATAAGAAGGGTAGTGAGATTCCAGGACACTGTTTAAAGTAATAAAGACATTTTCTTTCAGCACAGAATGTTCGGGAATCTCAAATTGCTTATCTTAGTCCAATGCTTGACTCCGATTACTTCCATTTGGGGGTCCTGCAAACACCTGCAGCACCTCTCATGGTGCTGACTAAGGCCTGTGTACCAATCATGCCCAGAAAAAAAGGAAGAAAGAAAGAAAGACCCAGCAGAAGGGATCTCATAAATTATAGATCTCAGCTGTCATGCTAGATTCCTGGAACTTAGGTGAGAGACAGATGGAGGCTGCCTCAGCAGGCACAGCCTGTGGGTGGAGAGATCAGCCCGGGGGGAGGTGGGTTCTTCGCATGTCAGGAGAAATGACTGGAAATAATGGCTGGACAAGGAAGAGGAAGCAAGCTTCGAGCTTTGAACAGGGTGTTGGATTTGTGGCAGTGGAGGGGTTGGTTATGAATGTTTGGGGAGCATTGAATGTGTTTTCCATCTTGAATCCTAAGTCCAGGGGACAATGTGCTCAGACCCTTAATCAAGGAGTATCTTGTGCTTTCTCAATTGTCCGTATGGTGCTAGGCATGGTAGGGAAGTCAGACATCCAAGATGGGGTATCTTTTTTTCATAGGGCTTACAAATTAATTGGAAATACAGACTACAATGGATAGGGTAGTTCAGGAACAAAGGAAGACAGAAAATAAGTACTAAATTTACAATCAACAAATATTTAATGAATACTCAGCACCACATAAATCGAATACAATATCAATGAACAAAATAGGAAAATAAGAACTAAGATCTCTGTTCTCTTGGAGCACACATTCTAGCAGAAGGAGACAAAATGTATAAAATTTGAGGAAGTGAAATATACACAATGTTACATGTAGATAAATGATATGGGCAAAATAAATCAGAAAACAGGAATGGGTAGTCTTGGTGGTGGTGAACCTGATTACAAGTAAGGTGACCAGGGCAGGCTTCACACAAGAAAGGACTTGAGGTCAGGGACTGAGCAATGCAGACAACTTGGGAGGTGTGTGCCAGGCAGAGAAAGCAACTCCAATAAAGTTGCAGAGGCAGAAGCAAGACTGTCATGTTCTCTGATCATTAATTAGCCTCAGGAACTGGAGTGAAGTGAATGACAGGGACTGTGTGGGGTGAAGCAAAGGAGGTCAGGGAGGTAACAGGGGAACCATTGCATATGTAGGACCTTGAAGGCCATTCATTCCAATCATTGGCCTTCATTGGCCAATCCATTCATTGGCTTGTGCTAGGAGTGAGATGGGACTCCATCGGATGGCTTAGAGCTAGAGAGAGATAAAATGTGACTGTCACTCTAACAAGATGCCAGTGGTCCCTGTGTTGGTCTCAAAATTTAGCATGCATCAGAATAACCCAGAAGGCTTGTTAAGGCATATATTGCTGAGCCCTACCTGAGTATTCAATGAGTCTGGTGTTGGGATTGAGGATTTGCATTGCTAACAAGTTCTCAGGTGATGCTGCTCCTAAAGGTCTTGACGATCACACTTTAAGAACTGCTCTAAGAGAAACGATAGGAAGAAATGAGGGATAAAGCATTAGAAACTCCTGAAGGAAGTGGATTGATTTTTTGCCCTAATGAACAGATAGCATTTTCGACAGTAAAAGGGAGAACCACTCAAGAAGAGAGGAATTACATGAGCAAGTGCACAGCGGTGGTGTTCTTTCTTTCCCATTCTGTCTTCAGCTGGAAAGAAAGTAGGGCAGTTTATGAAACGTGGAGCACAATTATCTGCATCAAGGTCTCTCTATCAACCTTATCTTTGGCAAAGTCTAGTCTCTCTGGTTACTTTTCAAGGTCCCTGTTTTTGTATTATATTTAAAAGGAAAGGGAGGTCTCACATGTAAATGCCAACCTTGGTCAACACTGCAGGCTGCTTGTTGCCATTATCTCCCGCACCTCTCACTCTTGGGTTCTGTGGCCGCCATCCCCTTTTGACATCAGGTATCTTCTGCAGGACACCAGCATTTTGTTCTCTTGTCCAAATCAGCCTGGCCCAGGGCTGCTGTGAGTGACAGGCTTTTACTGAAGGCTTGCTGAGTTGTGAGAGTTGATAGCACAGCACAGAACAGAAAATAACTTCAAGTACCAAAAACCACAGTCCTAATAATTCTTCAGTCATGGGTAACTCTTAGGAATTTCTTGTGAGCCATGCTTCCCAAGCCTTAGCCTCCTGTCTTATAACTGGGCCCATTGCTCTCTCCCAAGAATCCAGTGCCCCATGGCCCTTGAAGTTGACTCCCATGTCACCTGGTCAGCTCCTAAATTCCTCTTACTCTGTTATCCAGAGCAGCTTGACTCTTGTTGTGTCTTTACTCTTCCCCCAGTCTACACCCTTGGGGGCTTTGCCTTTCATCACCCTGAAGAGCCCAGTAAGGCCTTTTCCTAAAGAAAAGCAGAGCTCTCTTAGAGAGAAAAATTCCATGGTCATCTAGGGACACCTGATTTCTAAAGCAGTTAACTATATAGGAATATCTGCCCCCATTCTAGAAACACATATGATATAGCAAGATCAAATATATCTTAAATAGCTCAAAAACAGAGAGGGGGACTAAAATGATGGTAGGAAATTAAGGTAAAGTCAGGACACCAACCCATGCTTTTACCTCAAAGTGTTGCTAGAAGATAGTTGCACATTTGATTTTCCTGTGACTTTGGGACAGCAAACTGTAGGGACCTATTTGTGAACTGGTGACATCAGTTTACTGCAGTGAGAGGCATAACCACCAGCTAGGGGAATTAGAGGGACCAGCTTATAAACCATACTAGAGGAGGGGCTTTAGACTAGGTATAAAAGAAAACGGAGAATCATTGAAGGTTTTTGTTCAAAGAAAGACAGGTTTTAAACAACATGGAAGGAAAATCAGTCTGGCAAAAATCTGTACAACAGGTGATAAAATAGAGAGTCTGGAACCAGGACAGCTACCCCAAGGCTCAGACTAGTGCAAGATCCAGATGAGAGTGCAGTGATCCAGACAGTGATCTCTGGGACCCACCCTGCAGCTGAGGACAGCCCGGTGCCATGTCCAGTTTCCATGCAACCACCACCAGCATCTTTCTGACCACCCAACATGGTAGCCGCCACTCTGTCCTCTGCTCCTCTGTAGCACACAGCAAACACACACCACTTGTTACATCTCCATTGTAGGTATTTGTGGGTATGTTTATTAGAAAATACACTCCATGAGAGCAGGAGCCATCTCTACTAGCACTTTGCCTAAGGTAGACTGGAGGATGGTTTGGTAATAATATCAAAAATAAAAATAGTACCACTTACCGGGCACTTCACCATTGAGCTGGGCTCCCTGTCCAGGTCCACAGGGGGATGGGGAGTAATGGACTAGGTAGAGGATAATGTAGTATAGGGTTGGGTAATAGAGTGTAATGTAAAACGCATCGATTTAGGAGTTGGACTATGTGGATTTGAAATCTGAAATGCCCTGGCATTTATGAGCATTATGAGTTTAGGCAGTTACATAACCTGTCTGCCCTGAGTGTTTTTTGATTCTTTTTGACTTTTTATTTTTAAGTTATTTCAAATTCCAGAATAACTGCCAAAATAGTAGAGTTTAATGTGCCCTACACCGAGCTTACCCTAATGCTGACCTTTTGCAGAGCGTGACACCATGATTGAGACCAAGACCTTCCCACAGATGCAACAGTGCGAAGGGCACTGAAGAGCTCGTTTGTCTTTCACCAGACTTTTCTGGCCTAGGGTCCAGTCCAGGACCCCGTGTTGTATTTTGTTGATCTGTCTCCTTAGTGTCCTCCATTCTATAATAATTCCTCAGTCTTTCTTGATCTTTCATGACCTTGATACTTTTTTCAAATCATTGTTTATTTTTTAATTACAGTTGATACACAAGAGTATATTAGCTTCAGGTGTACACCCAGTGATTAGACATTATATAACTTACTAAGTGATCATCCCAATAAATACAGTACCCATCTGACACAAGACGCAGTTATTGGAATATTATTGACTATATTCCCTGTGCTGTACTTTCCATCCCCGTGACTATTCTGCAACCACCAATTTGTACTTCTCAGTCCCTTCACCTTTCTCACCCATCCTCCCAATACCCCTCCCATCTGGCAACTGACAAAATGTTCTCTGTGCCTGTGAATCTGTTTCTGTTCTGCTTGTTCATTTATTTTATTTTCTTAGATTCAATTTTTAATAGATATGTACTTGTTACCATTTTATTGTTCATATTTTTTAACTTTTCTTCTTAAAAAAGACTCATTGACATTTCATGTAATACTGGTTTGGTGGTAGAGCAGTTGTTATGAACACTAAATGAATTAATATGTATAAAGCACATCAAAGAACATCTGGAATGGGCTGAGTGGTAAGTGTTAGCTGTTAGGTCTGCTACACAGTGGACATTCAATAGTGTCAGTGGGGTGAACTGACAAGGTGCGACTATTAAAGTCGGGATGTTGAAAAAAGTTGTTTTGTCAAAACAAGTTAGTTGTATAGGTTTATCCCTTTGTGGTGAAGGTATAATTCATACACTACAAAGTGCACCCTTTTGAAGTACACAACTCAGTGGGTTTTCGTATACGCACAAAGTTGTGCAGTCATTACCACTAATTCCAAAACATTCTATCCCTCCAAAAAAAAACCCCCGTCTTCATCAGCAGTCACTTCCTGTTCTCCCTCTTCCCAGACCCTGGCAAACAGGGGCCATTACTTCCTATCTTTATGGCTTGGCCTATTCTGAATATTTAATATAAACAGAATTATTCAATACATAGCTTTTTGTGTCTGGCTTCTTTCAGGTAGCATAATGCTTTCCAGACTAATCCTTGCTGTATCATGAATCAGTGCTTCATTCTCTCTTTTGGCTGAATAATATTCCATTATGTGTAAATACCACATTTTATTATCCATTCACCACTTGATGGGAATTTGGACTATTTCCATGTTCTAGCTATCATTAATAATGCTACTATGAACATATGTGTACAAGTTCTTTTTGTGGGCATCTGTTTTCATTTCTCATGGGTAAATACCTAGGAGTGTAATTGCTAGGTCATGTGGTAGTAATTCTATGTTTAACATTTTGAAGAACTACCAAGCCATTTGTCCAAGTGGCTTCACCGTTTTACCTTCAGCCGTGTAGGAGGTTTGCATCTCCACGTCTTTGCCGTACTTGTGGGTTCCCATCATGTTGATCACAGTCCCCCTAGTGGTTTTGAAGCAGTATCCCATGATTTTGATTTCCATTTCCCTAATGATGATGAGCACCTTTCCAGATGCTTACTGGCCATTTTTATACCTTCAGCTCCTTTGTTTTTAACATTAAAATTTTGAGGTGGAGATGGTAAATCTAAATAAATAAAATCATCTAAGAGGTAACACATGCCTCCTAAAGACATGGCCACATGTGTAAGCAGATGAGACTGGAATAAGATTTTTGTCATACTCGTCATATGAGTGGCTGCTGAAGCCAGAAAGAGGCAAGGGTTCTAGAAGGAAGAGAAGAGCGGGGAACCCTTGAGCCTTGAGAAACATCTGCATCTGGTGGGAGAGTAAAGAGGGACCAGGAAGAAGAAGAAAAATATCTGCAAATTCAGGAATGGACTTAGAGTGCCTCTTTGAGAGCAAAATTCAAATTTCAAGGAATTTTATTAGAAACAGCAAACTGCTGGTGTCCAGCGATTTCTCTCTGGAATAAAACAGTCTCCAAGAAGGTCATTGCCGGTTCCAGAACCCAGTCAGTAATATTTCATAAGCTTTGGTTATAACAACAGCAAAAAAATTATAGCATAGGGTATCCAATGCTTCTTACATCAGATTAATAGTATAGATTTTAAATCTAGAAAATGCTCCATGGATTCAAAATACAGAATTGTTTTCCTTTTAATTTCTCAATCCAGAAAAAAAATCCTAATTCCACGAACACCCTGATTGTCGGATCTAAAATTATGCATGTGCCACAGTCCTGTGCCCCAGTGTGCCTCTCCCTTGGTTCCTTCTAGTCCCATCTCTAGACCCCAGTTTTGCTCTACTTAGGGGCCTCAAAGCATTTTGGATCTTTCTCTACTTTTTGCTTCATCCTTTCTTTCGATCAAAGATATGTAGATCAGCTCCGATTTTCATCATGCTGCTTAAAATAACTCAGTCCGTTTGGGTAGGTCAATGCTTAGTTTGAATGCTGATCTTCCATTTGTGTCTGAGATCAGCACTTCTTGTATATGTTATTTCATCAACTCCACATTCCTCAAGAAAGGCCCTTCACTGTTCCTGTTTATCGCTCTTACTTTAGTTCATTTTATGCCTCTTGAAACACAACTGCCACTCACCCAGGTCCATTAATGAAAACTAAAGGTCAAGGCTGGGGGGTGGCAATTATCACCTTTGCAGACTTCCACACAGGCTTGTGCATGCGTGTGTCAATCTTTTCAATTTTCTTCTTGATTTAGTGGAAGCAATCAGAATTGGCCCTGAATGTTGGCTGCAAAGCTTCCTCAAAGAAATGTACCAAGAGGCAGGCAGCTGGCTGGCTGGACCCTATGATTGAGTTCACCAAAATGCATTTACAGTAGTAAGGACCTGCTCAACACAGTCTCAAAGATGGAAAATTCCTCTTCAGAAAATCCTTCTGGGGCTGGACATGCTGGCAGTCGACATCTGTTCTTTTCCTTGGTGCTGCCTTCTCTTCAGACTCCCCCCTGGTGCCTCTATCTGTACATGTGCTTGATTATGTGATATCCTACTGTGCGTGGTGTGCGTAATGGTTAGGAAGAGGCATGCACTTTCAAATCCAACTCTTCCTGTCACTTTTTAATTGGGCGATCTTGGGCATATTTTACAGAAACTCTCTGGGCTTCCATTTATTTGTCTGCAAAGTGAAGATAATTAAAGAACCTGTTTCATAGGGCTGTCATGAGAATTAATGAGATCAGCTATAGCAAGTTCTTAGTGCAATAAAAAGGACAAAATTCATCTTGCATTTTGTTATTTATTAATCCAATTTGTTATTTATTCATCCAAATGTCCAAGTTAGAAATTTCTGAGTCTTGGTAAATATGTACTTCTCTCCTCATTCCTAACCTCCCTGTTTAATTGGCCTCGTTTCCTGTTGATTGTATCATAGGAAATCTCTGGAATCCAACCCCTTCTCTCTCTCCATTCCTGCTGCCGTTGGTTCATTTTGGCCCTTACCTGTCCCAGCGGTTCTGCCTCCCGTCCTCCACTGCCCTGTCCCTCTTGTCTCTCCCGGGGTCATCAGAGTTGTTTTCCTGAAGTACAGAGTAGGCCATGTCAACTTGAAGAACTAACCTTCTCATTGTTAGATTTTAGTAGGGAAATTTTAAGGTGATTTATCAATTGTAATTTTCATAAAATGCCCCCACCCAGTTTTGCTTTTCATGCGTCTTTTTGTTCACACACAGAGTCATTATCTCAAACCTGATTCCACATTATTTTATCATCTTTGCAGTGTTAGTTTTATGTATTCTTAGATAGCACTGAGTAGTTCTTATGACACCTACTTGTGTGGATATATATATTTATATACACACACACATATACACACACATATATTTTTTGGGGGGCCAGGATACACAGTCAAGGGCTATAGATGATATGTATTTTTCCATATGCATATATGCATGTATTTTACTTTAAAATATTATTTTATTTATACTCATGCATTAAAAATGGCTATATTATTATGTATACCTATGTCCCAATATTGAAAACAGAGTTTGATAATGAATCACATCTAAATTTAATAAAGAACATTAAAGCATTAAATAAAGAACAAATATAACATTAATGTTTTTTAAAAAAAACATTGATGGGCAAATAGACATCAGAATTGGAGAAAAAAAGGACATTAGCCATAATTTTCATTTTTATTAAAAAGAGGCACCCTCTGAGAAATATCAAATCAATTAGTAATATTCATCTATATGGCAAAATAATACGTGCTGGAGAAAGATAAAGGCTCATGTGCTTTAGTCATTCATTCCCAACGATATATGCTTCTTTTATTATTGATTCTGTTGGTATAATATAATGCTTTATGTTAACGTTGTTATAGTGATAATCACTTATTAATTTATAACATCAGTATGATGAATACAATTATTAACCAAATCATAAATGATTGCTTTAATGAAAAAAATCATTTTCATGCTGGCTGAGAGCCATGTTACTTTCCCATGTAGAAATTTTGCTATTTCCCACATTCAACCCCAGTCCCGTTCGCATGGCATTCAACATGCTATAATCTCATCCAGCCTCCTCTTTCAGGGCCCCACCAACAAGGACCTCGACCGCTGCTCTTTTTCCTAGCTTTGTTCCCATCTGACATCATCCTATGTCCCCATGCCATTAAAGTTACTCCAGAATGTTATTTTAATAACTGTACTATAATCTATCATATGGATATGCTATAATTTACTTAACATCCCTATATTATCAATTTTTAAGATCATTTCAGATTATCAGATATTATGAGTAATATAAAGAACATCATTGTTCTTAGTTTTTGTCACACCAACAGATAGGTTTTTGGATAACTTATTGACAGCCTAAACACAGGCTTAAAATAGCAACTGGTGGCTGATTCCTGCTTGGTATAAACATATTCGACCACAAAGGGACTGTGCAGTGGGGCAGTGCAGGGAGGGAGACCAGGGAAGATGGAGACAATCCCATTATCCAGTGATGTTCCCTCCATAATTCTGCCTCACCATCCTGCTCAGAGGCTGACTTCCTGTATGAAGTGAGAGACTTGCTATTTAATGGTCATTCTGGGAATAAATGTGGTTTTGGAGTGGATGAATAACCATTATTACCATAATTCAGCTATAATATTTGGTAAAGTCCACTTAAGGATCCAGTATATCCTTCCCCTAACTTTGATTTATGGTTTTGTTTTTTGTTTTAGTCAATCCTTCCTTCCTGCTTACCTTCCTGCATCCCTGCCTTCCTGCCTCCCAGCCTCCCACCAAGCATTTCTTGTGGGCCAAATATGTGTTTGGTGGTGAGTGAGATACAACTCTGCCCTAAAGGAGTGAGCCCCATCATTACAGGATATGGAGTCAAGATTTCACTCAGGTCCCTAATTGCACTTTCATTCTGGTGACTGCCAACTATTCATTTGTGTGCTTCCATTTTACTGTTTTCTCTCACTTTAGGAAAGGTACATTATTAATACCCAGGTATGGGGGTGGGGCTCTGCCTGCAGGCCCCCCCCCCACCACGGATGAGAATAAGTCTACCAAGACCTGATCTGCTTGGGGAGGAAAGGTGATCTCAAAGGAGAAGGGCCAAGAGCCTTTTCCTCAATGGGCTTTTATTGGGTTCGTTTTGCACAGGAATCAGGTAAAGCTCATAATTTATTGTCAGGCAGTAAGGACCAAACAATAGATAACATACAAAGAACTCTGAGGGCCTATTTTGAGTCAGGGTCAGATAGCTAAAGAGCCATAAAACTTTGAGGAACAAACCCCCTTCTTGCTTGGACCCTTACCATTTAATTGAGAGCATTCTAAACAAAGCAGGTTTCACAGGATTTTACATATTCTTTCTTAGGCCTGATTGCCCAGGGAACCCGGCCTCTCCAGCACAGGGCTGCACTGCCCTCTGTCATTGTTTCAGGTTTAGGGCATTGTTTCAGGCTTAAGTCAGGCAGGGAAAGTAAGGTAGCCAAGAGATTAGGAGACTTCTGGAAGACAGAATGCAGAATTCGGACTCAGGCTATGTCAAAGCCAAGGAGCAAGGGTCCATCACCCTCTTTTGCTATAGCCCCCCAAGTCCTTCCCTGGGGCCTCCCCATGATTGTTTCTATCTTAGGTCATTCCCCCGTTGGGGAATCTTACCTGTCATTGGCTAACTGATCAAGCATTGGGGGCCAGGCTGGGTGAAGGAAAAGGAGCAGAAGTGGCACCCCTGGCAGGGAGATAAGCTTTGTCTCCTTAGTGGCTACTGGTCCAAAGTTTGCTCACTCAGCCTTAGCCTTAGCCTTGGGAGGTTACAGCTTCTGAAACCAGGCAGGGCGGTTCTCAATACCCAGGCTCTTCCCCTTTGCTTCACCCCAAGATCCATGAGTTCACACAAGTTAGTATTACTCTAAAATACTCTGAGCTCCTAGATGGAAACTGCTCTTATTATTGCCACTATTAGTAAGTATCATTATTAATAATCTAAGTAACATCAGCGTGACCAGCAGTGCACTGCCCTCCTGTGCCACTACTCACAGTCATTGCTATTATACCTCTTTTTATTATTTCTTCACCATCGCCCAGGGGCTGTTCAGAAAATTAAAATCCAATAATAGGAATGAAGAATAATTAAAATAACACCAAGAACAATAGGAATGAGATGGCAAATATTGAAATAGCGGAGAAAACATAACCAAGGGGCTAACTTCCCTGTGACAGGTGCTAATAAGGTCAGCTAGGGACATATGACAAAATCCTGCCTGAGAACGTGAAAATTCCTTCCTGCGTGCTCAGTGGCCTGTTTGCCACCTAGGTCTCAAGAGGTGCTAGATTGTATAACACTTATTTAGCTGATCCTGACAAAAATATGCTGCATAGGGGGAAAAGGCAAAGAATAAAGGAAACCCTTTCATTATGAGAGTCACACGCTAGACTATTTCCCCTCTGGCTAGGTGCTGGCAGGGCTCCCGGGCGTCTCCGCCAACGTCCTGCAGACGGCTCAGTGGGCTGAAAGGAGACTTCACACCTCACCTCCTCTATGTGCTCTTCACCCTTGTCGGGTTTGACCTTCAGTTTCTCCCTCTGAGAAACGGGTGTGTAGGTCAGACGCACAACTCATTAGAAAAGCCAAGTAAAATGGTTGTTTCCATGCAGAACATGCGATAGTCTCATGACCGTCATTTTGACAAAGCACATGGGTGTTAAAAATCAGACAGGCAGGAATTTTACTGCCTGAAACAAATAAGGTGGAAAAAAAAAGAAACAGCTAGAATAGGCAAGTTGTGTTTCACATACCCCTCGGCAGGGTGTTTGGCTCTGAACAAAGACGCATCACTGAGCTTTGCCTGTACTAGATACTAAATCACCCCCCATGATTTAGGGGGTGCTTTTTACCATTAACGTTATGACTAAGGTCAGTGTTGTTAGGCCCTACCTGTCTGGAATGCAAAAAGCGATAGAGTGGGGCTCAGAGAACTCGGCTGCTCCTCCTGTTTCCCTTCACGAGAGAAATAATCTTGAGTATTCTCAAGCCAGTTCTATGTCAATATTCAAACCAGTATGACTCCCCACAAATCACTCCTATCCATGTCTCAGTTTTCTCATATAAAAATAAGTAAATAAAGGTATTGGGGAAGCTGTCCCTTCCTATTCGGAGGTAATTTCTGTCATTTCAAAGATGAGAAACTGAGGTCTGAGAAAGGTGACCTGTCCATGGTGATGTGCATCAGTGGACGCTGGGCTTCCAGGACCCCATATTGCCACTTCTAGAATCCAGAGTTATTTTCATGCCACCAAAGCTACTTTGTATCCACAATGTCATAACATAGTTACACCTGTTCTTTTTTTTAAAGAAGTAACTCATGACCTTTGTTTTTTAAAAAAAGATTTTATTTATTTATTTTTAGACAGAGTAGGTAGCGAGGGAGAGAAACATCAATGTGTGGTTGCCTCTCATGCACCCCCTACTGGGCACCTGCCATACAACCCAGGCATGTGCCCTGACTAGGAATTGAACCAGCACCCTTTGGTTCACAGGCCAGCACTCAATCCACTGAGCCACACCAGCCAAGGCAGATAGTTATACCTTTTCTTTATACAGACACACAGCTTTACTTGTATTCTACCTGTCTGACAGCCCTATTTCACTGCTCACAGGTTCAAAAATACTCAGCAGATACAGTCTATTTGGTGACTGAAATTGGCATCACCTGTGTGTGACATGAACTCTTCTCTACTTATGAGAGATGGTGGCACTGGTCAGAAGGGGCAGGACAGGCCTACCCACCCCTCAGCCCTCTCTCCTCCTCCTATCAATCAGCCCAGTGTCTGCTGCCTCCTCAAATGGATTTCACTTTCTGTTCCGTCTCATTTGACACTTTATCAGCTGGGGATGGCTCTGGACAGTGTCCTGTCAGCTCCTGAGATACATTCCATATCTGCTAAAACCTCTCAGTCCCTGGCAAAGAAGCCGAGGACATAATAAAGGAGAGAAGAGGCAGATGACTAGTTTAACTCATTTTAGTTCTAGTAGTGCAAAACTCGCCTCTGGCTCCTCTTAGGGTGGCATGGGGCGGGGGGCGGGGAGGAGGGAGGAGAAGTCTGAATGAGGGGAGAACGGTCACCCTTGCCTCTCTCCTGGAAGGAGGTTTGTCCCTCTTAGTTAAGAAATCAGTGTTGTTCCATCACATGCTCGTGAATTGCTGTGACGTGTGTTCGCAATGCGCCATTTTTACTGAGGGCCCTATGCAGGAAGCAGCGCCATTACAGGACACATGCACAGGGCGACTATCCTCCAGGAGCTTAAACTCCTATCTGCTCTTTTCTACACACGATGACTGCGCTCTGCATTTAGTTAGAAGTGCGATACTTCTGGATGCCAAGCTGTCAGATGAATGGTGCCAAGGAGAGGAAGGCAATGGTTGCTCTGGCTTTGGATGCCTGTGGCACTGTGAAGTCATCCCCATCCAGTAGCTCATCCAAAAGGGGACAATTGTGATGGGAGAGGAGCCCCAGCCTCGGGGTGCAATAAGGGCTAAGAAAGGAAACAGAGACATTGTGAGGATTGTAAATGCATTAGAAGGGGAGAGGCATAACCTCAGGGGGAGCAGGAATGGGGGACACACCCTGTCCAGACTGCAGACTACAGAGCTCAAGGGGACCCTTTGTTTGGAAGTTCAGTTAGCATGTTGGTTCTGCTCCACTTCTCAGTAGAAGAGAAATCAGTCATGCTATTTGTTTTACTGTACCTCTATTTTTATCTGGTCTAAACTGTGTTGATTTTTCAGCGTTTTCTTATTTGTTATTTTATATGCCCTCCAGAGCTCAGGGGAAAAAAAAAAAAAGACTTCAGACTTCATTTTACTCCTCTGCTCCTGATCCTGGGGGGAAGATGAATAGATCTGGCTTTATGATGCCTGTGCTCGCTGCTCTCTTCCCCCTTTTTCTTTCCTCTCTATGTGCTTCCTCCAGTCTCCCTTACCCTTGCTCCCACAAACACCCTCCACGTGGAACCTGATACTTGGCCTGCGCCCTGCAGTGAGGCAGGGACGTGGGGGAGTTCCCATTCTCCTCAAACTCATCCGAAATATGAACACCTACTCCAAGGCTGACACCCCAGACCCAGGCTGCCATCCTCGGCATTCTCTCTCCCTGGTCCACCTCGGTTCCAGAAGTTAAATGGTTTCTTTTCTGATATGAAAATTAATTTCTGGACAAAAAGAAATACGGCTGCACGGGGCCACCCTGGCTCTGTGTCGCGCGCAGCTGTAATTACACTGTAGATCAAACTGATTCCTCCCTTTCCAGCGGCTTTTCCCCGGGCTGACGTCCCTGAGGCGGCGGCAGTTTCATTAGCGGCGGTGCAGGGGATGGCGATAGATGGGCTGGTGGAGCCATCACTCGTTGGTCTCTCTCCTTGGACTTTTTTTCCGGATGGACACACGCAATCCAGGCAAACAGAGCTGGACCCAGGGTTCGGGTCTTTTGCCGCAGCGTGGGGTGAAGGGTGGGGGTGGCGGTGGGGGAGCGCCTCTCTCCCGCTGCTTGCCGCCCCCTCCTGCCTTGTGCTTTGAGATGTCAGCAACAAGGGGCTCCAACACATTCCCCAGGTCTCTGCGTAGCTCCTTACCATCCTACCTGACAGAGGTCCCTGTTCGCCTGCGAAAAATGGTCATTGCGGGTATCAAGGCAAGAACTTGTGAACTAGGGCAGAACCAACAAGTTTTCCAGCATAATGGAAGTGAAGTGGCTTTTCTGCTGTGTTCAACATTGTGAATTCTAGAGTATTTACAGAAAAAAACATGGCTTGACTTCAACCGCAACTCCCAAAACTAATTCTAAATTACTCACACAAGCTCCGCAGTTGTTGGTTGGTATAATTAGACACCAATATCTATGGCTCTCCGGTGGACATATACTCTTTGCCAATAAGCCATGTAGTATTACTCTCCAATGAAGTTTGTTTGGTTCTGACGTCTACAAGGCGAATGTAGATGATTTGTTCACAAATGTGACATGCATTCCCTTACTTTCTCGTAAGTTGGGCCCAGTGATGTGCATGTGGAGAAAGGAGCATTCACACAAACTTCATACATTAGAGAGTCAGCCTGGGAGGTGTGGACAACTCCCAACAAATGAGCCAAAGCTTAAGAATGAGATTCTGTGTTCCCTGAGATTGAACTGGGCGCCAAGGGATGTGGGCTTCGGTCCCTGCCGCCCCACCACTGACTGGCAGTGGCCATTTATCTTGTCGTTCCACCTGCCAGGTGAGGTAACAATCTCTCCCATGCTGTGCTCACACTAGTACATTAAGGATGATTGAGCTTCAATGTCTCTGAGAAAGAAAAGTCCTTCCTCACACCCCTATCCCCCAAATTCTTCTTAATGAACCAGTTTTAATAGTGTTTTGACTGTTTTTGAGAAATCAAAAAAGCTCACTTTGTTAGAGTGGGGAAAAAAAAACAAAAGATGTTTTTCAAATCAAGCATTTTAAGGTCCAAATCCCAAACTTATTACTATCATGGACAAGCAATTCAACCTCTTGAAACTTTATTTTTCCAACCTAAAATGTGAGGATTATAACGCCTCCTTGTATGTTAGTGGTCTTTCAACAGTGAGAGAAAATTTTTGTTGCTTTTGTTTCCAAGCTGCTTTATAACCTCTCATCACCACACACTGGTCCCATTTGCTTTTTGATGCCTATTTTCTGACACCTCCCGAGGGCTTTGAAATGCAGGGAAGCTCAATGCCACATGCGGAATCCCGCCAAGCCACAGAGCAACCTGTCATTTGCTTCTAGGGCAAGGGGGGGGGGGGCGCACCGCAGTCCCACGAGGGCTCTGCTCCTGGTTAGAGGGACAGTGTCTGCCGGTGGGGGAGGAGGAATGTCGCCCTATTACCACCAGTCCCAGGTGGGAACTGCACTTGCCAAAGGCCGCCCGACATTCTGATTACTCTTCACCCTTCAAGTAGAGACAGATACAGAGCAGCTGGCTGTGCTGGGAGTGAGGGGCCTCAGGTGAAGAGGAGACACCAATAAGGAGGAGGCACAGCCTCTTAGACCTGGGAGTGTGATTGATTATCTGACATTTTGGTTTAATGGAGAAGAAAAAGTGGTTTGGGAGTCAAGTGTGGGTTTGAAGCCTCACTTTGACACTTAGCAGAGTGCTGAGTAAGTTACTTTTTTCACTCACTCTCAGCTTCCTTGTTTACAAAACCAGAATACTGTCCCTCACAGGGCTGTGGAGTATGACTGTTCAAATCCCACCCCACCAGTTTCTGCGTCTGGGCCTCAAGGACAGCTGCCCCCATGCATGCACCTCAGTTTCCACATCTGAGGAGTACCTCCTGTCTCAAAGTGTATCGTGAAGGTTAAATGGCATGAGGCACACAGCACCCGACATAATGAATACTCAACAAATATCCCCATTTTCCACTAGTAAGTGGCTATTAACATTATAATTCTTTCATTGATGCTCATTTATTATCCACAAAATAGATAGTTCTTAACTATTAATTAGACTAGAATAGGACACTAGTTAAGCCCTGTGTATGTTTTTAAGTGGCTTATACTTAAAATCCCTAGAAAAACTTTATTTTATTTAAAATAGTTTTTGATTCTAGAACTTCCTTCCACGTAATCCATGGTTCATTCATATCTTCTCTCTCTCCCCTCCCCCGCCCCACTCTCCGTGCACTAAAACAAAGCTGCAGGCAGTCAATTTCAAGGCAGTGGGCTGTGAAAAGCCCTTAGAATAATAGTTGATTGACCCTGACTATGGCAGCTGGAACTGAGGGCAGGCTAGGCTCTGGTGGAACGTAATCGTCATAATGAATGTTTCATCGCCCTGGGTCATTTCCGTGACCTTTACAACACAGGATGTTGGCAGGGAACCTGGTGAGCACTCTCAGAGGACCCATATCTGGGGGGATGGCCTAACCCATAGAGGGCTGGGCCTGTGTGGAAAGAGGCATCCCACAGGGGGATGGCTGATGGGGAGGGGGCTCTCACCTGTGGTACACTCCCCTGTGGGGGGCCGGCTGCCCGTGTTCGAGGGGTACAAGTGTTTGGGCTTTGAGGAATTACTGGGTCCCATGGTGACTTCAAGTATACTAGATTTCAAGTATACCAGAGACACAGAAAAATGCCCTATTTTTCAGATCATCTTTGAAAACTGAGTCTACGGCCATACCACCCTGAACACGCCCGATCTCGTCTGAAAATTGGGATTTTCCTCCTAAATACTGACTTGCTTTCTTCATTTGCTGAGGTGATCACAGACTTTCTGATAGAAACATAGTTTCTAAGCAAAAATATTCTTAAAAGATTTTATTCATTTATTTTTAGAGAGAGGAGAAGGGAGGAAGAAAGAGAGGGAAAGAAATATCAATATGTGGTTGCCTCTTGTGCATCCTCTACTGAGGACCTGGCCTGCAACCCAGGCATGTGCCCTGACTGGGAATCGAGCCAGCGACCTTTTGGTTTGCAGGTGGACGGTCAATCCACTGAGCCACACCACCCAGGGCACAAAAAGATTTTTAAGGTAATTTAATATTTCAATAGTGTGAGCAACCAGTTTGCAAGTGGAATTACAAATAAAAGACAGTGGCAAGGTAAGAAAGAGGAAGAAACTTGGAGAGCAGGAGGAGCGCACGGAGACGTGAGAACAAATGAGGGCCACCATGTCATATGCCGTGTGGATTCAATGTAATAAAGCAAAAAATTAGAACCTATCATCACATAACACTATAAATTTAATCAAAACACTCAACCTATGCAAATTCTGGGGCGTTTTGTTTTGACCTTTAGAAATATTTCTAAATAACATGTTTTCTCATTCTATAAGTGACTACTTTTATTGGTTATTTTTAGATTTATTCATTTTGTAGTCTTTTGGTTCAACTATTTCTGTTGAAACACTATGCAAATGATGGGTTTTTTGTTTTTTTTTTTTTAAAAGAAAGCACCAATACTACTAAAGAGCATATGAGTATCTTCTGGTATCTGAAATCTAAATTATGGTGTAGTTTTTCTCTTGAGCCACAGAAATAACCTATGTGAATTACATAGAAATTGTGATTTTAGCCAAGCTATTTCCAATATTAGATAAAAGGGCAGTTATGTCAATTTAAAAATGTTGTGAGCTCTGGATAAAACATATGAGATGGGGAGTATGAATTATTTATTTTCATTTAATTTCTTTCCATTAAAAGCAAGGGGAAGTGATGGTACACAAACTGGCCTACTGAAACACAACATAAGTAGAATTGATTGCTCTGGGAGAAGTAGAAAAAGAAACCATGTATTCAAGTAGCATGGAATCTAGGTGAAGGGAGAGAACATGGAAATGAAATAATATTTGTTTTTTTGTGGCAACAATTCAGCTAGTGTGTGAATGAAACATGTTTGAACTGCAACCCTGAGTGTGGACTGTGTTCGGAGGACATGTGTGAAGAGGCGTCCTCTCTGAAGGCTGACACCACAGGCTGATGGGCGCAACTGCACTTTTTCCAATGTTAATACATTTACATGGAATCTCCAGGGACTTTAGCTTTGCTTGATGGTTCAGTTCAGTTATTGCAAGAAAGAGGTTCAGAACAAGCATCTTTGTCTTCTTTTCCTCCTCATATAAAGTATGCAATGGTTTGAACAAAGTTGTTTCAAGCTGAGACTTGGTGGTAACCTCCCAGGCCTGGGCATACATTGCGTCATTAGTGCTTGATTATTTATCCTTTCTTAATTGAGTGTTTCACTGGTTATTGTTAACAATTATTTTTAATTTTAAAAATAATAACTCTCACTCTGATCAGCATGGCTCAGTTGGTTGGGTGTCGCCCTGCAAACCGAAAGGTGATGGCTTTGATTGCCCGTCACGGCTGGGTTGTGGGTTGGATCCCCAGTCAGGGTGCGTGCAGGGAGCAGATGTTTCTCTTTCTCATTGATATTTCTCTTCCTCTCTTTCTCCCTCCCTTCCCCCTCTCTGGAATCAATAAATGAACAAAAATAATAACTCTTATTTAGAATGTATCCATTCTGGTGTCTGGTAGTTATTTAAGAAATAATTTTGATGTACACAAAATGGAAGATAAAATGAAACATAAAAGCCATATTAGGAGGTTTTTTTATTTATAAAAATTTCCTTAAAAATAAAGATGTTGTTTTTTAAAATGAGGTATGGCAAAACATATGGCAATATGAAGTAAAACAAAACAAAATATAATGCTAGAATCTTCATGGTGCTCTTCCTGAGAGGAGTAATTTGCTATGTAGATTTTAAATTAATTCAGGATCATGGATTCAATTACATTTAATTGCCACATGTAGAGTTCCTACTAAGTACTTGGTCAGAATGAAAGTGTATCAGATTGATGACTTAATCCATTTTTCAAATACATTTGTGATCCACAGCAAGAACTTCCCCTTCACATTTCAAGAAACACAAAAAGCAGTAAGATTGGGAAGCCTTGTGAAACAGTAGAAGCAGCTGTTCTTATTTTTCTGAAAATGTGTATATCCTTCAGCATGATTCAGACAAACTAGGGCTTTAACTAGAATATTTAACCGAGTACCTTGGGGCATAGCTATTGTGTCCAGGACAATGCTCCGATATTTAGAGTGCTCTACCATCTGCGTGGCATGATATACTCATTCCCACACTCAGCTCAAACAGACCCTTTGTGGTCATTTCTGTGTCTCTCATGGCATATTCTGTTTCTAATACTCCACCAGCATCTCATAGGTTCTTAGGGTAAAAACTAAATATATATCTTTTTACACTAGAAACTCTTTATATTCTAAAATTAGCCCCTATTTGAGAAGCAGGTCCTATTCTGCTTCCTACTTTCAAGATGCTTTCAAGATGCTTTCAAGATGCTTTCTCTGGCCTTCACCCTGTGGCCCAGTTGGTTGGGCATCATCCTGCAAAGAGAGAGATCGCCAGGTCCATCCTTGGTTGGGCACGTGCCTGGGTTGTGGGTTCAGTTCTTGGAATGGGTGCGTAGGAGAAACAACCAATCGATGTTTTTCTCCCTCTCTTTCTCCCTCTCTTCCCCTCTCTCTAAAAATAAATATGTATAATCCTTTTTTAAAAAGATACTTTCTCTGTAACTTGAAGCATGTCTCTTAACCTTTCCTGATGTCCCCCTCTGTGAATCTGAGGTAATTATGCCTAACTGTAAGGAGCCACCGAGAGGATTAATTTGTTAATGTTTTTAAAGTACTTTAGATATGTAAAGTGCTCAGCATTATTAAATTCCATACAAATAAAATTGCAATCTAGAATCTAAAGGGATTGAATAATTGACTTTATTCTTATGAGTTTATAATATTTTAGCAAATTTACAAAAAAGTGTTTGTTTCCCATCTAAATTTGTAGAGAGATTTGTTTATAATACAGAACATGCAAATCAACCCCTTCTTCCTACTCAAGTTAATAAAAACACAAAAGAAATGACTATCATTAGAAGCAAACTAAGTGTCCTGGGGGAAAGTAGCTCCCAATTTCAAGCATTGCTGACAATTTTCTCTTTGAGCAGTATGCAGAAAACCTGTCGAGGAAGGTAAAAAGAATAAGGAAGTTTATTCAGGAATTGGATATGGATGGACAATTGATGGTGAAAAGAGAAAGAATTCCCTAATTGGGTTGCTTTCTAGACTCTGACACATTTGCCCTCAAGCCCAACTCCTGGGCACAACAGTAGAATGTGAAACTGGTTAGATTTTCCGTAGACCATGGACACTTAGATCCCAGTTATTATATACTCCTCTGACATAATCGCACCACTAGGGCGTCAACTCCTGCATGTGAGTCCTTCACGGACTGCTAGACACTCACTAAATGTTAGACTGCCTGGGCCACTGGCTGCACGTGGGCTCAACTCCGGGCCAGATGCAAACACTTTGCCTACTGACACAGTGCCCAAATGATGGTTCCGCTGAAGTCCTTGTCTGTACATGTAAAGGGGTGATCTTCTTTAAAGAAACCCTGGCCCACGAAGGTAGACACTTTCCCTGGGGTTACGCTGACTTACTCTCTAATTGATGGAGCTACCAGAAGCCACTGTGTGGAGTTACAGCCTTGGTGACAGCGATCACTGCTTGAGTTACTGGGGCTATGTTTCCTGGAGCCTTCCCTGTAGGATTGGAAGGATTCCTAAAGAGAACAGAGTGTCAGTTCTGGGAATTAGGAGGTGCTGGGGTAGAGGTGGGTGGCAAGGGTGCCTGGGCTGGGCCAGGTTAAAGGTTCTGCCCCTTAGCCTTCTCATCTTTCAAATAGGGAGAGTTATCAAAGCTACCCTGCCTTACAGGGTGAGGACAAAGTTGATGTGATAATTGTGAAGGTGTGGGAAAATGGAAAAGCCCTGGTAAAGTACCACTGGTGCTACCAGAAGCACTATTTTTGCTGTGATCAGGGTCTTCACTCTGGCCTAATAACACCTTTGACTCCATCCCTCCATCTTCATGTCTTATGTTTTGCACTTAGAAGACCTCAAGTCCTTATAAGGGAACAGGTGAAGTCACAGCATGGAAATAAGTTCCTCTCCACAGGGCAAAGAAACCTGGTATTATTTTGTGTTTTAATTTCACCATGGAAGCATTTCAAGGGAATACACTCATTCTCTAATTGCTGCCCCTTTTTCTGCTGTGCTGGTAACACCTGGGCTGCTGGGTGCAGGACAGAGACTGTGAGGGGTGCTGGGAGGGGCCAGCCTCTCAGCTGGTCCTCCTCTGTCTGCAGCTGGTGTAGTTGCCCTGTCTCTGGGAGTCTTTGTACTCTCCTGAGCCTATGGATAATTAGAAGGACGAGGTAAGTAGATAGAGTGAAGAACAACAACAACAAAAAAAACAGAAAAAAAGAAACTTCCCTCATAAGGTGACTTTCAGGGTTGGCGAGATTTAAATTATTTCTCTGTGGCAACCATCAGGGACAGACATTCCCCACATGCTGGTGGGATTGGGACAAAGGCTGCTCTTTTTCAACCCTGGAAAAGTGAAACATTGCCCACTTGGGAGCTGGCTGGCGACTTGTGTGTAGGGATATGATGGAAGTTTTACAGGCAAGAAAAGAGGAAGTTGCAGAGAGGAAGACAAATGCTCAGGCCCCAGGCACTAAGTTTGCCTTTCTTGATCCTTACGGTATAATTTTCCAGATCAAGATAAGTACTTAGCCGGTTGTCTGTCTCCTATACAATTTGCAGTTTCAGGTTGTGCTCAGATGGATAGAACTGTGAGAGTATGCAGAGATGTTAACAAGCCTGCATATTTAATAAATTTTATCTTCTATGGAACTTAGAGCATTACAAATGATGGGTCATTACTTTCCCCCTGCTTCAGGTCCTTATTATTCTTATCAAACTTAAAATTTCGGTATTATCCTTCGTGAGTGTTGTGTACCATCAGAAAAAAAACACAGTGACAATGTCAACAAATTGTCATAACAAAGCCTCAGCAGTACACACAGAAAAGAATCAGAGAACTGAAGTTTTAAGTCCTGACTCTGTCACAGATGTGCTTTAGTAGTTTTAGCCAATTCACTTAATCTTAGAAACTCCATTTTGTTACCTGTAAAATTGAGGTAAAAATATCCAACCTGTGGGCTTGTGGTGAGGAAAAAAAATGGGATGTCTAATTCATTGTAAAACTCTATACAAATATGAGATGATTGTTATAAACACTTCTTGGAAGCCACTGTATCCTTTAGGAGCAGTTTACTTTTTATATAAATATGCCAGAGAGAAACTAAGGCACAGATGGAAAATGTACTTTTTCTTACTGCAATCTATAAACTAACAACTCTCAAAACAATTAATGCAGTTGAAACCCCTCTGAGCTCAAGACTCCTGCATCAAGATGCCAGCTGAATAACTTACAAGCACCCAACCTCAGCATCTCCTCTGAGCTTTTGCTGCAGATATTTTTTCCCTTCCTGGTTCCTTCTTCCAGTTGCTGACACACTTATCTGTGCCAGGAACTGGTGGACCAGCCTGGCCTCCTCTTCTATGGAACAGACCTGGCTGAGCCTTTGGTGGTACCTCCGTAACCTTTCTCATATCTGTCTTATCATTAATACTACTGATATCTCCATAATCCCTGCTGTTGTTTCCACTAAATGCAATAACTTTGCTCTCAGCCTCTCTGACTCTAGTATCCTCCTTCCCCATCCCTGAAATTATCTTCCACAATCTTGCCGGAGCTATGGATATAACATGCAAAAGAAACCATACCACTCCTAAATGTAAACCCCCATTGGATGCCCGTAGGCTGATCCAATGGGGGCTCTGAAGCTTGGTTGATCTCAAGCTTCTTCAGGATAAAGAGGCTTTTTGTCATAGAAGCCATCAAACACCAACCTACCCTCAGACATCGCTCTCACTGAAACTTCTAGTGACACCAAGTCATTTCCCTGAAAGCCCATGATGTTTTCTTGTCTGGGCCATTCACATTCCCTTCTCTTTGCACAGAGTCCTTCCCCCACCCCCTTTCTTCATCTGGCAAGTTTCTCATTATCCTGTGACCACAAGCACGCCCTCATGGCTTCCATCACCATGTCACTGAGATAGAAGATGGGCCTTCCACTGTGCTTGCCTCTGCCAGCTCCCATGGAGACTTTAGTCTTACCTGATGCATCTTTCTTAGTGGAATCTACTGACTGGGTTCAAGAAGTTTCAATGCTGCTCTTTATACAAGACCATGGTGCCGAGGGCCAAATACACGCAATTCTATTGCGGAGCTGTGCGTTTGGTCACACAGTCACTCAGCCATCTTTTTAAGGGTTTTTGATATGCCAGGTAACAGCAGGTTTGGGGCAGCACAGTAGTGAAGGGGTTCCTGGTCCCTTGCACAAGCTTCCCCTTCAGTCAGTCCCCAGTAGCTGTCAATTCTGAGGCTGAGAACGATTCTCACCAGCAGGGGTCACTGGAGCTAACCAGACACCCAGACACAGCTATTATCAAGAGGCATTAGGAGCTCTGTCTTGAATTAATAACATTCTAAACGTTTTCTATTTATATGTGAAAATTCACATTTCCTTCCCTTTTGGGACCAGGCTAGATCTATTCATTCTCCTTTAATGGCTTTGTAAGCATCATGGCTTCTGTGACCTGCTTCTCTCCCCCCTCTCTCCCTGTGCCCATTTGCTGCCTCTTACTACAGGGAGTGAGGAGTGATTTTTATTTTGATTGTATTCATTTCCTATAAGAAGAGAGGCTGTGAGTGAATTGTACATCGGTTCAAATGACTTTCTGTTTTAAAAATGTTCCCAGAGGGGTGCAATTCTTTTAATTTATTTAATCTGATGTGCTTTTGCAGAATCACTCTCCTCTTCAAAACAGATGGCAGGGGATGGTGGCAGTACCTCTCTCTCTCTCTCTGTTCCCCTGGTGACGGGGCTCCCTACAGAATGTGTGAGAGGCCCAGTGCAGTGCACAAGTGCCTCTCCAGCAGCACAGGGTCCTCGACCTTTGGGGCCCTGGCTTTCCTTTCTCTTGGGCTTGTCTGTGTGACCTGCCTCCTGTTTCGTTTGAACTTCGAAACCAGGGCACAGAGAAGTGCCAGTCCTCTGCACTTAGCTCCGAGAGCATTGCATGTGAGCCATAACCTACTTTGGGCCGTATAATAGATCAACAGTCAACGCAGGAGTGGGTGCTGGAGAGAGTCCAACACCATAGATGTGTTCAACTTCATTTCCCAATGAAATTCATTTTGAATAAACTCAAAATCAACAACTATAAAGTCATCAGAACATGGGCTTATAGGCCACATGGACCTGGCCTTGAATCCCAATTTGGTCACTTCCTGAGAAGAGGACCTTGAATAAACTAACATGTTTAAGCAAGTTTCCTAGTGCCATTCCTTTATTTATAATCATCACCTCCCAGGGCTGCTCTGAGGAGAAATGGCACACAGTTTGCAAATTGTACAGTCCTGCATGGCACAGAGTAAGCATCCAAAAATGGCAAAAAGTGTGCAGGTTATTTTATCAAATGAACAGAATTAACACTGTAAAAAAATCATCCTTTGGGTTGGACACATGTCTGTTCCAGCACTCACATCTCAGGGTCATCACTGTTTTACAGGCAGGACCACTATCTTGCTGTCAGCTGACAGGGCAGAGGCTGAGTCATCAGCGTCTCTGTGTCTCTCTTGTTTAGGCAGCTTGTGTCACAGGGCTGTGCCCCATGAAAGCCCACTGAACAGAGAATCGCTAAGCTGTCAGTGACCACTTGCTCCTTGGTTTGTTTCCTTAAGGTCCCACTTAGGTGGCCTCAGGTGACAAACCATTCATTAGGCACCTGCTTACATGTGGCAGAGAAAAAGCACCAATTATCTTAATGTTCCCATTTCTCTCTAACTTTGTCTTTCAGAATACCCATTTTGCATTCTTTTTTGAAAGAGACATCTTTTTCTTTTATTCATGAGAATAGGCATTGCCAACTTTGTCCAAGGCTGCTGTACATGGTTGTTCAAGCTGGGCATTACACAGTCTACACTTCTGCATGTGGTGGCCTTAAATCTCCCCCAGTGTCTGGTTAGAGAGGGACCCCAGTGACATTTCACTAAGTCACATGCGCATTGCCACATACTCGTGTTTTTACTGTCTTTATTTTCACAATCAAGAAAAACGTTACTCTGGCAACAAGACTATCACCTCCTTCCCTGCAATTGTCACTCAAGCCTTCTGCACAAGTTACTGTAACAATTACAGGGTGCCCAGTTCTGCCCACAGTCTTCCCAACCCTGTCGGGCACCCCATCAACTTAACTGCTCAGAAAAAAGACCCAGTAACCTCCTGACACTCCCTTTTCTTCAGTCCTGTCATCTAAGTCATCACCAAATTCTGTTGATGTCACCTCTAAAATTCATCTTGAACGCTCATTCCACTCTCTCCTCCAAGGCCACACCTCATTCATCTGCTTAAACTGCAGCTATAGCCACTGACTAGCATCTCCCTCTCAGCCTCATGCAAATCATTCTCATCGCTGGAGTCTGGGTGAGATTCTGAAAGTGTGACTTCTTCATGCTACTACTCCCTTTATCTATCAGTGAATATCTGCTCCACTTGGAGTCAGTCCTAAGTGCCTTCCATGGTCTGGAGGACTCTACTACCTCCAGCCTCGCCCACCTCTGCACATCATCACCTGCCTTTCTCCCCCCAGCCACAGTGTTCTAACCCCATGGCTGTTCTTTCAGTCCTGAGGTAAAGACATATGGCTCCATTCCATCTCAGGATTGTCACACCTATCTTTCCCTGCATCTGTAAGACTCCCCCACCCCATCCCCCACCCCTGCCTCATCACCTTTCTAATTACTACTCACCCTTCAGGGGGTTGCAAATGCTTTTTTTCCTAGAAGGCTCATCTCTCACTTCCTAGTTTGAATTGGGTGGCCTCTGCTGTATTCTCTTAGTGTGCTTTGTTTATTTTTATTTCTAATGACCTGTGCCACTATTTATTTGTAGGTATTTATTTTTATAGGTATATTTGCCTAATATCTGACTCACACGATAGATTGTAAGCTCTATGCCTGGCAGGGGTCATGTCTGTTATTTTCCATTCTATACCCAGTGCCTGTAGCATGGTACCTGGCCATAAAGAAAAAAAGGTGTTCAAAAATTGCTTAATGAAAGGAGAAGCCAATACTTTTTTTTTGAATATTTTAAACTCAACTGACCTCAAGGAAATGTAAACCAAAACCACTATGAGATATCACTACACACCACTTATAATGACTAATATTTAAAAAGACTGACCATAATGACCAAGTTTTGGCCAAAATATGGAACAATGATGACTAATATACACTGATGGAAAAATGAAAAATGCTACAACTGCTTTGAAAAATAGCATAATAAATTTTTATAAAGTTAAAGTTATATCTACCATATAACCCAGCCACTTCACTCCTTGGTATTTATCTAAGAGAAATTGTAATATGTCTGTACAAAGGCTTACACACAAATGTTAGAGCAGCTTTTTTATATTAAGAAAATTTGGTTATATTTTGCTTTTCTCTTCAGTTGATTAGGTTCCAGTATAACCAGAGACACTGAAATTAAGAATAATCTGACAGTAACTCATGGGGAGGTTGGAGGGGATAATGGGGGGAAGGGTTTTCAGGAATTACTATAAAGGACACATGGGCAAAACCAAGGGGTGGGGGTTGGAAGCAAGGGAGTGGGGGAGGTTTGGCTGGGTGTGGGGGAGTGGGGGGAGGAAAATGCAGACAACTGTAATTGAACAACAATGCAATCATTAAAAAAAAGAAAATTTGGAAACAATCCATGTCCATCAATGAATGAATGAATAAACAGATTGTGGTAAATCCATATAATGGAATATGACTCAGTGATAAATAGGAATGGACTATTGATATAGGCAACAATATTGATGAATCTCAAACCATGATTCTAAACCAGAAAAGACAAATACAGAAGGCTATGGATGGTAGGACTCTGTGTTTCCATTCATGTGAAATTCTAGGAAAATAAAACTAATCCATAGTGATAGAAAGCAGGGCAATTGTGGTCTGGGTCTGGAGGAAAATGAGGATTTTCTGCAAAGGATGTGAGGTAACTTCCTAGAGTAATGAAAATGCTCTTTATCTTGATGGGGGAAGGTTTACATGGATGTATACATTCACCAAAACTCACTGAGGCACATTCCTAAATAAATATGTTTTATTGCATGTATACATACATATATATATACATATGCATATGTGTGTATAATACCTTGATAAAGTTGGTTTTAAAAACTTAGTTGTGAACATAGGGAATATCAGACTCATATGGTCATATATAGAGGATTAACTTTGGACCTAGGAGGAATCCCATTGACTGCAGGAAGCAGAGACTAACAATGATGCCGAGGAGAAAGCAATTAAGGTTTTCTTGACAGCATTTTTAGTTTGTCATAGCAAAATGAAACTGGGGACTCAAGGCATTAGGATGCAGATGGACTACACTTAGCACTGCCAGAAAAAATACAAGATTAACAGCTATATTTCAATTTACGATATACAACAGATAACTTTATTTGTTTATCATTGAATGTAAAACAATTAAGAAATAAAACAAATCATTTTAGTATAAGTATACCCCATTCAATATTTGGGACATGTTTACACTAAGAACATTACTTGTCGTCCATGCAATATTCAAATTTAACAGGCTGTCCTGTATTTTTATTTTCTAAACCTGGCAACTCTAATGTGGTCTAGCAGACCACATTATTACTAGAATGTTTAAAGTCATATGTGGAAGGATTTTTTAAGGCATTTTGCATTTTATGATGCTGCTCCCATGGAAAACTGGAATCAATACCATGTAGTGAAAACATTATGGATTTTGTTGTGAGTCAGACCTTGACTCTGATCCCAACTTAGCATCCTGTCCTATTCTGAGAGTTTGGCCAAGTTGTTTAACATCTCTTCAAAGTGAGGAGAACATCTAACTCATAGTTTTATTGGAGGAGTGACAATAGAAGGATCACATGTTTGTCACCCCTTATTCACAGGGCTCTGTTTCTTTTTGCCCTGCTGCCTTGCTTAGATCGGTAGAAATCAGTGTCTCAACTTCAGAAACATACATCGTGGTGCCTGGACAGGAGGCAAGATCAGTTTATTATCGGCAACAGCCCTAATGCTAAAAGGGATGGCTCCCACCATCAGCATCCCACACTGTCCCTGATGTTTGCGAAGAGAGACTGGCTGCAATGGCGGTGTGACGGCACGATGATGTCATTGCACTGTCTGCTGATGTGCCTTGTGATTTGGGAGGAGGTAAAGAACTGAAGAGGAGTAGGGAGAGCTTGGCCCACTCTGGGGAGACTGGGGTATGGGGTTCTTCTCAGGTCAGAGAATCACTACAACAGCAGATTATTTATCTCAGGATGAGAAAAGGAAAGGATGTTCAAGGGGAATAATGAAATCTGCTTACTTCCCTGACTTACTTTACCTGACAATAACACACAGATCTGAAGGCACTGGGTAAAATTTATAGCCAGTAAAAGTCCCTGCCATGAAGAGGTAATGCTTCCTTATCTGCTCTGCAGCTGACTGCTGTGGGAGGTCACTGAAACAGAACCAGGGGCTATGTTCAAAAAGGGGACCCAGCAATTTTATGATCCATAAAATCTTAGCTGGTAATGCAGCTTGGAGCAGGGGCATTGAATGCCACCTGGGAGCTCAGAGTGACAACTGATGCCTTCAGCAGAGCAGCCTTTCTTTGGGCTGCTTCTAGTTGAACGTATCTTTTTTAGTCCCAGTTCTTGTAACTGGGGACATCACTTCCTTCTTTGACCTTCTAGTCCTGGTCAGGTAGAGACTTCCTCTGGTCACTAATCTATAGGTTGCTTCCTCATCTGGTCTTTTACACATCCAACAACATCATATCTAGTTTCCAGTATGAAAGCCCTTCTGTTGGAGTCCTGTCATGCATGCAGTCTGTGTGACTGATGCACCTGGATGGGTATTTCTCCCTGTCATACACCATCTCAATTAATTTGACATGGTCTGTGCACTTGCCTGGTCAAGGCAAACTTGAATGGAGGAAGATTTGAGCGCTGACTCTCTTTCTATTCTTTTGGTAGCCATTTTCAGGGGCACACTGTTTCCATTGTCAATGCTATGTCTCTAGAAATACGCCCCTGAACTCTGGGGAGATGAAAGGCGTGCTGGCACTTCCACAGCTGTGACTTGAAATTAAACCATCACGTGGCTGTTGTTGTTATGTTTGATGCTTTGTTTTCTTAGGAGGAAGTTATCCCTAAGGTATTCATGCAAAAGTCAGGATTCAAAGTAATCCAATTTTCTTACAGAGGAACTTAACCAAAGGAGGGGCATAAGGACAAAGATTAGTAAAAAATGTACCAAAGCTGAGAAAAGAAACCCACCCACATATTAAAATGCAGAGACCACTTTTACAAATACAGTTATGAAAAATATGAGGTCTGTCAAGAAGGGATCCAGCCATGTAATATGAGAAATAGAGACACTTATTGAATAAAATACAAGAAACATTGTACATAGTACAATGACACCTCAGTCCCCTATAATGTAGTCACCTTGGGACTTCATACAGTTCTCCCAGTTGCCATCATCTGTCCCAATGTATTTTCCCAAATCTCATTGACAGTCTGAAATCTCTTCCCTTTTAAAGGTGATTTTAGTTTTGGGAAAAGCCAGAAGTCACAGGGCACCAAATCTGGGCTGTCAGGAAACCAAGTCACCTGGATGATTTGATGTTTCACCAAAAAACTCTGCATGAGATGTGATGCATGAGCAGAGGCATTGTTGTGAGGAAGCTGCCAATCACCAGCTGCCCATAGCTGTGGCCTTCTGAATCATCCAAATAGTTTCCACGGAGGAATGTTCAAGCTTAATGCAAAATTTGATGCAGATTCATTGCTATACTCACTCAGTCATTTTGAACGTGATGGCCACACAGTACACATGCTCACTCAACAGCCTCTACTACCCTGACCAACTAGTGTTGTGAAGTTGTCAGTATTTATGCATGTCCAGTCCACTGTCCTTGGATTCTAAGTTACATTGATGTTGTGCAAACCATTCTTGTTATATTAACAATGGCTGGACAGTGCTCAAATACTCTAAGGATAAAATCTGGGTAAAGAACTTAAGAGTTAGCTACTCTTCTACTAGCTTCAAATTTTAAACAGACCTCCACTGAACAGTCTGTGGGTTTAAATGGGTCATATTTCAAAGAGCCCCAACTGATCACTGGGCATTGCGTGATTCTACTGAGAGGAAGTGGTCTTAAGCAACCAGCAGGAAAACCTACAGTTTTAAGTCCAGTATACTTTGGACTACTTTATACAGTTTCACATTGTTCTAGTTGGTGGCCAAAAATAAGCTTTATTTAAATATATAGCTGCAAATGTTACCATTCTTTTCACTATTATCTTTGATCTCTTTAATCCAACTTTTGTCTTTCCTCCACTAGCTAGTTGTAGCAAACTCTGATGGGCTTACTTTATACATGGACATTTGTGAGAAATTGAATGTTATTTACATTTGAAAATATTAAGTCATACTTCAAGGTCGCTAAAAATACTACCTTTGAAGCAATAACCCCAGAGGTGAGAGAGAGAGAAGGAGAGAGAGAGTGAGAGAAACACAGAGAGGGAGTATCTTTTTTTAGTACATTATTATCCCCAAATTTATCAGTTTTGTATACTTGGAGTTTTCTGAATAAACCATTTATCTGTCTAGATGAGTCCTAATAAAAGTGACTTTTGAAACATGAGGGGATCACCCATTTTCACTGGCAGAGGAGCTAACCTGAATAACTCCAGGCATTTTATTTTTGAAATGTTTAGTCTAGGGTCATCCAAAGAGAAGAGCAGGGCCGTATCCTTATAGCTACTGTTTGGAATGCATTCTTAGAAAACCTTCCCCCTTTATGACTCACTTAGCTTATGGCAGCCTTACCGAGAAGGTCCTCAGCTGTCCCATCCTGGTACAAAGAGACGGGCTGGAGGCAACAGCCTTACTATGCTTCATATTCCCTAGTACTGTACAGCAGCATATTTATAAGTCCTCTAAGAAATTGCTTCAGGTTTTTTAGGGAACTGAGAGAATAATTCCATCTTCATGGTTCCAAGTAATGTATTCCTGGGGCTGTAAAACCAATACTATAGAGGCTAAGATTGGCTGGCATTCTGGAACCTGCGAGCAAACAGAAGACAGTATTCAATTTACACAGTTTTGCAAATCTTACTCAAATATGCATTGGAACATGGATATTTTCACTGGCTCATCAACTTTTCATTCATCACCTCCTTTCCCTAGTTCTTATCCCTTCCTCCTTTTACTTCTAACTCATTTTTTTGCAAATACAAACTTATGTATTTAACAACAATTTTATTTGCCTATAGCAACAAATTCACAGCCATATAAAAATATGTAAGAGGTTGCCCAAACATATTTAAGACCTTTCTCATGATGCTAATACTCTGGCTTGCTAGGACTTATTTCATAGCTACCATCAAACTTAGCAGGAAAGAATATAGTTTATTCAAGTCATTAATTTACCTTCCTGAAATTGATAAGAAGCAAGAATCCACCAAAAACTTGATCCCAACTGGATTTATCTCTTCATGAAGAGACAGACCCTAGTTTCATTTTTATTTTTAGTGCTTTTTGGGGTATTCTTTATAGGAGGGAAAGCGTGATGGCAGAGTGCTAATGAAAAAACTAAATAACTCTCCGAACATGAACCCATCATCTGAAAAACAGAAGCTAATTTTGAATTATTAAAGGAGGCTGGATCACAACTCACCACTGAGAAACAGAGGGAGGGAAAATGGTGTTTGGGAAGTCCAATTATTTCTGAACCAGAGACAGTCTTATTAAGTTGGGCAGAAAATTAATTAGGCTAATTAGAAAACCTCATTGGAATTCAGCAAGAAGTTATGAGCGGCAACATGACAACACTGGATGCAGCAGGAGAGAGGGAAGGTGCTGGGGGAGAGTGAAAGAGCTTTTCAGGAAGCAATTGGAGGGTGATTCACGCGCATGGCAGCCGATCATTGGGTCACTTCAGATAGAAGCAGCAGCGTTTTATAGACTTTCTGTTCCCAGTTGTGGGTCTTCACCGAGCATTAAAAATGATGTCTGGTGTATGTTGCTAAAGGAAAAAAAAAAGGAAAAAAATCCTGAGATTTATTCTGAAGCTTCCAGGGGATTTTATATTTATTTTGGTATTTCCGATATGCTGGTTCATCAGCATGGTGCATTGTTAAAAAGTGCTGGGTGTGTGTTTTTTTTTATTTTCACAGATTTATGGAGTCCTTAAAACATCTGTTCCGTTCTGATTCCCCCACTCAGTACAATGACGTTCGTCAGGGGAGGTGTCTCACGTTGCACTGTTTCAATGCAACCGACATTGCAGCAACTAACAGGGAGAACCCTGATGGCAGAATCGTGGTGTCTGGGGCGGGGGAGGAAGGGCTCCTGGAACAGGCTCCTGGAGGCTTGGCTCCTAGAACAGGCTCCTGGGGGCTTGGCTCCATGAATGGATTCTGTGCTGCAAACACTGACAGTGAGAATTGAGGCAGGAAGGGCCCTCGAAAGGGACACTCAGGATGGGGAGTGAGCTGAGGAGCTGCACCCAGGGAAGGCATGATGACAGAAAACAACTGCCATATTTCTCCTATGGCCCTCTTACAGACACCCCTTCTTCCACAGGACCCTCAGGAGCAAGTGGAGGAGCCATCGTACCTCCTGCAGGGGTGCCCCACTTTTTGGCGTCCTGGGCCACACTGGAAAAAGAAGAGTTGTGTTGGGCCACACATTATATACAATGTGACACATAATCACAAAAATAATCTCATAATGTTTTAAATAACTTTACGATTTTTTGTCAGGCGGCATTCATAGCCATCCTGGGCCGCATGTGGCCAGGAGGCTGCAGGTTGGACCCCCATTAGGGGATAATTGTTACTGCTGTTGTTGTTTTCTGAGAAAGTAAGGTACAACCCAGCCACACTCATTAGGATGGAGAGAAAATCAAAGAGGGGTGGGAGGAGGGGGTAGGTCAAAACTCCGGATAAAAAACAGATGCTACCAGAAATGGGAAACTCATTGGAAGACCAGAGGGAGAGACCAGAGCTCATACCTTTTAGTACCTAGTATATGTCAGAAGGGTTTTCACCTTTCACTCATCTTACTCCTCATGGCAGTCCAATGTCATAAGTTTTGTTAGTCATAATACATTAAGTGAAGTAACTGTTTCTGGGCATTGAAGTCTCATAGGATCCATACCTAATGCAAAGAGGAAGTTAAAATTCAAGCCCAAGTGTTATGTGGGCTGATGTGTGTGCCCCGCAAATCCATATGTTTAAGCACTAATCCCCAGTATGATGGTTTTTAGAGATTGGGCCTTTGGGATGAAATTAGAGTTAGATTAGATCATGAGGGTATGCCCTGAGTGGTGGATTAGAAGTCTATCAGAAGAGAAAGAGAAACAGACCTCTTTCTCATGTCAGGGATACAGAAGTGTCTCCTTGTGACAGGCCCCAGACCTGGCCATGTGGGCAGTCAGATCTCCAAGTCCAGGCCCAGGAACTTGAGAAAATGAATGTCTGTTGTTTAAGCCACCCACTCTGTGGCATTATGCTGTGGAAGTCTGAGCTGACTAACACTTCAGGTCTATTCCTTTTCAAAGCCGCAGCACTTCCACAATCACTCCAGTGCCTCCAGGAGCCCCTTCGGTAGTAACTGAGGAAACAGAACATTCTTTGCACAGGTGCCATGTGGCTCCATGTAGCAATGGGAATGAGAGCCTTCGGAAAAGTTCTTGTAGTGTCAGGGTGATGGAAATTTGCCCTCCTTACCTAGCAAAGAGCCCTACTTTTACCCTCCTCTGGGGAAGAGTAAAAAAGATCTTAATCTCAGGATTTAAAGTTGAAACATTGAGGCTTGGGGACAAAATGACGTCAGAGGGTCTGAATTATGAGTGTCCTTCATCATTGCAGCTCAGGAACACAGGCAGATAGGCAGCCGAGCCTCCCCGCAGGCCAGGGACCAGTCAGAGCTGCATGTGGAAAATTACGACCTGAGTGAATGAGGCTGACCCCCGGGCAGTCCACTCACAGGCCCCCAGACCCAGCAGGTGTGACAGCCTCTTGGCCCTTCCTTGGTGTGGGCCTCTTCTGAGGTCGTTCTTTTCCAATCACTAGGTTTGCCTGTCAAGCTGAGCCAAGTAATGAGACAGGAGTCAATTAGTTCTACCCAGTAGACCTCTCCCCTGTCTATTCCCAGCCTCCCAGGTGACCCCATTATGATAATGGCCCAACCTGGCTGCTCTCAGAACAGGCCTGATGGAGAAGTGAGGGCCTCCTTGAAATATGAATTACAGAGAGGCTGGCAGACTATGGCTCTGTTCCCTGCTGGCTCTGGACAGGAGCCTTCTGCCTCCCCATTGTTACCGCTGAGCGATGCCATGTGCTTATTCATACCACATGCTGCTGCCATCCCAGGAGTGTCCCATCATGCCATTCATTCCAACAAGGAGCTTGATCTGCCGACACGGGGTGAGGCAGGTGGATTCAGAGTACAAAATGTGTTGCTATCACTCGGACATCCCAGACTGAACTCAGTCTTTAGAGCAGGTGCACGTTTTTATATCCTTGGGGATATGATAATGTCCCTCACTCTGGACCTCAATGAAGATATCTTTTTATAAAATCTAGACAGCCTCCCTGTAGAACTTTGGGATAAAAAATTAGCAAGTCAGTCAGTCAGTCATCTAAATATGTGATGTAACATCAAGCATCTTAGTCCTTCCAAGTATTTGTGTATGTTAATATTGTGATAAGAAAATCAAAGAAACATCATGAAACAGTGATTGAATATTTCAATAATCTGAAATAATTTTAAAACAATATCATTATTCTTGCTGGTGGCAATTGTATTCTTCCGCAGAGTCCCAAGGAAACCATTCCAGGAACCCATGTATAGGAGATTGGGGCGTGGTAAGATTTATTTGTGGTGTCAGATGGAAAAATCAAAGGTGTGCCTCTGGGTTCCCAACATTCCATTTCCATCCATCCTGCCACGGAAAAAGTCCAGTTTTGTCTTCTTCTGGATCAGAAACAGGGCCAGTGTCCAGATATTCTGTGCTATGTTAATGTTTAGTCCTCTGGAGCCCATGCTTTCCGCTGCAGCCCCAGGCGGCTGCTAGACCTTCATGGCTGCTATGAAATATGTGTTCATGGGGTGAGCACAGGATTCCTGGGGGCGGGGGAAGAGAGCCAGCTTTGTTAATCTCGGGAAGGACCAGCCACTTTTTCCAAACTAACCAATCAACTTCACACACTTTTGCAGGCTTCTGATAGGTCCACCCTCTAACCAATCCATTCCCCAGCTCGTCCAGGGTTGTGTCTCTTATCCAATCTGATCCTTTCCCCAGGTTAAACTGACAGGTTTCTATGGTCACTGTCTTGGCTCCTACTGTGTATGTGCTCACCTCCCCCTTTATCGTGCTGTCCCGGCTGGCAGAGATCTGTGGGGAATAGACGGGTGGTTCCCTGGGGAGTGTGCGAAGCTGTAACTTCCAGGTGAAACAAGCAGGCTTATGCTTCCTAGTTCATTATCCTTAATAATGTTTGATTCCCATTGTTCTCTCCCTTTGTTAATACTTCGCCCCCTGCATTAACACTCTCAACCTCTGGCAAAAGGTCTATCGTACATGCGCACACTGGTCACGGTGTCAGTGCAGGTAGTTGTAGAGTAGTTATATAATGCTTAGCCAAGACTAAAGCTAAATTCTGTGATAATTTAAAATAGATTAAATGTATGTCACATGTGATAAGCTGTTCAGTTAAGGGGATTATATTATCCAAGTGATTTATAGCCTTAGACAAATTGCTTTGTGTTCTGAGGGTAAATAAATACACATTCACGTCTGAATCTAGAATGGGAAGCTGAGGAGTCCTTTTTACTACAAACCCCGGAGCTCCCATTCTGGGCCCATGTTGCTTTGCTTCATATCCATAGGCAAATCTTTTTTTTTTTTTTATTGCTTAATGGTTTTCTTTCTCCTCCATTCTATAAGCTGCTTTATACAGTGCATGTCCCTGTAGTTCTGGGATAATTTATTATTTAATTATGTAACCATTACATAATTCTTCAGCTTTAGCCTTCAGTGTTTCTATTGTTGTTAATGTAACTGTTATGGAGGCATGTAAGTTTTATTTATTATTTCCATTGCAGAGCAATAATTATGTAACTCTGCAATTCTGCAACTATTATTTCTATTTGTTTAATTACATAACTATAATTATATTAAACCTCTAAAACATTTGGTGATAGATTTATGCAGAAGATGCTAGGAGACAGCAATAATAATGATATATCAGAGTAATAATAAAACTAAATAATAGTATTAATATTAATATTAATGGCAATAACAATAATAAGCAGCAACATTACCATTTGCTTTTTCTTCATGCTGTATTTGGTCTCTTTAATGGGTTCCTTCCCAAATTGCTGTGGTTAATTAGCTATATAACAGTTGGTACTCAGCAGTGGGTACAACCTCATTTCCAGACTTTACCTGGCAAGGCTGAGCTTTATAGAATACCAGATGGAATGGGTCTGTTCTGCCTTCTTTTCATAAGGCTTGGAGTGGGCAGATTTTCTTTCTTCTCATATCACCAGGGGACCTTCCATAGATAGGATACTCTGTGCTGAGAGACACAGATGTTGCAGGAGCCTGAGAACCTGACGTGTGTTTGAGGTGCAGGTATGTGCTATGGATGAGCTGTTATAGTGGAAAGAGCATGGGATTTGGAAAGAGACAGATCTGGATTGAATTCTGGGTCTGCCACTAACTAGGTCACCTTGAGCAATTACCTAACTCCTTTGGAGTACAATTTTCCACTTCTAAAATGGGGCTAATAATATCTACAGTGGAAGACTTATGAAAATGATTAAAATTATGGGTGCAAATTTCTAGGCCCATTAGCAGTTCTTGTTTGGGAGTCAATGAGATTAAGAGAGAGAACATGACTTGAAGTTGCTCCTTTCTATAAATTACCTTTTTCCAGCCTTCTCAACTCACACATGACCAGGTGTTCCATCCCTCCAAGACCATAACAGTTAAAATCACCATAACAGCAAAAAGGAGCTAATATTTACCCAGCAATCACTGCATGCCAGATTCCTTACATGCATTATCTGATTAATCATCACAACCACCCTAGAAAATAAGTATGATCATTATCACCTAGTAGAAGAAATTGAGACAGAGAGTCTTTAAACAGTGCCAAAATCTTCCTGGCTGCTTTGCAGAGGTACCTGGCTGAAGCTCAGCCTGTTGTCCCCACAGCAGGTGTCCTTACGCTACACCTCGTGTTCCTTCCAGGTCCATAACCCATCAGCTGCAGGAGGAAGAAGTCATGGGTGCCTCCTGCTCTGAGGAACCTACTCCTTTCTTTCTTGTGTCTCCTCTCCAAACCATTCACCACAGACAGCCTGTATGATTATCTTAAAATATAACTCAGATGTCATTATTTACCCTTTGAAACCCTCCAGTGGTTTTTCCATGAGTCTCAGTCTCCTGCCAGGGCCTAAATCTAAATATCTCTATGATTTGACCCCTTCTTACCTCTCCAAATTCACTTCCTTCCACTGTCCACCACAGGCCCGGCCCTGAGGCCTTCCCTGAGGACGCCGAGCCTCTCTCAGGCTGTTGCACTCAGCTTCCTGTGCCTGTTGTTCTCCGTTTATGTCTAATCTCTTCTAAGAAATATCCCCCCAAATCCTTACCCAGGTTAGTCCCTTCTGCATGTCCCACTATTCACTAATAAACATCTTGTCTGTTTCGTGTATAACATGTACTATTCTTACAGCTACTTTTCTGGCACTGTGTCCAGCTTGTTCAGTCTTACCCCTTGGCACAAAGCTCAGAATTTGCAACTCAGTAAACATTGGATTATGGAAAAAATGGCTGCCTACCTTTGGGTGGTCATACATGCCCTGGAGGTTTAAACTGTTCAGGTGTGGTGGGAAGAAAGGGAGGCTATATTTTCTCATGAGGGGTACTGGTTAACATCCAAGAAGTGATATAGCTCCCATCTTCTGAAGTTTAGACCCCAATGAGCATAGGCTGGGTACCAAGAGTGCTGGGTGATCATATGGTCAGCTCGGGGACTGAGTGTGTCAGGGAGGAAGCAGCTAAATCATGGGCACTTGAGAGACTGATAGACAAACTGCCCCCTTGCTCCATGGATGTGGGGCAAGTCAGGGTTGTTCTGACCTGACATTTGAGTGGGAACTTGGGGACTCATTCCAGGGGTCACACAGCCATCCCCCATTCTGCCAAGAATACCTCTCATTTATACAGTTACCACCAAAGAACTCAGGCTGACAAACCTCCACTGTACAAACTGTCCTCTAGTTACTGTCACTTCATTAAATCATTTCTCTTCCTTTAATTATATATGTGTGATCTTAAAAATATCAGTGACATTATTTATAGCAATGCATTCTTCCTCCTTCCCACTATTTTCTTTTTAAATCAGATGCTATTCATTCTTACACATCACATTTCAGTCACTGCCACATGAATAACAGGGAGCATAAATATTCAGAGCCAGCCCTCTTTGTCCCCTTTCTAATTCCCATTTTTCTTCTCACCTCACCTTCACGAGGATATTCCTCTCCCTTTCCTCCAGTGGCTTTGTTACCATAACTCTGTCTTCTTTAATAGTCATCACCTCTATCTATCTTAATTGTAAATTATTCTCTAATGTGACCAACTAGGAATCACTTCATTATTTGATGTCCTCTCTCTATGTGTAATTTTTTTTTCTACCCAGAACTATGGCCATACAATAAATATCATGGAACGGCTACTAAGTCAGACTTCAGAATCAGTTGGTCTGGAATCCTAATCTCAATTCAAGGGCACATTACTTCACATTTTTGGATCTCTGTTTCTTCATTTCCAAAAAGAGTTCAGCCATCTTACCTCATGGGATTTTCATAAGAATTAAACAAGATAAACCATATAAAGTACCTAGTAATTTCTCAATATATCTCACTTTATTATTTGTATGATGATGATGATGATTCTCAGTAGTAATGAAAGCATTTACATTCCTAACAGCACCAATAAAGAGTAAGACATGGTTATCATCCTGTGGAACCCAAGCCCCAGTGCAGTGCGGACTTGCTAAATAATATGACCTACATAATCCTGTATTATTTTTGAAAGTGTGTATTTGCTGTTATGTTTAATAATAAACTCATTTAAATGCTACTGATTTCATCAAATAAAAGTGAACCTGAATTGCAGAGGTGTTGGTTATAACAGGGTCTTGAAATCTGACAGAGTTGTAACGCTGGCATAAGGAAGCAGGTGTGAAGACCAGGCATGTACCACAGGCAATTTTGCCCATGATGGCTTCTTTTCTGCTGTTGAGGTTTCCATGGCACAGAGACTTCACCTAAAATTTCTTAGTTTTAACATTTCACACCCAGTTTTGAATTCTCTCTACTTTTTTCCATTTTATCAGTTCTTATTTTATTCTCCAATGACTTGGTAATGTTAGTTGTTTGTTTTTAAGAGAGAGAAAATTCTTCCACTGAAACTATCCTTTCTTTTTTTTTTTTAGTTTTTTTTTTAATTTTTTTTTATTATAGATTATTTGGTACAGTTTCTATCCTTTATTCCCATTCCAGCCCACCCACCTATCCCTCCCATTTCCAACCCCCCTAGTTTTGTCCATGTTTCCTCTATATTTGTTCCTGTAAACCCTTCCCTTCTCCCCTAAAATTCCCTCCCCTCTGCCCTCTGGGCACTGACAACCTGTCCTCTTGAACTATCAAGATGGGTAACATTCCAGCCCTCTTCAAGCATATGCCTCTATGAAAATGCTAATAGAGAACCTCCAGGATAAAAACAAGACAAGAAAAGAAGCAAG
>CM052546.1:43531453-43546677 GCA_028533065.1 Trachops cirrhosus | reverse complement strand
AAGAACAATGGCGCCCGCTCTGCCCTCTGCAGGACCCCAGACCCTTCCGCCACTTTCTGCAAGCTGACTGGGCCCCTCTGGCACCAATTCCGGTGTGGGTGGGCCTGTGCACCCCATGGGACCTTCCTTTTCAGTCAGTGACCCAAAGCTCTATTTCCAGGTGCTGGGACCCTGAGTTGCGTGCAGTGCCTTGCTTCATAATGGCTGCCTCGCTGGCTCTGCGGGTCGCCACCCCCTGGCCGGGGCCCACCAGCCACTGCTGCTTGTGTGCCCAGGGTCTGCCTGCTGTGGACTTGCGCGCTGCCCCGGGTGCTCAGCTCTGCTCCGTGTCCCTCACCCGGCCGGACTCCGCCCCTCCCACCGGTCTGGATGAAAGTGTCTATTTTTAAATCCTTGGTTGTCCGATTTCCATACACTTCAATTTTCTGTCAGTTCTGGTTGTTATTTTGTTTCTATATCGTTGTTGTCCCTATCTTGGTTGTGCGAGGAGGCACAGTGCATCTACCTATGCCTCCATCTTGGCCGGAAGTCCATTTAAAGTAATTATTGGTAAGTATGCAGCTAATACTATTTTATAATTTTATAATTTTTTTGTAGTTCTCTGTTCCTCTCTTATTCTCTTGCTCTCTTCTCTTATATGTTGATGATTTTCTGTAGTGCTGTGTTCGAATTCCTTTCTGTTTATTTCTTTTGTATTTCCTGTAGACTTTTGGTTTGTGGTTACCATGTGCTTCATATATACCAAGCTATGTTTATAGCAATCTATTTTAAGTTGATGGTCACTTAAGTTTGAACACATTCTAAAATCACTACCATTTTCACTCACCCCCTATGTGTTTATGCTTTTGTCATTATTTTTTACTTCTTTTGTGTGCGTATTTGTGTTTATCCCTTAATTTACTGTTGTAATTACACACCATCTTCCTACTTTTGCCTTTTAACCTTTTTACTAGCTTTGGTGAGTTGATCCACTGCTTTCACTATGTTTGCGTTTGTCAGCGAGAAGTTTTTTTCTTTGCCATATTTTGTTATTCATACTTTAAATTTTTTTCTCCTTTAACATTTCTTGTAATACTGGTCTGGTGGTGATGAACTCCTTCTGCTTTTTCTTGTCTGGGAAGTTCTTTATTTCTCCTACTATTCTCTATTCTAAATGATAGTTTTGCTGACTAGAGTAATCTTGGTTGTAGGTTCTTGATTTTCATCACTGGGTATTTCATGCCAATCCCTCTGGTCTGCAATGTCTCTGTTGAGAAATCACTGAAAGTCTTTTGGGAGCTCCCTTGTAGATAGGTCTTTTCTCCTGTGGCTTTTAAGTTTCTCTTTTTGTGTTTAACCTTTGGAATTTTAATGATGTATCTTGGTGTGGGCCTTTTGGGTTCATATTGTTTGGGACTCTCTAAACTTCCTGGACTTGTATGTCTTTTCTTTTTTCCAGGTTAGGGAAGTTTTTAGTCATTATTCCTTCAAATCAGTTTTCAGCTCTTTTTTCTTATTCTCACTTCTCCTCAGATATCTATGATGGGAATGTTATTACACTTGATGCTGTCTCAGATGTCTCTTAAACAATCCTCGTATATTTTTTTAATTTTTTCTTTTTGCTGCTATGATTGCTTTCTGCTACCTTGTCTTCCAAGTTACTGATGAAATCCTTTGCTTCAAACCATCTGCTCTTGGCTCCATCTAATGTATTTTTTTTCAGTTATTGTATTCTTAAATTTTGACTGGTTCTTTTTATGTTTTTTCCTTTCTTCTTTATGTTTCCTATCTCTTTGTTGAAATTCTCACTGAGAATACTGGCTCATCCTCTGAGTTCACTGAACATCAGGGTTTTGAATTTTGTATCTGGGAGATTGCCTTCATTTTGTTTAGCCCTTTCATTAGAGCTTTGTCCTGTTCTTTCATTTGGGGCATGTTTCTTTATCTCCTCATTTTGGCTGCCTCCCTATGTTTGTTTCTATGTATTAAGTAGATCTTTTATGTCTCCCAGTCTTGGTAGAGTGGCCTTATGTAGGAGGTTTCCTAAGGGGTCTATTGGTGCAGTCTCCCTGGTACTTAAGCCTATGTTCCAGGCATGTTCCTTGTGTGGGTTGTGTGTGCTCTTTTGTTGTAGGTGAGCCTTGATTGTTGGCATGTCACTGGGTGAGACTGACCCTCAGGGTGACTGCCTGTGAGGACTGGTCATGACTACACTGGAAACCTGTCATGTGGGGCTTACCCCATGGAGCAGGATTTGCTTTAATGGGGCTCCAGTGTTTGCTGAGGTCCACTCTTTAGATTTTTCATTTGTGGTGCTAATTTAATGTTGCTCTGGTGTAGTCTTGAGCTGGCTACCAGGTATTTTGGTTCTGAGGCCTTTTGCCTGGGGCTTCAGTGAAGGCCAAGTTCAGCCACTTTCTGTGTTCTTCTGGGAGCCATCTGGTGGGAGCTACAAAGTGATCTGTGTTTCATAGCTGCCTGAGCTGGGCTTAGACACATCTAAGAATGGCTATACTGTGAACCAAGGCTGGCTGCCACGAGCTCTTGGCTTGGGGTTCCTTAGCAAGAGGTACAGGGTATACTCAGACCAGTCACTGCTTGTTTGGGTTTTTTGAACCTTTGAGAGATTTTTAAAAAGTCTACAACATGGGCCCCTGCTGGTCATTTGTATGGATTAGGCTCTGAAAAAGGTTCAAGCCTGGTTCATGAATAGGATTGGCAGGATCTCAGAGAATCATCAGGATGGGATAAGAGAGGGTGTTGCCAGGCTGATGGAGACTCGAATTTGGCATTCGCCTGCACCTGTAGACTGTGTGAGGGGAGAATGCAACAGAGGAACAATGGTGCCTACCAGCACTTCAGTCCCAGAGAGAGATGCTCCTCCAGCCCTCATCCTGCAACCAGGCAAATCAGTTCCTCCCTGTATGTCCCTGCTGCTTTTTGAGCTGTTGTCCCTTCTTTGGAGCTTAGGACAAGTTTTTGTGAGCAAGAGAGACTGTGCTTGGGCCCTTTAAAGAGACACCTGGATCTCCATCAGCCTTCCATCTCACCTGGACTGAGCCCATGATGATTTTCACAGCCAGCTGTTGTGGGGACTGCTCTTCCTGGCATTGATGCTCTGGCCTTGGGAGTCTGATGTGGGGCTGGGACCCCTCACTCCTCCATGGAGCCTCCACAGCTGAGATATCCCTTCTGATTCCTACCTGCCACATGTGGGTATGGGACCAGCCTGTTTCCCATATCGGCTCCTCCCACCAGTCTCAACATGACTTCCTCTTTATGTCATTAGTTATAGGAATTCTGTTCAGCTAGTCTTCAGGTGGGTCTCAAGGGTAGTTGTTGTAAAATTTAGTAGTAATTTTGATATGATAGTGGGAAGAGGCAAGCACAGTGTTTTCCTACTCACCCTTTTGATGGGAAGTCTCATTGGTGTTAACTTTATTAGCCATCTGGTCCTAAGCTTTTCTTTGTTATAAGGTTTTTGATTACTGATTCTCTCTCCTTACTTGTTACTGTTCTGTCCGGATTTCTATTCCTTCATAATTCATACTTGACAGGTTCTAAGTTTCTAGGAATTTATCTATTTTTATAAGTTGTTAAATTTATTGGTATAGAATTGTTCATAATAGAATTTTATAATCTTTTGTATTTCTGTGGTATCAGCTTCCTTTTCATTTCTAATTTTATTTCCATCCTCTCTTTTTTCCTTGGTAATTTATGCTAAAGGATTATCAATTTTTTACTTAAAATCTATTTTATTTGATGTAAGTATAGCTACCTCTGCTCTCTTTTGGTTTCCATTTGTGTGAAATCTTTTCTCATTGCTTCAAGCCTATAAATTTAGCAAGGTTGATACAGGATCAATGTACAGAAATCAAGTTTATTTCTGTATCCTAGCAATGAATCAGAAAATTCTATTTTTAAAAACCCCATTTAGAATCATATCAAAAAACATGAACTATTTAGGTGTGAATTTCTAAAAATATGTATAAGACTTGTTCACTGAAACATTGCTAAGGGAATTTAAAGTAAATTTGAATAAAAGAGAAGATATACAATATCCATGGATTGAAAGATGATGTCTTTAGATATCAATACTTCCCAAATTACAAATAGGCTCAACAAAATGTCAGTCAAAATCTTAGCATAAGTTTTGATGTAAATTGACAGAATGTCTTAAAGTAATGAAATAAATACATATTCAACTGATTTTCTACAAAGGTATCAAAAGCCTTTCCAATGTATAGTAAGTAGCACAATGTGGCCTTAATATGAAAAAATTAAACATCCATCCTTAAGTTATACACAAACCTCAATTCAACATGGACCATAGAACTAAATGCAAGAGCAAAAACTATAAAATTTCTACAAAAAAGGAGGACATCTTTGTGATATACAGATAGATAAATATACCCCATATCTAATACAAATATCACAAGCCAAAGGACAAAACTAATAAATAGAATTTATAAAAATGGAATGTTTTTAATGGTTGAAAGTGTAAGAAAGTGGGAAGGCAAGCCACAAAAGGAAAGAAAATATTCTTAACACATGGATCTCACAAATGACTTGTATCCATAATCTCTAAACTGATCTTACAACTCAATAGTAGGAGGTCAAATAACACAATGATTTTTTAAAGTGGGAAAATGTTTAAACAAATCATTCACAAAGGGAGATCTATAAAATCCCATAGTCACAAGAAAATATATTCAACATCAATAAGTCATCAAGCAAATGCACTTGAAGATCACAATGACCACCACTTCTCACTTTCTGTAATAAATAAAATTAAAAAGACTGAAAACAAAAGCTTTAATCAGTATGTGGGTACAAGTAGAACTCTAATATATTGCTGGTAGTTATGTAAAATTGTACAGTCACTTTGGAAAATAATTTGATACTTTTTAAATAAAACTAAATATATACTTAATATATAATTTATCAATCCCTAGGCATTTACCTAAGACAAATGAAAATATGTCCACACAAAGATATGCACACAAGTGTTTGTAAAAGTTTCATTCATAGTAGTCAATTACTAGCCCTGGCTGGGTGGTTCAGTTGGTTCAGCATCATCCCATGTACCAAAAGTCTGCAGGTTCAATTCCTGGTCAGGTCGCATTCCTAGGTTGCTGTTCTGATCTCCAGTCAGGGCATGTATGATGAACGGTAGCCAGCCAATGCTTCTCTCTCTTTCTCCTTCTTTACAATCAGTAAAAAACCTATCCTTAGATGAAGATTAAAAAAAAAATAAATAATAATATTCAAACACTGGGAAGACTGGTAATAGTTCAAAAGCCTGTCAATAAGTGAATGGATAAAGAATTTTGTATTATAGCCATAAACTGGAATTCTACTGATTAAATTACAGTAACACTTGATAGCTACACAAAACAAAAGGAATAAATTCCCAAAATTTTAGGTTGAGCCTATAAAGCTAGATGCAAAGGAGGACACATTATTTAATTTAATCATAAGAAGTTCTAGAAAGGGCAAAATCAGACAATAATAAGAGAAAAACAGAGCTGAGTTGCCTGGGGTGAGGGTTAGGAGAAGGATAAAGGGAGGGTTGATAAAATAAACCTCAGGAGGGACAAGAGGCAACTTAGGGAGGTTTTGGAAATTCTGAATCACTTTATTGCGGTGGTAGTTGCATGTGGAGATAATTGTCAACTCACTCAACTATATACTTTAAATGGTTCCATTGTATTAATGGTTACAAAATGTACTTTAATAAAGTTAATAAGAGTGAGTTTACAAATAGTTTTAAATTTCTGTTTTTGGCTTTGCTGTATTTTCCAAATTCTTTGGATTTATTTATTAATATTTTCATAAAGAGTAAACTAATCAAGAGATTATTTTTATCCACTTGTATTACTCTTACAGTAGATCTGTGTAAGTACTCTTTGCAAGCAACCTAGTCAACTCTACCTAGTATAATCTAGATTTACAAACGTGCAGTCCTTTCAATCTTTTTACTGTATACATTTGTAGGTTTCCTTTTACCAAAGCCAAACTGGATTCAACATTAAAAACAAAAACAAAATCTAGCAGGAGATGATTAGCCTTTGCTTTGGACATGAGATTTACAATTTTCTTCTTCCTTCTGGCTGGAGCTGACCTTACATTTCTCTCATCCTGTTATAGAGAAAATAGGCAGTGGCAGGTGGGGACCAGGCAGCTCAGCCACGCACAGAAGGAGAGCAACTGAACCGTGGTGAGGTCAAAGCCAGATCAGAAACGAAGATCAAGATTGTATGAATTTTAACAGGTGAAACATAGTGTGAAATGAGACAAAGATAAAAACACAGTTCTGCAATAGTCTCCAAAATGAGAGAGTCGATTCTTCCAGATATCTGGAAAAGCTAATTTTACAACTGAGACTTTGGCAGCTCAGTCTAACACAGAAAGTATGTAGTATTACTTAATTATCCTTTCCCACTGCAAGAAAGCATGCCGATTTTCTGATAGAAAATGTGTTGCTGCAGCAGAGCTCAAGACAGAATTTAGTATGAGAACATTGAACTTTTGGTAATGAGGTAAATGGTATCTTCAAACGAACTTTTTAAAAGTCAGAAATCCTGCTTGAAGACACAGCCCTTATGCCCAACAAGGCAAAGGAGGTGACATAGAGGGGGAGACACAATAAAGATGGCCAGCTTGGAACACAAGGTTAAAGCATTGTTTTTTGTGTGTTTTTTTTAATTTAATTTATTTTTAGACAAGGAAGGGAAGGAGCAAGAGAAGGAGAGAAACATCGATGTGTGGTTGCCTCTCACACATCCCTAACTAGGCACATGTCCCATAACCCAGGCATGTGCCCTGACTGGGAATCAAACTGGCAACCCTTTGGTTTGCAGGCTGGCGCTCAATCCACTGAGCCACACCAGCCATGGCAAAGGTGGTGTTTTTTGATAACCTAACTCAGTACAGTGGTGATAGCACCAGGAGAGAAGGAAACATAGTTGCGATGCTAACGAACAATCTTGCTCAAATACCAGATATATTAAAGAGCCTCTGGCTGACACCCGGGCTCAAACAAGTTATGACTGAATCCTCTAACAAGTACCTGTCGTGCAGGCATTCTGTGTTGCTGTAATGGCCATATGCTTTCAGCACCAGATGGGAAGGGAGATGTCATTCTGTTGTGAAAGTTGAGGAGCCAGACAGAAGGCTATCTCACTTCAGAACAGGTGGGGACAGCAGGGTTTCTTTCAGGTGGAGCCAGAATTTTCTTCAGGGAAGAGCTTCCTGTCTTCTAAAGTACTTAAACACATGTTTGGTGAAGACCTCAAAGTTTTACACAACCTGGAAAAAAATGGCTATAACTTGACAAATTTTAAGACAAGTCTTTTCTTTTATCTTTTTATTGGATTTATAGGGGTGACACTGGGTAACAAAATGATACGGGTGTCAGATGCACAATTCCACAAAACATCATCTGTACCCTGGTGTGGTCACCACCCCAAGTCAAGCCTCCATTCATCACTATTTACCCCCCTATACCCTGCTCCACCTCCCCCTACAATCACTGAACCTTTGTCTGTGTCCACGAGTTTTTCCATTTTTTTTCTTTTGTGCTCTATTCCTCCCCCTCCCACCCAGCCTCCCACAGCAGCTGTCAGCCTGCTCTCTATCTATGAGTCTGTCTCTATTTTGCTTGTTACTTTATTTTGTCCATCAGTGGATGAGTGGGTAAAAAACTGTGGTACATTTACACAATAGAATACTACTCAGCTGTAAAAAAAAGAAGGAACTCTTACCCTTTGTGACAGGACAGATGGGCCATGGATGCCAATTGAAATAAGCCCCAGTCAGAGAAAGACAAGCCCCACATTATTTTACTCATATGAACAAATCTAATGAATCTAATGGACAAAATGAAGAGTCTTACAGCTGACTGTCTTCTTCAAAAGAACTCTGGTATTAATGTTGTGGAGTGCCTTTTGGACAGACTACATTTGATGTGTTTGTCAAGATAGTAAGCTGCATGGTGAGTTGAAAGCTTCACCTGTACATTGGTTTATATATGTTTTACACATTTGTGTTCATAGAAACACTTTACAAATGCAGTATTTGCAATTTTTCTAAAAGTGATGCTAAGTCTCTGAGGTTCAGATTCTTCTTGAGACTAACCATTACTAAAGTCAGAGAATGGAAGAAGGCACAGTTTAATTCAGCGCTATTTTTTAAGTGTGTCTTTTTAAATTTTGTATTGATTTTAGAAAGAGGGGGAGGGAGGGAGAATGAGAAAGAAAAACATCGATGTGAGAGAGATGCATGGATAGGTTACCTCCTGTACACATCCCACCTGGGGACCAAACTTGCAACCTCAACATGTGCACTGACTGGGAATTGAAACCGCAAACCCTTGGCTTAGGGGAGGAGGCTCCAGCCTTCTGAGCCACACCGGCCAGGGCTAATTCAGCACTACTTATGGTCCAGATGATTACTGAGCACTCCTGAACATATCATGGAGATTGAGAAGCAGTAATAGGCACTTAGGGAGTTTAAAAGAAAAATAAAGGATTCTTAAAGAGACTGAAATATACAAATACATGATTAAAATTATAGATTTATAATGTAATTATAGATAATATTATAGATTATAGATTTATAGATAACTTTTAGATTTATTATATTATTATGATACATACATATGATGTATTATGGAAGGAGAACTAGAAAATATGTCCAAGTAAAGCTCTGACTGATTGCATTTAAATTAAGACTGCCCCTGCAGAAGGCTATTTTTATTGTCAACGGTGGTTGTTAGTAGTAGAGAGTTTAGATTCAGGTCTGACGAGGCATTCATAGAGTACAGTCTGTTGGCCATAGACTATTCCTGTACACTGAGCTAAAGGCCAGTTTAATAAATATTGCAAGGAGACTGAACTTTTAATGTGTTGGGATTATCTAAATAGAATTACACAAATGCTGGGTTTCTGTAAGCATCCATGCATGTGCCATTCTGTGAGCAATACTATTACTAACTCCACACTTGCTATTGTTTTTTGACAGCTAAGGCCGAATCTCTAATTAACTACAGAAACTACCCTCGTTAAACTAGAGAGAACATATTTTAAAAATCCTTAGTTGAAAGAGCTCTTGACCAATTCTAATTTCCCGCAATCTCTTGATTTCATTCCAGTTTTACATAGAGTTTCCCTACCCCTGGGATAAAGCCATACTTTATTATAATATAATATTGCTTAACTAATGCTTGCTTCTACTATTCATATTTTAATGAGATATTTGTGTTTATATGCAAGAGTGAAATTCACTTATACATTAGGTTTTGACGTTATTGTTATTGTGGATTTATAGAATAAATTTGGAAGTTTCCATTTTCCTATGGCCCAGAATAGTTCAAATATCACTGGAATGTAGACTTCAACTGTGAAGCCATATGGTCCTCATTTCTATCAAAAACAGCAGGTGTTCAATTTGATCTGTTCAGACTTTCCACTTTGGAGGAACTCTTCACCAGTTTACATTTTCCTGGGATAGCATCTATTATCTATTAGTTTCATGAAGTATTCTCTTAAGATGCTTTCATCTGTCTGGAGTTAGTTTTGTTTTTCTTCTTTTTCTTTTCTCACTCCTAATTGTGTCTATATTTGTTTATTTCTGTTTTCTTACTCAAGCTCACAGAGAGCTTTTCAGTGAACAGGCTGTTGGGTTTTTTCCCTTTCTCTTCTTATTTGTTTTCTTTTTAATTAATTCTTGAATTCATCTATGTTAATCCTTTCTGCCAAATTCATTTGTTATTTTTTTTGTTCTATCTCTAATTTCTTAAGATGATTGTTTAGTTCATGTGTTTTCATCTCTCTTCATTAATAATAAGATAATTAAAGATACATTGTTTTTTTTCTAGTGTTCTGTAGTCTCAATGTGAGATGCTTTAAAGATTTTATTTATTTTAGAGAGAGAGGAATGGAGGGAGGAGAAAACAGGAGAGAAACATCAATGTGTGGTTGCCTCTCCCACGCCCCCAAGTGGGGATCTGGCCCGCAACCCAGGCATGTGCCCTGACTGGGAATTGAAACAGTGACCCTTTGGTTCACAGGCCAGCAGTAAATCCACTGAGCCACACCAGCCAGGGCTCAGTGTAAGATGGTTAAATTCAACTTGTTTATTAGATAACTTAGAATTGCTCTTTCTGACCCAAGGTGAGCTGGGATATATATCTTATTTTCTAAGAAAAGCTTTCCCATCATGCTTTTATTATTTATTTCTAAGTTAAAGAATTTTGATCAGAGAATGTTACCTATCAAACCTTTAGGTTTTAATAGTTCAGAGCAAGATTAATTTTTAAAACTTTTCCTTGTACACACATAAATCTATCTAAATATAGCATATTAGAATATAAGATTATATCTGAGGTCAATTTTATTGACTATATTTAGTTTTCCTACCATTTATCATTATGTTTTGTCTACTAAGTATACCAAAGTCTATGAAAATTATATTACTGTTTCCCATTATAAGTATTTTTTATCAAGTTTGTCTTGCATTATGGATACTTTTGTTTTATAAAACTGATTATATATTGTATAGTATATATAGATTAATGTCTACATCATAATTTCATTCTATAGCTCCCCCTTCTGTGTTGTTAGGAATTCCAGTCTATACTATTAACATGTATAGTCTTTTCTGGTGACACAATCAGACATTTTTCCTATTGTTTGAGAACGGTATAAAATATAATCTCCCCACTAAGATGGACTTTCATCTACAAAAGTGTTCTGTGGAAATTCCATACTGTTTTCCATACTGTCTTCCATAGTGGCTGCATTCCCACCAACAGTGCACTAGGGTTCCCTTCTCTCCATGTCCTCGCCAGCACTTGTAAAGGCTATTATGCTAAGTCAAATCAGCCAATCAGTGAAAGACAAATACCATATGATGTCACTTATAAGAGGAATCTAATGAACAAAACAAACTAATGAGCTAAACAGAACCAGAGACCTGGAAATAGGGAATAGACTGACAGCAAGCAGAGGGTAGTGGGTAGGGGACAATGGTGGAAAGAAGGGGACGGGATTAGTCAAAGCACATGTATGAATGACCAGTGCACATGGACAATGGTGTGGGGACTGACTGTGGGGGCGGGGGTGGGGTGGCCTGGGCAGAGGAGGGCAAAGGGGGAAAATGGGAAAACTGTAACAGAATAAACAAGAACAGTAATAATAAAGGTCTGTTTTTCTCGCAGTCCTCAACCCTCCTCAGTTAGATGTTTGTAAAACTTTTCTTTCTCCTTCCCCTTAACTCGCATCAATTCTTTGATATTCTTTAATTTTATTCTCCCACTTTCCACCCCCCATCCCACACCTGAAGTTACAGTTTTTGATGCAGCATTCTGGACAGTTTTCATCATTTCTTTTTGAGTGCACATCTTCTTTCCCAAGGCTGGGCTTAAACACATGCTGGGGCCATCTCTCCTCACCCACTTTGGGAGGAACACTCGAGAGCTCGTTTCTGTCCCTGTCTCTTCTCCGCCCACCTCCCCCGCCCTGCAGCCTCTGTTTGTCTCATCCTTTGTGTGCTCTTGAGTGTTTCCCTCAGATGAGCTGCATGCATGAAGCCGTTTCTGAATTATTGCCTAGACTCAATATCTCTCTTCTGTTCTGACAGGTGAATGATATCTTGACTGAGCATAGGATTCTAATGCTGCCTTCATTTTCTCTGTCACCTGTGGATATTATGTCAGAGTTTTCTATCTTCTATGCTGCCTGAACTACCAATGAGTTTAATGCCAGTCTGAATCTTTTACCTTTGTAAGCCACTTGTTCTTCTTCTGTAGGTGTTTGTAAGATTATATATTTATATAGAATTCTGGAATGGTATTGCAATATGCTGAAGCATGTGTTTTTCTTATCAGTCTAGTCTGGAATAGAGGAAGCTCATTCAACATTCAGACTCAGGTATATTATCAGCTTCCCCCAATTTTCTTCTTTCTTTTTTTTTTTTTGGTTCAGATTTTGCCTCCTTCTTCTCAGTTGCACTCCCCCCACACCACATATTGAACAATTTTTGTGTATTAAAGATTTGTCTCTCCTCATGATTACCATCCCTTTATCCTTCTAATATGTCCTTTGAGATACACTTAGCCTCTTATATTCCACGCAGCTTATTTGAGTCTCAACAATGGCACTTTCTCTTTCCATTCAACTTCAGAATATCTGGTTGAGAAATTATGCAAATTTATTTTTACTAAAGAAATTGTTATGTCCTACAAATGAATATATACACATATATATATATACACACACGTATCCATCTTCAGTGGCTTTATTTTGCTGAGCACGAGCCCTCTTTATTTCAAAAGACTCTTCTTCTCTAACTGCTGCCCCTCCCAATAGATTATTTTTCTTTGTCAATAAATTTGGATTCAGATCATGTTGAGAAATTGCCAGAGAGGTGATATAAAGTGAAGTAGTCTCTTCTCCTGGGGATCAGTGATATAGAAAGTGAAGTTTCTCCCTGTCCCCAGCCTCTTTTACCCTCCTGGTCACAAAAGCAGGGAGGACTCAGGCCACCTGTTTGGCTTCTTCCTGAGCACCTGGGAGAACCAGGCCATTCACACCAGTCAGATGGTAGATGCTGGTCTTTCACTTAGGATCATGCAGGTCGATGTGGGATAGGCTTGTCCCGAAGTCCAGCACCTTTTAATCTGGGCAAAGGCTCCGTGAGGGTGAGTGTGCAGCAAAGCAAGTCTTACAGCAAGTCTCCATGGAGCAATTCCAGCAGAGTTACTCACATCAGACTGCTTTCTGGCCCCAGACAGACAAAGATGTGGCTCAAGACAGATGAAATTGAAACTAAGGAAAAAAGAAAGGCATTCAGGCCACTACTTTACCAGGTTTGTTCTAATCTCTCAGAAATATCTTTGAAGTAACCTCTATCAAACTCACAATGCAAGTCGAAGCTCCAGCAATCACTACCAATTTATAGGAGTGCTCTAAGGTTTGCCAAACACATCTGATCCTTGAAATCACTCTGTGTTATGGGGGTTATTGTGAGAAAATAGGTTCAAAGTGTTTAGTACAATGCCTAAATTTACAAGCTGGTAAAGAACAACAAAACCAAGGTATTCTCTCTCCCAGTCCAATGATTTTTGCACAACTATTTTAACAAGAGAGAGAAAGTCAAGGCTATTCTATCTACTTTGAGTATATAATAAAGTAATAATATATATGTGTGTATGTGTGCATATGTATACACACATAACACACACATACATATATATATATACTTTATAAAAATGTAAACAATGCTAACCATTGATATAAGTAGCATACTTTCAGGAATTTTAAACTTTTGGCTAAGGAAGAGTTATTTTTTATTAGCTACAGTGGCAGTTTCTAAAGCCAAGGTCAGTATCTTTCTTATTTATTTGTTTGTGTGCATGTTACACTTTTATTAAGTACCATTTGTATGCATGTATACATACATGCATAGATAATGTATATACAGAAGAAGCCACATATCCTCAGGGTGCAGCTTGATACATTTTCCAAACCGGACACATCAATGTAACTAGTAGCAAGATCAAGCAACAGAATATTACTGACATCTAAGAAGCTTCCTCCCACTCCTTTTCAGTCATCATCCACCTCTCCAAGGGTGATAATTACCCTGACTTCCAGCAGCTTACATGACTTCTGCAAGGACAGCCTGACTTACCATCTATAGCCAACTTTTAACACAGAAAGGTTGTTGTGTTTGATAAATATTTGTTGGATGAGTGAATGAATGAATGCATCAATGAGTAACTGAGTGAGCCAAGTATTAAGTGAAGAGATCCTTAGAGGGTGAAACATTGCCAAATTTGGCTTTGGAGTCAGAGATTGGAGCTTAATGGGTTGTGTAATTTGGGGAAAGTTATTTAATCTCATTGAGCCTCAGGTTGCTCTTTTAAAAATAGAAACAGCAATGCATTTCTCATAGGGCTGTTTGTCATAAGCCTTAAAGTTAATGTATGTGGAACCAGTGGTTGGCACCTAATAGGCTATTTATTATTGGGAAAGAAAAGGAATCCAGCTGTCTGTATGTGGGACATGACTAATCCCCTTACCTTGATCTTTTCTATTTTAAATAACACTCAAATTCTTTTGAAGATATGTTATTTTAATACAGTGGAAAGAGTTTAAACATGATCAACATCCTAGAAAAAAAACAGAAATCAACAGAAAATGTCATGGAGTGTGTGGGGAGATGCAGTTAGTTTGTGACCTTGAGTAAGTTCAGGTTCTGTTTTGGATTTTTGCTCCTCTGCCTGTAGTGTCTGTGATCATAGTTTGTTTTCATGGATTTCTGATCCCCCGGGCCTTGGTTTATGGGCTACATGACCTGCCCATCTGGTTGGGGTTAAGTTGGCATCATATGCAGCCCAAGTTCGGATCCACACCTGGTTGTCCCAGTCACCATGATACTCTAGTCCCATGAGACCCTCCGCACCACCACTGGGGCTTATGCTCTTCATTCCTGTATCATGCTGCCCCCTCCTCTGCCTGAAGCTGCCTCTGTCTGACCACCACTCCAGCCTTCTGGACAGAGCATCTTCACTCTGCTTCTCCTGAAATGCTAAGCATGGTCCTTGCTCTTCAAATGGACATTGCTTTCATTTCATTTCCAAGTTTAAAGAGTAAGTGTAAAGGCAGCTGACTTGATATTTAAGAAGGATGATTAGGCTATAAAAATGGCTTGTTTTCTACCTATCTTGTCAAATATCTTTTCAGTAGGTACATATTTACTTAAGTTGCTTAATTTCTCCTTAGTGAAAATTGCCACTGCTTAGAAAGACTCTTCAGGTTCCATTTTCCGTGTCTGCCACCAAGACTGCAAAACACTGAGAGCTCCTTGGAATGTGGTTTGAGAGTTGCTCATGGAGCCTGTTCCCTTTTCAGAATAGTTTTCATAGTAGCAATAAGGGTAACACTACTACTATGTTACTGTGACTACTTATTTAATTGTTACTCCTACTATTATTAATGGCAATAACTATGCTAAGTATCTGCTGAACTTCACAAAATATTGGATAAATGGCCATGTCTGTCTTTTTTATACCCTAATGTCAGCACTTAGTTACAGAAGAGCAGAGCTGCAAAGTCAATATATATCAGTTAATGACTGAATAAAGGAATGCCAGATACTGGGCCAGTCACTTTGCTCTAATATTTCCTTTAACTTGAAGCAACCCTACAAACTAGGAAGCATGGTCTCCATTTCACAGA
>CM052546.1:43325041-43530953 GCA_028533065.1 Trachops cirrhosus | reverse complement strand
ATTAAACTATGTGTGTTGATTACTGAGTTTTCTTCACTCCTTTGAATTTTGCTCCCATTGCAAGATCTCCTTTACCTCACCCTTGTCTCACCCTTTCAGTGCCACGTTTTCTTCATTGCAAAATAGGATCATGATCTGTCCCTCCTGGGGTCCTGTCAGAATTTAATGTGATAGTGAAGAGCGCAGGGGCTCCATCAGCGGCAGGTGTTATTGTTATTGCTGTTTGCTTAAGGAAGGAATAGCAGTGCTTTAGCACTATCCTTAGATAGCCCACTGGTACAAGATCAAATTTAATGCATAACTGAGGGAAGCGATACCAGGACATCTCTGAGCTGCCTGCTAGCCTCCTTTTCTATGGTTGTTTCTCATGGCAACACCCGGTTCCATCAGAATGCAACAAGGACGTATTCATTCGGTGTCCTGGGGGAAATCCTGATCCCACCGGTGCAGAGGCCAGTTCATACTTCAGCCAGCAGGGTGTCACGGTAAGCCAGATATTTGGGACCCTCCTCTGCGCTGGATGTTCGGGAGAGGCAGCGAGTGACCCATCCCGTGGCACGGCCAGGAGAAGGGGATGCCATTGAAAGGGCAGGCAGGGCTGTAAAAGTGACTGTGTGCTAGAGTCCAGGGCAGAGGCACGGGAACGTACAGGGCACTCCAGGAGAGGGCAGAGGGACGCCTCCTGCAGTGCGGAGCTGCAACCTTCTTGGAGTAGGCTCTGCCTGAGCTGCATCATGAAAGCTGACCAGACATTCTAGATGTGAGGAAGGGAAAGAGGTTCTGATGAGAGCAAATCACGAACCATGGCTGTGAGCCAGCACTTGTGTGTGGAGGTGTAGCAGTCAGTGCTGGCCAGGTAAAGGTCCCCCGCTCTGGTCATTCTACCAGAGATGATCTAGTTTAGGGAACTGAGCAACCAGGTGTCAGAGATTGAAAGGACAAAAGGAAGTCTTGACACACTCCTGGAAGAAGTTAAGCTTGCCAGAACTGAGAGCTGGTAGGCTTTGTGGAAAGGGCCCTGCGGAGGAGTGGTTGCCGCCTGCCTGCCGCTGTTTCTCAGGAACAGAGGGGAGGGACCACGCAGAGCTCTGAGGGGGCTGTGCCACCGCCTACGCGGTCCCTGTGACAGTGAACAATGACAGAGCTGCCCCGGGAATGTGGAACGAAGCTGGAAAGGGAAACAGCTGCTCCTGGAACCGAGTATTGCAGGCGGGGTGAAGGGTCACTGGTGGGGCAATGGGACAGGAACAGCCAGTGCACAGCAAGGAGCAGGCCCCTCTCCCCTGTCGTGCCTCTGCCTTTTTCTATTTTTTTTTGTTGTTGTTTGTTTGTTTGTTTCTTATGTCTCCTGCTGAAGATCCAGACAGGAAGCCAGCTGTCACAGAAGAAACAGTTTGTAGAGTCCTAGCCTCATTGTCACCAGGCGGAATATAGAGGGTGCATTTGGAGCTGAGAGACGCAGGGGCTTATAGGCCCGATGGAGCACGGCTGGCCTCAGCGAGTGAGGTGAGAGGCTGCAGCTGGAGTTACCATGGACAGAACCCGTGAGGAAGGGGTTGCGCCCCTGTCTTGTGAGGCCTCCTGCAGGCCCTGCCTTTGGGGAAGGATGAATTCCTGTCTCTCTTCCCCCTGGAGAAGACGGCATTAACAAATCAGCATAGGAGGGGTTGAATTTATTACACTTACAAATCATCGAAGTGATCCTTAGCAAATCATCGAAAACATTTAGCAAATGATTAAATAAAAATACCTTTCTTCCTTTTGTTTTCTCTTAGTAAAGCACTTAATTGTTTAATGAATGACTAAATAGTCTAGTCATGTAAGTTTAATTAAATTCTTTTTAGCATAAAAAAGATTCTGAATAATATTTTTAGTAAGTAATGGTGTTCTCCACTAATTTTTACACCAAGTAAATGACTTAAGACCGTTTATTAGAAGCTAGTGAGGTTATTTTTTATTGCTTTTCTCTTCGTGATTTTCAAGGATGAACAAAGGAATATCAAGAAAACCGTAAAGGTCATTTTGCAGATACACGACTATCTCCGCCCCACATCTCCGTCTGTGCACCTCTACAGAGCAATGGTTCTAGGTGCAACTCCATAGGCAGGACCATGCAGGGAGCCTTGGGAGAAGGCCTGGCCCCTCCCCTCAAGGAATTTCCCACTGAAAGGAAGAGAGGCAGTGGACAAAGAGCATTTGCGTATGCCGAGGGCAACATATCAGTTTGTCCCAAGTAAAGGCTAAGGAAACATGAGAAAAGGAAGGATCTGCTAAAATACATGCCTTTTCCTCCAGTGGATGACCCACTGTAGGAGTTGTTGCCTACTTTTTTGTTCTTTTGCCGATGCAGGCAAGAGTCCCTCAAATGTTGAAAAGTAATAACACAGCATGGTAATGTGCATAAATCAATATGCATTTTACAACAATTACTAGTGTACGTCCCAGGTGTCTATTCTCATGGATAGATTTTTATATTCTCTGGAAAATAACAATCACTTTAGTATGTATCACTAATTAAAAACTGTTGAATAATTTCCAACAGATATTAAGTAATTATTGGCAATTCCATGTCAGCACCAGTAAATAATTATCTCACCTTGTATCACGTAATTAAAATTACAATACCCCGTAACAAATATTAAACAATCATAAATAATTGCAATTGTGCAAAAGTAGCAACCACGCATTCAGCTCAGTTGTGTTTGTAATTTAAAATGACATTTTTCATTTGACTGCTGATTTATGAAATTTTAAAAAATCAATTTGCCTTTCTTAATGGGCTAATGCCCTTTGGGGATACACCAGATGTTCTTCTGCCCAAGGTTGGCAGCTGGGTGGGAAAAAATTAGCCAAGCATATTGATACAAGACCTAAACAAGAAAAGGGTAGTAACAATGGGTGGCAGGGTAAAATAAATTAACTGAAGATTTGCTCTCGTGGTTCTTGTGATCCTTACCTTGGTAGTGTGTGTGGATGCACAGGCTGCAGTCTGTAGGTTCCCCTTGGCCCCTCTCTGTCCCTTGTTCTAGTTGCTGTTGTTATCATGGTGACATCAGAGGACAAGCACAGTGGTACAATTCCCTTCTCTTTCACTAGAATAGAATCTAAGTACAGGGAGGAGGGAAGGCTCTTCCAGATGCTCCCTCACATTTGCCCTGCCACAGGCTAGCTTCCTCCAGAAAAAGGGCATGGAGTGTGGCTAGCAAGAATGAGTCCAAAGCCTCATTACTTTAGAGCAGATAGTAATTATTCAATGGATTCATTTAACAAATATTTAATGAGCACTCACTATGTGCTAAGTACTATGGTAGGTGCTGATTTTAAGATTTCCTAGCTTTTAGAAAGAGGGAAAGTATTTCATCCCGAATAAGTCAAGGTCTATTGATCTATGTCTGCAAACCACTGTGTGATCATTGTCCATTTCTACTACTGTGAATAACAGATATGATGGAGATAGGTCATCTCTTACTTGATAGATTCTGAGATGTTATTATGGGTCATTTAGGGTATCTGCAGTCTTCTTCCTAGTAGATAGAAAGTGACCATCTGTACTTGCACCTGTTTTGGGTAATTTAGGTGCTTTCAGGAAGCAGATGGTAACAACCAGTGAACTTCTAACTGTTCAATGATTTCTTTCCTACTAGACCGCTAAGTTTCATGAAAGCAGAGTTCATGCTTATAGTAATCAAAAATTCTAAAACAGTAAAAATAGCACAGAGCAAAATTGGCAACGGCTTGCATCCTTTATAATCAATTAATAATATTTGTTTTGAAAGATAAATATGACTATATATGCTGTACTCCCCCAATCAACCTAACCCTAATCCTGACTAACATCTTCTACGACTCTTACTGGACAGTGTGCTTCACACTGTCCAGTGCTAAAGCACAAAGTCAGAGTTGAGTGTTAGACGCAGACCAGAGCACTGGACAGCTCCAGGAACCACACCAAAAATAGTCTGATCTGGGCCGATGGGCATCTTGGCGCCTTGTATCAAGAAGGAGCACTGCAGGAGCATGAATCAGACCCCAAAGACTTTATTCATTTGTTTTCTATCCTCAGGTACTGTGTTGGAATGTATAGGGTAGAATTCATTAAAAGGTCTAGGTTGGAGCCTTGACCGGGTAACTCAGTTGGTAGAATCATCACCTGTTTACCAAAAGGTTGCTGATTCAATACCCAGTCCAGGCACATATGGGAAACAACCAATTGATATTTCTCCCTCAGATCAGTTTTATTTCTCTCTCTCTCCTTTTCTTTCTCTCTAAAATCAATCAAAACATATCCTCAGGTGAAGAGAAAGGCAAATAAAGTAAAACAAAATAAAAATCTTAAAAAATAAAGAACATAAAAGGTCTAGGCTGGAGAAGAGAATTGGTCATTAAAGGTCACTGAAGACAGCAGAAAAAGCAGGAGATTCAGGGTCGGGGGCCACCTGATACATCCTGTATCTGTGGGGAGGCAGCTTCTGGAGCTCTGGGTCCACTGGCAGCTCATCAAAGCCATGGCTCCAAGTGGATGGGACTCCTTCTCGGAGGTGGGCACCTATCAAGAGGGGAGGAGAAGACACATAGAAAATCGGTGTTTTTATGAGTGTGGCCCAATTGCTGGGTGGGCAAATTATATTTTGATATTCTTAATAAAGCATTTGATTCACATAGAAAGTCACTTGAGAAAGCTTTGTTTGAATAGATGTATGGGTAAATGTTCCAGAGGATGGAAAACAACACGTAAAAGTTTCAAAAGTATGATTGGTGTAAATTCCATTGCACATCTAGGTTGGCCATGTTGATTTGTGGAGACAATGCTATGGAATAAAAATGTATTGCTTTTGTAAAAAGTAGACTCTTGTGGGTGGGGCCTGGATTCTCAAATAGTTCTGTTTTGGGGTACCATCGTGGTTTACTAACACCTAGTGACGTATTCAAGAAGATGATATTTAGTGGATTTCTACATTTGTTAAATTCCCACCGAGTACAGTACAGAGTGTTTGGCAGGTGGCAGGAGGGTTTGCACCCCTATGTCTCCAACAGTTCCTTCTCAGGAAGCTCTAACCCAGGTGCTTCTACACAGGCACTTGCCAATCTATTTTTTCTCTAATAGAGGCTGATTTGATGATTGCTTTTTAGAACGCCAAAGTTCAGTAATTTAAATGATGTGTCACTCTCATCCTCTCAATCTTTATACTGACTCTGTCCTTTAAGCACGGGTCCTTCTATCAGAATTAGAACCATTCTAGTACTAGGACTTGGTGTGTCCTCTCCCTACTGGTCTTTAATGCCCTAGAGTCAACTATGGCAGCAGCCCCACATAACAAAATGGTTTTGGACTTTGGTGCCAGGTGATTTTAGTGTATATTCTAGTCCACCTCTTACCACTTACAAGACCTTAGCCACTTTTTAAAACTTTGATGAAACTTACTGGCTTTTTTTTTTTTTTTGGAAATGGGAAAACAGTAGTCACCTCCAAGGTCATTAATGGATTTAATGGAGTGATGCACATAAAGCACCTGGTGTGGATCTTGGCACATTCTAGATCCTCAATAAATCTCAATTCCCTATGCACTCGGCACCAGGCCAGGCAAAATGGGCAATGCCGAAGCAGTAAAAGTGCTCTTGTAAGTGTAATACTTAAAAAGCAAATACATTTACCAATACAAAGTGTTTGTGACTTTTGGAATCTTAGAACAGTGTTTGTGGAGGTAAACACAATCCCCATTGTCTTATCTGGAATAGCTGACCTAAAGAAATGGTCTTTGCCTTGTATTGAAGTCAAAGCAAGCAATCTAGGAGGTTTTGTCACCATTTAGCCCATCATTCTGTGATTGCACTGGGAGAGTGTGCTTTAAAGCTATGAACTTTGACTTCTACCCCTCCCTGGTCCCTAGACTTTCAGTGGGAATCCTGAAACATGGAACCACAGGTGTCCTCAAAGGAGGCTACATATCTTCCTTCTCTCTGCTAAAGAAATTGGAGGGGTACATTTTGCTTTGTTTACATAACATTTGGTTTTGCTTCTTTTAATCATCGGTTCCCCTGAGCATGGCATGCTTTCTGCAGCACGCACTGGCTGCATACCTAACAGATATTTTCAATACAACAGCTTGACTTCCCTGCTGCTTAGATGATAGCAATTGGCTAGGTGTTCCATCCTCTTCCTTCTCCCCCCTCTACGGATACAAGGAGATTTCAAGTGCAATTTGGCCTTGCACATCAAGCAGCAATTTTCCCGTAGAAACCACAACCTCCAAAAACTCTACCCTAATCAAATCTATCAAGCCCAATTTAGGGGCGAGCTTCTGTCTGTTTATCAAGGAAATGGAGTTGAAATTGCCCCCTTTAATGGAATCACAGCTGCCCACCATAATCTTTCACATGGATGTTTGAATTAATGGCAGGACGGAGCCCATGCTCTCCAACCTTGGAATTTGATTCCAGTTATAGGAAATTGCTATAATTTCAGTTCTGGGATTCTCAGGGATGTTGGGGCGTTTTATGCTGGGGTTAGAATTAATGTGTCAGAAGAATTAAAGAATTCACAAATGGTTATAGAAGATTAGCACTTTACACAACACACAATGAATCACCTCTGCATCAAACCAAACCCTCTATGACCTAAGTAAACTCCTTTTACCAAGTCCAGGAGGAAAAAGAGAGGGATGACTTTTTCAGATATTGAGATTTTAAATCAGAATGCAGCCAATATGGGTAGCATGTATGTGTCCTTCCAAATGTAAGGCAGCTTACTTGGTTCAATTGCATATCAGGAGTTGCCACATTGAACAAGCAAAGAACCCAGCCAAGATGCCAAGGTGCTCCCTAAGCAGGGGATAGGCCAGCAGCTGACTCGAGTGTTGCCCTCTCCTCGTTCCTCCTGCAGTAACCTCAGGACGTGTGACTTTCCCGCTGAAGCCGCAATGTCCCTGTAGAGACTACGATCGTACAGCACACACACGGAGATGCCACGGCAGTTTCATGCTAGAACAGAGTCATTTCATTTTTTAAAATGTCCTTACCAAGAGATATTCTATTCCTCCTTCAGGCATATTAACATCTTGTACTTATATAGAGCTGTTCTAACTCCTTTCTTTCTTGCACATTTTTATGTTTTTATCCTACTCTATTCTCGCAGTACAGAAGGGAGGGGAACTATTTAAAACACAACATTGTAAATAAAGAAACCCAAGTTAAATGGCATCTCCAATAATGTTGGCACTAAAACAAGGCCTCCTTCCTGCAAAGCCAGTGCTCCTGTCAGAGCACTGGCCCCTCCTGTGTGCTCCCAGTCTTTGTGTGTGCTGGAGCTGGGCACCTGTGTCCCACTGGCATCCACAGGGCCATCCCCACCCTGCCTGCACACACCTCCTGCTACACCTTTCTCCCTCAAGGAAGTGTCTCCTCTGCTCCACCCTCCCTCAGGAAGTCATCTGAGCATCACCGTCATTACACAAAAGAGTCTCTTGCTTTGTGAAATGCACCTGAAGCATTCCCCATTTCCATTGCCAATAAAAGACTCCTAAATTAGAGAATCATACAAATTTAATATGTGTGGGAAGAAAGCCTATTCATTTTCTTTGAGAGTGACTAATGCCTCTCAGGAAACCCTTCCATTTAGAATTCATCAAGCTTTCCTCTTGCATCCTTTTCTTGTCCCTTTCCCTCCTTCCGAGCCCTGTATCTTGTCCTTTTAATTGAGGCCATCTGGAGGAAAACAGTATTTCCACTACATGGGGTTTTGTCTGCTGCTCTTTGCTCCCCCTCAGAATACCTAATCCTAGATACAGCCTTCAGCTCTGCACCCACCAAGTGTGGGGTGCCTTCAGGCAGGAGGATGTATGTCACTGGTACCATCAGCAACCTGGCAGCCTCCAAGTTCCAGGAACCAACAAGGATTGCTGCTGGTATAGTGTAGGGTGCGGAGACAGGGTTGTGAGGATGGCTGCCATGCTTTCTCTCCAGGGGCATCAGCAGCTCTGTTCTCAATTTGTTGACCAATGCTCAACTGTCAACTTGTGTTGAATGTGGCTACTCTCCTGTACAGTGAGAGTGTTGTGCTAATCTTCCTTTCTAAACTTCACGTGGTTGACTAATAGCATGAGCAACTGCAAAAAAAAAAAAAAAAAAAAAAGGAAAAAACAAAAGCAGTGCTATTTCCCCTGACTTTACAAAATTTCTCACAGGGTTATTGATTGAGTTTTGTCCATTCTGTTGTGCCATATCTTTTGCTGTGGCTGAGAATTGTGAATGGTGGCCTCTCACTTAGGAAAGAGTCTGGTGTGCTGCCCACAGGGTGGGAGCACTGGCAGATAGACACCCACCTCGGGACGGGTCAGGAATGGTGCCCATCACCAACAGGTACAAGAAACCCTAACACGCGGTTTACCTGGCGTACTCTGTTTCCAGACACTTCACAGAGCTGTTAAGTAGCAAATAAGACAAATTTAAATAACTTCCCCCCTCATCCCTTGTGGGTGAGCTGAATTTTGCAGGGTATTTTCTTTCCTTTCACTGACACACTTTCTAAGACAACATCGTGCACTTCATGTTTCCTGTCCTATCTATGTGACTCCATACTTCGCCACCTGTTTTTCCCCTAACACTCTTCTCCATCTCTCCTCTTGAAGTTTTTCACTGACGTTAATTATCAAATAAATTGGCTGAGTCTCAATCCATCCTACTCCCTTCTGCAGTGTTTCACTTGGACCATCTCCTGCTCCTCTCTGTGAGGTTGGCCTTTCTGACCCTCTTCTATTTCTGTGGCCACTTGTCCTCTGTCCCCCACTTGGTGTCTCCACTTTTCTCTATCATTCAAGCATAGGTATTCCCCAGGGTTTGATCCTGGACCCTTTGTTTCTTTTCCATTTTTTATACTCTCTTCCTTGGCGTTCTTATCACCTCCCACTGTCCAATTATCGCCTCTGCGGGAAAGATGCCTAAATCTGTCTGGGGCCTTGACTCCTGTCTTGAAATCTAATCCCTCATTTATAATTGCCTGAGGAATACCACCAGCTCTCCCTCCCTTGCCCCTACATAAAATCTGTCCCTCAGGTCTGTCCTTTCATTGATTCTAACTTTATAACTTCCCACCCCCTCTTTCCATCTTTACCACCTTCATCCTTGTTTATTATTTAATTACTTCTCACTTGAACTATCAGAACAAGCAACTAATTAATCACTCTCCCTTCTGTCTCTACCCTTTATATTATTAATCTTCCCAAAGCACAGCTCTGACCCTGACATTCCCTTATCAGAAACCAGTAATGATACCTCCTTGCCAGGAAAGTGAAGTGCAAATTCTTTTTCCAGGCATGGGTAAAGGGGTGAGGCCCAACTCATAAGCCTGACTTTCAGTGTCCCCTGCGTGCTTTGCTCTGTCTCCGGCTTGTGGCTCTTCCTCTGAGCACACAAGTCTTCTAGGCCACACTTTACAGCACTTAGTTTCCTGAACAGGCCACACTAGGTGATGCCTCCAAATTTGATCATGGGATTATCACTCCTTCCACTATCCCACCCACCCTCACCTCACTCCATCTCTTTCACCTCAACAAACTCTTTATCATCTTTCAAAGCTTAGTGCAAGGATTTTGTTTTCTGCAAAATTTTCTTACACCTAACTTGGCAGGGTTTGCCTTTCCCTTCCCTCTTACTCCCACAATGCCTTGTGTATCTCTATATTATAATACCTGCTTCTGCAAGGCTGGGACCACCTTGACCATCTCATTCATCTTTATAGCCTTTGCGTCCAACACAGAACATGCATGGGGTCAATGCCAAGCCCTTGCCTTTTAACCAACATGGAATATTTGGTATTATGTGAGCATAATTAAGATTTCTTCTCTTTTTGCTTTTGTGCTTATTCCTCATTCCCATTGGAATCCTTTCTCTATTATCCACTCACTAAAATTCTATCCATCCTTAACAAAGTTCAATGTAAATACCTTGTCCTACAGGAAGCCTTCTTTGATCTCTTTTTACCAAATATACTTTTATGTGTGTGAACCCTGAAACATGGAAAGAGCATGATTTGTAGTTATCAGACTTGCATTAGGATTTGGACTGAAATAGAACTTTGTTCCTTCATCTTTAAAAAGTTTACACTGCTCTAATACTACAACTCCCTTTTCAAAGAAAATAGTATTTATGAAAGACCCTCTAATAGTACCTGGAACACAGCAAACAATCAGTGAGTGTTAATTCATGCCCTTCTTCATTTAAGACACTCATTTTACGGCTTTTAGCACGGACATTCGTGCCATTTTCTCATGGTCAGTAATGGAACAAAGCTCCCAGCGGAAGAACCGTATCTTGTTCACATTTCTTTTCCCAGAAGTGACTATCAGAGCTCCTTCTACTGTAGTTGTTTAGAATATTTGTTGAATTTAATGAAGCAAGCTGATTTAGATAGCTTTATGCTTCAAAAATATAGAGTTTTGCTCTTGGCACAAAGTAAAACCTGATGTTTGTATTCACGCTATAAAATGTTAGACATCACAATTTTGGTGACAAATGTAACCTACACGATAACAAATTTGTATGGGAAAATCAGATTAGATGCCCATCATTTCAATTTAGTGTCTTTAACAGAATTGTTGCTCATTCTCTATGGGAGGACTACATCTTATTTCTTTATAAGCATAAAAAATGAAATAGCATTGACTTGACAACACTCTTTTCAAAGGTGGTCAATGAGGTAAATTAGATTACCTGGTAAATTCCAAGCAGTAATTGAGCTTTTCTATAAATCTAAGTGAAAAAGTTTTTGAAGAACTTTGTTCTCAACTGTGGGGAAAATTATTAAGAATGGTTTATATGCCTTTCAATACTATGCCTCAGAATCCTAAGACTATCAAGTGATCTTCAAATTTAAAGCTCCCTGAACTTCTGTTTTCTGTGCTGATTTAAACAAAATATCAAAGCCAACAATAGTCACCTTGCTTAGATCGCAATGTTGATATGAGAACCACATACAAAGTTCTTGATTCCAGAGTTTGTTTCCATATCATTAAAGCGAGTGTTCAGAATAGAAAAAGTACATAATAACTATTTACTTAATACAAAAATATTATGAGGAAGACTTTTGAAGGTTTTCAAATAGAAGAATTAATATTATTATCTAGAGCCACCTTCTCATTTTAGATGAGAATATAAGACTCACAGAGGACAAGGAAATTGCCTAACGTCACACAGCAAGCTGCTGGTGGAACAAGAGGCAGATTCCAGATTTCACGTTTCCTGGTCTAATGCTCTTCGCACACATCACACCAAAGCAGCTATTTCCCAGATGTGATACATACTTTGACAATAGAACCAATTCAATTCAGCTAATATTTATTAAGCTCTTACTTGGTTCCAGGCATGGTGCTAAGCACAATAGGGATTACAATATGAATCACATGGTCTCCTCTCTTAACTTCACAACTTTGATGGAGAAGAAAAACCCATAAACCACTGCTAAGTACTTATTAGGAAAGAATGCTGCAATGCGGGTATAAAGAAAGTGCTGTAGGCTCTCACTGTATGGAGTTAATAAATCAGATTATAGGACAGGCAAAGTTGAAGGCTGTGGAGTGGTATTTATGGAAAAAGTAACATTTCAGGTGATATATAAAAAAACACAGGGCAGCCATAAGCTGAGAAAAGAAGGAAAAACTCTGGACAAAGGAAAATCCAGGAGCACAAAGAAGTGAGGTTGGGGGGATGCCACTGCTTCCCCCAAGGCTGGGACTTGAAGGAGCCATACTAGGAATTTTGGGATGAAGACTGGAAATGGAAATTTAGCCAGCTCATTAAGAGCCATGAATGCCAGGTTGGGAACTGGGACTTTGATACGTAGTGGGGAGCGTTTCACGGTGGTTGAAGATGGACACTATCCTTTTTGGAAAACCATTCTATCTGCAGCATCGTTAGAGACTAGCAGCAAGGAGAGCAGTTACAGTGCCCCTTCAAAATCCAGAAACAATCTCTCTAAGTAGGAATGCAGTGGTAAGCATAGAAAGAAAAGAACACATTCTGTTTCTTAACAGAATTAAGAAGTGTTATGTAGAAAAATTAGATACTTGGGCTCTGTGTTCAGACTGGTTCTTTCTCTTGTGCCCTTTTACAAGTTTCTTAAATTCTCTGTGCCCAGTTTTTAATCTGCAAAATGTCTACTTGCAACGGGCTACACAGTATTACTGGCTCACAGAAAGATCTCAGTAAGTATAAATGGTTGTTGTTGGGGTGTAGATGTTAATAGGGAGCACAGACCTACTGACGGTGGGCGCCTTCTTTCATTCACCACTGTATTCCCAGTGCCAAGAAGAGTGTCTGATACTTATTAGGCATTTCGTAAATATTCATTATTGCTTTTGTTAATCATCACCAAAGTTTGCTGCCTTGCTTCTTCTCCCTCTATACCCTTCTGAAAGGATTGTATATGAAGTTATTTACCTAAGTTTTATAACTAGTGTCTTCAGATGATATGCATTGATATGTGGAAGATTATTAATATCACAATCTTTTCTAAAACTATCACTTACAATGTATTCAGCAGAGGACTTGGGAAACAGAAGTTTTAACTTGAAGATGAATGCTTTGGAGGCATTGTTCTTTGAATTTGATTTAGAAGATCAGTGAGCTAAGTTTAAGCTGTAATAATTCAAAAGACCAGGGTTCTGTTTGGCTGCTCAGTTGACTCACTGGGTCGCGAGAGCAGAGCCATGCTCTCTCTATGACTCACTTTACTTATTCATGGACTGGGATTTACGACCTAACATTATAGACGTTTCTGTGTATGAATTGAGTCATCTGGCTGGCTTAGGGAGGATGAAGGCTTGGGAGTGGCAAGGTGCATAGGGCACACACACATTCCTAGTGGTGACCAGGAGCTGGCCGTCCACTTAAAAGTCTTTATGGACTAGAGCTCTTTTGGCACTTCTGCTGCTATGTGTATTCATTTGTTTGATCAGAATTCAATTTTTTGAAAAGTGAAATTTCACATTCTTAGAAAAAAAACTTTTTTGAAAAATTAAAATCTTATTAGTGAAAAATATTCTTCCATCCACTTTCAGTAAACACTTATAAAGGGTCTACTATGGGTCACACACTCTGTTAAGCATGATATAAATAAGTGTAAAGAAGCCACAGAACCCACAATTCATTGGGCTGCGAACATCAAGAGGCCATAACTATGAAATAATAAGTTCCATAAAAAGAAAAGTGCTCTGATGGAGATGCGTAAGATAGAAAATGAATAATTAGTTCTGTTGAGTGGAATCAGTGCTGTTCAAGGAAGGTGCTGGAGTCATGAGCGGGTGTGCAAGAGTAAGGTCATGGCGGGGAGGGGTATTCCATGCTGTGGGAATACCCCCCGCACACGCAAAGCCTGCACTAAGTCATCACTGTGCAGTAGTGCCCATAGGAGGGAGCACATTAAGAACCAGTTTGGAAAGGGAAGACTTGGTAAGGTCTATAGAAGCATGCATGTGTACACGCACACACACATGCACACCGAGGGGCTGGTGGGACCTAAGATAAAGCCTGGACAGCAAGGTCAGATGATCTACACTGGAGTCCCAGCTTCTCGATCCTTTTGAGTCTCAACTTTCCCATCAGTAGTACATGTTCATTATATCGACCTAGCAGTGCTAATGTAAATAGAGATGTCTGACATTTTTATTATTAAAAATAAGAGAATTACTATGTACATATACGATAAGTAGATATACTTGCTTAGTGGATACACATACACAATTCTACATGTATAAAATATTTACAGAAAAAGATACTGATCAATTTAGTGATATACAGTCAGTGCTTAACTTCTTCAATTCCCTCCTCAATTTATGGAAAAGTCTCTAAAAGAATAGCACAGTCATTTAGATCAGCATGCACAAATGGCACCAATTGGTTAGCAAGGAAGGGGACCTCCTTCCCACACTGCCAGCTTTCTTGTGGTATTTCAGTAGTTGACTTAACACTTCTGTGTCTGATTCACTTTTTCAAGGTTCGATGCTGTGCTCTGCACTCAAACTCCCCTCTCTCGGGGGATTTGCAGCCATCAGCTCATGGCCACACCTTCAGTAATGGCCAGCAGTCATGGCTATGGTCACCTGGAGGACATTAGCATAAGGCAGGGACCATGGAGGGGGAGAAACTACAGAACAATGGACACCAATGGGGTGCATGTCTGAGTTAGGCCAGTGTTTAAAACTGCATCTGAACACAGGTTTCAGAAGGACCTAGCTCTGTCCTCATCCCTTTCATGTCAGTTGCTGTCTCAGTGTTGTTGTCACAAAATCTCCTTTCTCCTTTTCGGAGGACTCTCCCCGATTTTGATCTGAGGCAGCTGTCCTCCAGTGACAATCGGCAATTCCTGTTAACAGCACTGATATAAATCCTTGGCTTCCCCCTCAGTTCCCTCAAAGACACGGGGACAGGGTGCCAAGTGACAAGCAGCTTCTCTCACTCTGTCCCAAGGTACGTGGCCTCCCCGTGGCTGTCTTCCAAATCACCTATCAGATTTGTTTCCCAAAATGCTGCCTTGGCATCGATGTATGTTTTGATAGAAGGTTAATGCATACGTGAATACACAACTTTTTGATTTATTGTCCATGTGAGCTCATCACTCTTTCCTTTAAATTAAAACTCTCTCCAGATGGGGATCTGTGACACAGATTTATTGATCTGCAATAAAACCTCACTCATAATCTCTACAGCTGCCCATTCATCTTCTCCAGAAAAGGGTTCATTATTCTGGATGTCCCAAGAATGAAAGCAAGTAGCTAACTTTCTCCTTTTGTCCCCTTCCTGCCCCTCCTTTGCTTTTTGATTCTCTCCTCCTTCCCATTCCCTGCATACCCCCTCCTTTTACTTCATTAGACTAGGTGAATCCCCAAAACAGAACTATTCCCTTCCCCCACCTCATTCATGGTCCCTTGTATTTTGTTACCTCTATGCCACCCACCCCAGAGATATCCTGTTTTGTGGGCATCCTGGAAGAGTTGTGATATTGAGTCTGATTGGTGGCTATAATCAATAGCCCAATATTCAATCTGCTCATTCCAGACGGGTTTGTATTCCCTGGTTTGGACAGACCACTCTGAATTCAGGAGATGAACGAGATCATTAAAAGGAGACTTAAGCAGCCAGACTGAAAGAAATGAGGACAAGGGGCAGATAGGTAGGAACTAGGTCTGTGGCTGAAATAGGGTGCATGTGGATAAAGAATGCTCATGACTGTGTGTTTTGTTGGGTCCAAAGAGCCTTCTGATTTATTGCCCAGGAGGTATTCTCGAGTACACACAGGGTCGAGGCTGCTTCCACTGGTCAACAGATGGCTCGGTCAGTGTGCCAGGAAGCAGGGGAAGTAGCTGTTCTCTCAGACTCTCGACAGAAGGAAGGGTGAAAGGACTTTTGGAGTGGTCAGATGGATTGCCTAGTCAGTTCAGTGGAGTATCTCTTCACATTGCAAAAATCCTCTTGGATTCCCCAGCTGGAAGAAGATGCACAGGCATCTCTAGTCTAGTGTGTTTCAACTGGAGTGCCATGATGGACTGGTGTGTTTCCATTAGCTGCGTGGTGTGGTGCAACATCCAAGCATGTCACAAGTAACTTGTTACTTTTACTTTTTATTTATTTTTTAAAATATTTTATTTATTTATTATTAGAGAGAAGGGAAGGGAAGGAGAAAGAAAGAGAGAGAGACACCCATAGTTGCTTCTTGCACATGCCCCCATCTGGGGACTGAGCTCATAACCTAGGCATGTGCCCTGACTGGGAATTGAACCGGCAACCTTTTGGTTTGCAGGTTGGTACCCAATCCATGGAGCCATGCCAGTCAGGGGAGTCACTTGTTACTTTTAAAACTAAAGTGCTGAAGTTTACAAATGAACTACTTAAAACAATCAATTGGAATAGATTCAAGGTTATACTTACAATAATGTCATTTTTACTTACATGGAATCTGATGTGATTTCTTGAACAGGAATTGGATGTAGTTGGAGGTAACCTGGCAGAAATTACAAAGTGTGTATAGGGTCTGGTGGGCATGCAGCTGGCATCTACCACTAGGAGATGAGAATGACTACCCTATTCTGTCCTCCTCTTCTAGGCTGCAGAGCTATCTTTAGAAAAGCTTGACATGTCCATGTGTCCTCCTAGCATGACACAAAATGCAGCTTCTCCTCCTCATTTTAAAATAGCAAAGTCATAACCCAAAGTCAAGCCATGACTGCCAAAGTCAGGGTTTGAACCCAAATGTACAAATTAGCATCCCAGTGTGTATGTTCCACTGACCACTGCCTTCTCCTCCAGGCAGGCATGAGGGGCTCAGGCCAAGGCTGGGGATGAGGAAGGGAGAGCACATGGGAAATGCATCACCATTTATCACTGTAATCAGAAGCTACCCCAGGCAGGTTTAATCACCCCATGCAGAGAGGGATGCAGAGCAAGTTTATGGTTTACAGTGAGCAAGCTGACACAGCTGATTGATGTCAAATATGTCATGATGTATATTGTAAAGCAGGGAGATTTAATGGTGTAACTCCACGGCAGGTTTAGAAGTGAGTTGCTGCAAAGCAAGGAGTGATGGATGGGCTCATTTACATGTAAAATTGCCAATGGCATTGACAGCACTGGCATGTGAGGGGAAGATAAGAGGCACACAGCAAGTTCGCTCTTGCCCTGGTATTGGAATATTAAAATGCAGCTGTGGCAGCATCTGGACTTTGCAATGGACTTTAAAGATATGATTCTTTTTTACCTTTTAGCCCTGAGATAATCTACATCTTTTATAAGTTTTTCTAAAAACTCACCATTCCATCCCTGGATCACGCCTTTGCAGTAGATGGTGATGCTGGCATGAAATGCATTTGTACACAGGTCGTCAGCAAACCAAAGCACTCCCTGGCTTTCATGCAGCCCCAGCCTAACAACCACAGAGTGCCTGTAGAGTAACCATGTAGAAGGCTGAAGTCTGACTTTAACGTTCTGTTTGCCTCCCCCAACTCTTGACTCTCTCTGACCTATGCCAGAGAGTCCTCTCTCTCTCTCTCTCTTTCTCTCTCTGCCCCACCATGCATGTGTTTCTTTTTTATTCTCCCCTTCTTTTTTCTCTAATGAAACCACCATTATTGTGTGGGGGCTAATGTCTATTACATATGAGAGTATAGAAAATTGATTTATCCTTTCAACAAATAATGATGTTTGGATCAACTCCAGTCAAACATTCAGCCTTGAGGATAGACTCCTAAACCTAAATTGTCCAGTAAGAGCACTTTATACTTGTTGCCCACCATTAGGAAAATGACAGTGCAGCCTTAGAGTCCGCCTGCCTGGCTTACCTCTCTGTCTCCATGTCTCCATCGCCCCTTTCTTGTTTTCATCTCCACACATGTACCAGCGTTGTACTGGGAGCTGGAGACACACAGCGAAGGAGTCACTGGGTTATCACGTGAGACACAGAGGAGAAAAGAACTTCATGGCAGTAGTGCATGATGGCTACTATAAATGCTGTGGAGAAACTGTGGGCACACACAGGAATATCTCCATGGGACAAAAGAAGAGGTGTGACTATCACATAAATAGGGAGACATTTTTGGAGAAATTAGCATCTGAACAAAGACTCAAGGTAGCAAGGCAAAGGAGAACAAGATGGGGAGGGAAGATTTTACAAAGAAAAAAAAAATATAGTGTCCACGTGTCCAAAGGGAAAAAAGTGTTTGGGAAATTCAAGGACCTGCAACCGGTGTGATGCAAGAGAAAAGCAATTGAGAAGGGACACTCAGGAGATGAGGCTGAGGAAACCATCAGTGCCCTGAGAGCCTGAGCACATCCGGTTAAAATGTGCAAACTATGACCCTGGAAGGATCCTTGGGTGCATATGATGCTGTTTTACGTTTGCCCTCTCTGTGTGTTTGCCTCTCACATGCTGGGTCATATTCCTGGATATGACTGTCAATTGTGCGGTAAGAAAGATAGGTTGACAATAAAAAAATATTATCATCAAAGCCATGCCTTTTTGGGGTGCTCACTGCTTGTGATTAAGTACATAATATTTGGAACTAAGGATTTATCAAACATATTTGTCAATTAGGCTTAATGTGTTTTATGCACTTTTCAATAAGCAGATGATTGTTACAATGGCAGCAAATTAATTTTATATGTTAGTTAACAACATTTGTACTTTATCCAGTCCTTCTTTTATTCCTTCAAAACATACTGAGAACCTGCTAAGTTCAAGGCACTTTGCTAGGTGAGGGAGACACAAAGATGAATAACTTTTAAAGAGTCCTTCTCATCAGCTAATAAGGAAGACATGTATAAAATGATTGCCAATATGTCATAAACTGAGCTATGGTGAAGAATGAACCAGGGCTCTGGAGAGTAAAGGAATTTAAGGCCTTTTCTGGAATCTGCGATACTCAACAAAATATATATATATGTTCTTTATCTTAAAAAATGTTTAGTAGTTTCCCATGGATGAATTTTGCTTATGAGGAAGCTAGAGAGTTTTGATGCACACCCACATAGAGTTTTATTGGATTTCAACACTAAAATTAAAATAATGTTGTGATTGTTAGGTTTATTCAGCTCAATACACTGAAATTTTATTCTAAGGACTTGGTTGTAACATTATTTCTCTGATGCAACGGACCATCAGGGAGTGCTCAGTTCAGACTTTCAGTATCCCGGAGACCTGGGCTCTAATTTCATCTTTGCCACTTAATAGTTGTGAGATCTGGGGTGGGTCACTTAAGCACCCCTCCTCTCTGTGATAGCATCTACTTCACAGAATTTGCAGAATGTTAAAAGAGGTAATGTGCTTAGCTCAGTGTCCAGCATACAGGAATAGTTAAATAAATGTTAGCCATGTATGATTAATATTATTATTATTAGCTGTCATTTAACGCCTAATGGAACACTGAATGAACCAAAACATGGTGACTGCACTGAGCTCATGTACTGCCTAGAAACCAACAGCACGCCCTTCTCATCTCTCTCCAGGAAGAACGTGGGCCCCTTGTGATAAATCACCAAACAAACACAGGTACTCATGACTCTGCCCTCTACTTGGTTTTTACTCCAATTATTTTGCTATTTTCCCTAGTGTTTCCTGTTTTGCTATTCAGCTAAAAACTTCATGAATGCACAGTTTACTCTCTCTTCCAGATCATCATTAACAAAGCTGCTTAAAACACTCACACCTGGCTCTCCTTCCTGGCCCACCCCACAGGTGCCTCCCCAGCTGGCTCTCTGCCGGACCAGATTGGAAGTCCACACAAATACGTTCTTACCACACATGTTTGTTGCCATGTGAACACAAAGGTTCTCGAGCCCTTCCAGGCAGTTTCAGATGGAAGCACATTTTCTATCTCCCCCCTTGGATCCTAAAAGGCACTCCTAAACTTGGTCCTGTTCTTAATCCAGTGGGGTCAGGGTGGGAATGTGAACACAAAACAAAACTCAAAAGACAGAATGGGGCAGTGGGAGGCACCCCCATTCAAAACCATACCAAGTTCTTGCTACTTGTTCTGCATTTTACCTCCCTGTTTCCCTGCATTGCTCATAATCTCTGTGCTGTTTCCACAGCTGCCCTTTGCTCTACATGGCTGCACCCAGCCTGGACTGGACACCTGCCCTTGACTCTCAATTCCTTTCTCTTCCTCAGCTGTCACATCCAGGCAATTGCCAAGTGAGCCCTGACAATCCAACCTCCCAAGTGCGTCTCAGAGCCATCGACCTCTCCTCAGCTCCACTGCCCCTTTCCTCACTAACACACTGCAGGTGGTGACTTTGCATCCTTCACCTTCACTCTTCTTTAAGTCTTTTTCCTACTCACAAATCAGAGGTCTGTTCAAAGGCAAAGGTGATCTTGTGGCTCTCCTATTGAAAATATTTCCATAGCTTCCATCACCTTAGGATGAGAACAAGCTTGAACTCTTTGCTTGGCTGAAGAGGATCTTCCTGACCCATCATCCCCAACACCCTGCCCCCAACCCCACTTTCTGCGGGCACTGGCTAGCTATGATTTATTTGCTGGTTTTGAGCTTAAATATGGCTTCCTCCGAGAAGCTTTCCCACCCAACTATACGTGCGCTCTGCTCTACGCCTCATTTATGCATCTCCAAAGTTTTCCAATCCCAAAGCCTTCAGTCACAGCACTCACCACACTACACTCTAGTAACCGTATCAGACCGCTGTTCCCCTTTCCAGGCTGTGCTCCTGGACAGCAAGCACTACCTCTGTAGTTCACAGGGGTCTTCTAGCTCTGTTCTGGGAACACAGGAGCTGCTCAGTGTAGATCGATAGAATTATTTAAGAATCCTTTTGAATCCTTTCATAGAATTCTTTTGGGGTGGGGGGAAGCCAAAAGCAGTCAAGGATGGAACCACAACTGTCTTGGGAATGGGAATGAGTACCTCTTTCTGCACAGAAAGGGATGGCTTACTTTCTCCCCATTATTATCCTCCTGCCACCTGTATCTCTGTGGAGCCCCTGTTCCGCTCAGGATCCACTCTCTAATTTCTCTGAACTTGACAGTCAGCAAAGGAGCCTAAATTGGGATATTTTCCAGAGGCAGGTTGAGTAAGCACCCACTGAGGTGACCCTGCTAGAAATGCTTAAGAAGCTTTGCCAGAGGATTAAGCAGCCACTTTTAATCTCACTTCCTTCTGGGTGGCAGAAGCAGACCCCAGCACTGGCTGGGCTGGGCAGCAGTGGGAGCCTGTGGGGGAGGAGGGCTGCGAGGCGGGGGTTTATGCACAGGGGAAACCAGGATGTGGGAAGGAGGGAGGACCTGGAAAAGAAGTTGTCGTTTCCATGTTGACATTAGAATGCCCCAACTGAATCTCTTCTCTTTCCTCTTCCTTTGCATACCATTCAGGAAGATTTCCTGTTTCTAAATGTGAAGTGCTCTCATTAGTGGTTGAAAAATTCTGGATTTGTGGATGAAAGAGCAACCAGTGCTAAACCCAGAGATCCAGAAGCAAAGGACGGTTTATTCTGGGTCATATCAAGTAACTCCATGGAGAGGACATCTGAGGCTTAGTAACTTGTCATGAAAGCATCTCAGGTCATCTGGTCTTTTCACAAGTGTCCTGTGCTGTGGTCTGGGACGCAGGGTCTGTCCCTTAGTTCTCAGTACACCCCAGAGAGGAAACAGTTGCCCCCAAGACTGTCTTGCATGATAGTTTCTTAAAAGACTTGAACAGGGAGCGCTGACATTTTTTACAAAATCTGGGGCATGCCGTGTCTTGGATAACCCATACTTTAGAGGCTTTGTTCATATGGATTAAAGACAAAAGCCAATGGCTGCAGAGTGGGGAAAAATTCATTGGCTATTAAAGCTGGAAAAGCTGTTTAAGGATTACTGAGTCCAACTTATCACTGACAGGCGAAGAAGCTGAGTGGTGGAGACTTACCTTCCATCACGCAAGCCTGTGGTGACTGAGCTGGCTTGGCATTAGGCCTGGCATACTTTTTGCCACAGCACATTCGAGGACCTGGTAGTTAAATCTTGTGCTTTTGATAGGAGCCCTATGCGGAAATAAGTCGGTTCATGCATTGTGTGAGGCTCCTTTCAGCTTGAAGTCATACAGTTGAGTTTCTAGGTGGAGCACTCATTCTTAGCATCACCTAAAATGTAGGATATACTGAGCAAACATTAATTGGATCAATGTTGAATTAGCACTGTCTAGTTTCATGTACTCTGAGTGGGTTTTCTGGGTGTCTGGAAATTCCAAATGTTGTACCTAACACTCCCTGGGATTTTTAACTGTTTTTCTTTGTTTCCTACGGCACAGCATCTATTTCCAAATATTTCTTATTCAAGCTGCAGGCTGTGTGGGCCTTTTTAAAACCCTGGGGAACATGAAGATACATCACCTAATTTTGGTTTAGCTCAAGCTATTGTTTCAGGTTTTAATTTCAGTATTTTAAAGGGAGCCTCTCACTGAGTCGCTCAGGCGCATCCAGGCTGCCCCCAGTGTTCTGTGTACCTGCGTGAATTTCTCAGTGAGACCCAGTGTGTCATTGCATCTGTGTGTTAACAATGTATCTGCCTCATGACAACTGCACTCCAAGTAATATGACCTCTGGGTCATGACATTTATGCCCAAGAATTACTTCACATAGCACAGATCTGCTTAAAGAATAAAATAATCTTGGGACCTTCAGAGACAGTGGGAATTTGGTGGATGGTGCTGATTTTTAAAAACAAAGATTTAAGTCTGAAACTGCTTCTTTCAGTCTTTTGTTACATTAGGAATAGGACACTGGCCTCAGGCTGACCTGGAACTAGCCTTGTCCCTCACTGGGCATCTCAGCAGCATCTCCCCCAGCAGAGGTGCCACCCTCAAATTTGCAGCTGCTCTGTCCTCTCTTAGCCAATAACATAAAGAGGTGGGAGCCCATCTGAGCGCCCCAGGAGTCCTCAGAGGTTTATGTGCAGCGCAGTTGGGTCTTTTGCAAAGGTTGTCCTGGTAGGGGGTGCTGAGCTTCTGTACCCGCCATCTGCACTGCCTCCCCGCACTGCCCTGGCTCTACTGCCTGAGTTAGCTCATCGTCTAGCATGAGGCATTGGCCACACAATGCCAATGAGCAATCACCAGCCCTGGTGTACAACTACTTGAGACGCACCACTGCTGCTTTTCATCACTGGTTTATGCTGAATGATGTCCGAATATTTTCCTAACCTCATGAGCAATAAGAAGTAGATGAGGCTGGTGTGGGCTACTGTTGCTGGGTTTGAATTCTACCACTCACTGTCATTCCGAAAATGGTGAATGCTCCTGCCTGTGCTTATTTCCAAACAGACTTTTTATCACCAGACAAAATGAAAATGATAGGCTGGGGAGCGGGGTGTTTACAATGGCCACTCTGTACTTGCTTACTCCACACATTAGCGGGTTTTGCATCCAACAGTCATCAGCTGAAGGAGCCTGAGAGCGACGATGACTCAAAATCTTCCCCCTTGCTTCTGAACCCACCTTCACGCTCCAGTGCACCCTGTACAATGATTTCCAGGGAATTAATTTTAAATGCCATTCTCCTGTCCCTCCCGTATCTCTGCACAGGGGCTCTTGGTCTCCCAGGCCTGACTGATTGCAACCGCATTCTCTCTTATTTTATCTACATGTGTTTTAGTAAAGGGCTAAAACACATGTAGATAAAATAGAGGACAATTTTTTAAGGAGTTAGTAGGCTCTCTACCTACTGACAGACTAAAATCTCACTAGGTGCAAATGTATCCTTCCTGGGGAAGTAACCATGTCCCCCTTGCCTCTAAAGCTATACATTTGCATATTAATAGCATCTATGGACCTGGAGTGCTGGGCTGGGATATTAGAATCCATCAAGCACGATTCAGTGCAGCAGTTTGCCTCTTGGAAATTTGTGGAAAGGGTGATTATTTAACATCTAGTGAGGCAGAACTACTCAATTTTCAAAGACAAGCCACACTTTGATTCACTATTAGAGGCAACATTCATTCATTCATTCATTCACCCAATAATTATTGAATTCATTCAGGCATTGTCAGCAACTGGAGATGCTGGAGAAAAAATATCGTGTCAAAGTCCGTTACTATAGCATTTATCTATACGCCTTATCTAGACTTATCAACTGTTTGTGTGTCAGCCTTTCTATCCAGCCTCTATGCAGAGTATAGGAGGAAGGATAGTATCTTATCTCTGTTTCTCATTAGGTGAACATCTTTGATCTCCCCACAGAGATTTAGGATACAGAAAATGCACTGGGTAAATATTTGTGCTGGTTGTTTTACAGAAGTTCTCAGTCATGGTGTTTCAAGGTCAAACCCTAAGGGGCTGTGAAGGTATCTAATTATCAGATATCCCATTTCTTAATAGATGAGGACACTGAGATTTGGAGAGTTTAGTTTGCTGGCTAAAATCTCAAGGCCAGTTATTGGTGGGGGTAAGATCAGATTCCACTTGTCCTAATTGCTTTATGGCTAACCTTTCTACTGTGCAAGTTCATGACAAAAACCTGTAAAATATAGCTTCAGAAGACTGTGAGAGACCATCTGGGCCAACATTTTTCATTTCGGAATACCCGTTTGGAGTCACCAGGGAGAGCATGTAAAACCACTGAAGATGGGGTTCCACGTGTCCCCCCCCCATTTTAATTTACTTGGTTTCAGACCAGGGATGGATCTTTGAATTTTTAAAAAGATGTCCTAGATGATTGCTATGTGTTGCTTTAAGGGACAACTTGAATGGACCATTCATCTATGCATTCTGTTGCATGTTCATTCATTTCCTTCCACGTATGTTCTTAAATATTAATTTAACAGGGGAGAAGTACATAGACAATCTCCAAAGTAGTCCATATCCTTTGTTGGGAAGATTCTGCTAGGCTCCCAACACACCACATGCCCTTTCCACACACCTTCCCCAGGGACCCAACGTAACTACCAAGCAGGATTAGCCAGCAAGCCCACAAGGCTAGATCTCATCTGTTTTCCAAGTTTACCTCACAGAACAGGCACCTGAGGGCCCTGCCTCCATCCGCTGGGACCACATTTGTGTTCAGGGCCATAACAGAAGGCACCAGGGGCTCGTTTCCCTTTATTTATTTTTTAATTATAATTTTCCTGTGTGGCTGTATCTTCTTGTGAGAGCAGTGGCAACCTGTTAATGAGATTATGTGGTGTCAATGCCTAGTGTTCCTATGTGGCTCCGCCTGTCTCTGAATTTCATCCAGATAATTGATTTTGGTCTGTTCCTTGACACTTGCCTTTGCGGCACAGAGTGTTATTAGGGCCTTTGTTCCATTTTTGAGTGACAAAGCCTTTACAAGCCAGCCAAGCAAAAGCGATTGTTGCATCTCTCACTTTTCTTATTAACTAACAGAGAATTGCAGGCAGCTTGAAACCTGCTGAGAGAAATAATAACATAAGCGGCAGCTTGGGAGCAAAGTGGGTCCTTTCAGCCACAACAGCCTGGTGAGATTAACAAGGGCCCCTCCTCTCACGGATCTGCTGGACCCAGCTCTCCATTTCCTGTCTTCCTTCTCCTCGGTCTTTCCCCCAGTTACAGCTCCATCTGCTCCTGGACACTCTCCTACACCCAAAGCAGCACAGCAGTCCACTGGTCGACCCAGAAGAGGAGCCGTCTGAGATTCTAAGGGGACAGCAGAACCCCCACATCAACACCAGACCCGCTCCGTGCCCCAGTTCTCCGGGGACTGAAATTACCTATCCCCATGATGGTTGCTTCTTGGTGTTTAGGAGTTTCTGTGCTTGCTTTTACATATGTTTCAATAAAAATACTTATTAAGAAAGATTTTAAACACACAAAAGAGAAAGAGGGAAAATAAACACCAGTGTATCTGCCATTCAAATTAACAACAAAAATGTCACTCCTACAGGTGAGGTCTCCAGAGAGCCCTTCTCTAATCCACTTAGGCTCTCCTCCTCCCCCACATAACTCAGGACTATTCCAAATCTGATACGTATCATCCCCAGGCATTTTTATAACTCTACCACATATGTGTCGCTAAGCAATGTGAAATACTGCTGGCATGTTCCTAAACTTGCACAAATGATACCACACTATGCATATTTGACAATCTTAAAGTCTTTTTTGTGAAACTCTTCCACATGATACATGGGCTAGTGTTTTGATTTCTACCAGCGTACTTTATTCTGCGATAGGATATGTCACAATAACGTACTTGCCTATTTGTTTGCTGGAGGACAGGGAGCTGTTTCCATTCATTTTACTGTTACATATGCTGGGGGCATCACATTTGGACTCACGTGTCCTTGCACACATTCACAAGCCTCTCCGTAGGCAAAGACCTAGATGCAGGATTTCAGGTCATAAGAACTGCACATCTTTAACTCTAGTGGGTAATGCCAAGGCATCTCCAAAGGGATTTCCTCCTAAAAGTGTAAGAAGATGAAAAGTAGGAGTTGCTAACCCCATTTCACATGTGAGTGCAGAGAATTGACACTGCCCTATGTTTACCCAGGAAGACCTAGCACTGGGGAAAGGAAAACCATTTCCCCCAAGCGTCTGTTCCTGCTCTCCCACCATCCAGTGTGTCTGAGCTGAAAAGAAGCATCTCAACCTCCTAATGGAACTGGGAGCTCATCCCTTGCTCCTGTTTCCCTTGGTGACCTTGATCTGTCCTGGAGCCATGGACAGGGAGGATCCATAGTCATGGACACACTCTTCCTTGCAGCCCAAGCAGAATGGTCCTGCTCTGTGAAAGATGCTCTCTGTAACCACCCAACCTCCAAGCAAACTGGTGCTCTCCCCTCTCTTTCCGTGGAGTCAAGTGGCCACACTGGCAAAAACTTGGGCTTTGCAGTAAGAGTCTGTCTGGAATTTGTGTTCTCACCCTCACTAACTTTGTGACCACAAACACATACTTAACCTGTCTGGTTCTGTTTCCTCATTTGTAAAGTGAGAATAGTCACACCACCCCACAGAGAGGTTGTGAGCGTGAGGGAAACGAGGCAGAGCATAAGGGTGGTGCTTGGCACCTGGTACCTGCCTGGGAGACAGTGGACAAGGCTTCCATACAAGCCTGATGAACGGGGGCCTGAACATGCTGAGGAAGGAAAAGCTCCTGCAGGGGAGAGCCTCGGCCCCTGCCTACCTCCCTCCCGACTCCAGATCCCGGGGTTGGAACACTCTGAGGGTTCTCACCACATGGATGGACCATGGTGGTTTAAGGAAAAGGTGCACTTCAGAGAGTTCTCTGAGACCTGCCCCAATTCTTACCCCGAGGAGACAGGTATAGCCAGTTTCTTTGAGGACAGAGTCTCAGATATGAGTATGTGAGGCTTCTTATCTTGACCTTCTTCTTCACCTTTGTGTAATTATACTTTGGGGAGGTAAAGAAATAATTTCCTTTATCTCTCAATTAAAAACTGCGCAGTGTCAAGGTACCTCTCCAATCCCTCAGAGGTGGGAGGGTGGGTGAGAGTCTGCCGTAGGCTACAGGGCACAGAGAAATGGAGCTTTATGTTGTTTTATTTGCAGTTCTTGTTGCTTCTCATGAAGTTGTCACCCATTTAGTTGTCCCTTTATTCTCCATTCCTGTCTCAAGATCCTACCCGATGCTCTTCCTTCTCACCCTTTACTCATGTTTCTTCCTCATTCCCTGCAGCCTCTGGGAGCTCCACAATTCACCCCCTGACCCCAAATGTCCCCAAAGACTCTGGAATGAATGATTACTGAAAGGAATAGAACTGTTTAAAAACAACAGACATGTTTTCCATTCGCCAATGTGTAAAATGTATATGAGAATGCAGAATGGCACTAAATGCATTATAGTTTAAAAGAAAAAGTCACCCACCTGTCAAAAATGGTCAACCCTCAAATCAGGAGGAAGAATAAGGGTGTGTGTGCAGAGGGAGCTTTTTTTCTGTGAGGCCAATAGTCCCTCACAACAGCTGGTTTCTGCGTCTTGAATGAATAACTGAAAAGGGAAGAAAAGTAAAAAACCCCGATGAATCGTTTTTCATGGCATCAATGTTGTATGTTACTTTTGTGTGGAGTTCAGATGTGTTCTGATAGTTGAGCGAAGGGCTCGTTACCTTTTTCGCTGGCTTTATGATGTTATTCCATAGAGCAGGGCTGATGGGGAAAGGGAAATTATGAAAACCTAAGTGGAGGTGGATGTGGAATTGCAATATTCAAGGACTGATTTGCTTCTCAAAAAAGGCAGGTTTAAAAAGACAGCCACACACACTAGAAAATACCCTGTCTCTATGAATAGACTAAAAGGCAACATCATTTGGGGCACAGAGCAGTAGCTTATATTTTCTTTTTTTTTTAACACTCAAAGTCAGTAGACAGGTAAGCTGTCTTTTATCCAATAGGAGCCTGGCTTTCATAGAGGTACCTAAGGGTTAGAACTGGGGAAGAAACTTATACCCCCTGGATGTAATGCTGAGAATCACCGGGCATCCTAAGACCATGGAAATTCCTCGTTGACTCCCAGCAGGCTGCATTCTTCTCCAAGGCTGGATAAAGAAACTTGGCTGCTGGAGTCAGGGCAGAATCCAAACGGATTCTTACCCTGAAGTCGTTCGCAACTTCTTTGAATTCACCTACATCTCTTCGTTTTGTCCTTCAGAGGGAGATTAAATGGCCAAGGCATTAGTTGAGTATGAAATTAGATGTGGGAGAAGCTATACTATAAACAGATTTCGCTCGCCTGACCCACAGGGAATGCATGTGACATCTCAGTTGAATAAAGGAATTTGCCATGAACCACATGGATGACCTGTGACGAGAGCTCTAATGAACAAGTATCTGGTTTTTGCTCTGTGTTAACTATAGATAATACTTCCTGCTTGACCTTAATATAACAAAATACAGTCCTTAAAATGTCTCAGGAACATTGGATAAAAAATATAGAAATAGAAATTATTTTTGTCATCACTGCTTAATTGAAAAGAGCATTTTCCTATCACATTTATATGTTCATAAGATGTTTCTATCTTCTTTAAATTGCCCTAATATACATTGCTTAAAATAAAATAAATTAAGAAAATAAAAATAACTTTTGAGTTAGAGAAGTAATTGTGGTTATATTATTTCAACTGGAACTAAATGGATTTCAAAGACTAATTCCAAACGTAAAAGGCTGTTACTTTGACCTATGTTTACATTTTAAGAGTCCAGATACAAGGATGCAAGTCAGGAGGGGTGAGAGTAAGTGGAAGACTTTCCAGTTTTTGTTTGTTCTTGGAGCATTTTGAGGCTGTGTATGATTACAGTGTTAGTTGCATTTAAGTGCTTTGTTTCCCCCTGGGTTACAAACATCTAAAGGAGGAGAGAGGATAAGAGGATAAAGAGAATTGAAAAGAATTCTCAAAAGGCCTTGTGGAGCACATCAGCTGAGGAGTGAGTTATAAATGAATCTGAGAAAGAGACATTTAATTTCCTTCCACATAAGCTTGAGGCTAAAGAGAAGAACTTACTGGGCATAACTTTACTTATCAGCACCAGCAAATTTTAAAAACTCCTTAGTGTAGGGGAAAATAATTCAAGCCATTTGGTAACAGTTTTCCCTTACATTCATTCAGCATGCTGCAGTTCCTTGCTCTCTACAATTCTGCATTATTCAGTTTCACAATATTCGTTACATGCCCACTAGGTTCTAGATGATCACTGGGCTCGGCAACTTAAGGCTCAAAGAAGTCCTAGGAACTTCTTTGAATAAAAGGTAGTGTAGCAAATTCTCTCACTGTGTGTAGCGCAGATCACTAGGAAAGCAGAAGAGTGAGCAATTATTTCTGCCTAGACTTGCATTAATATCAACCCAGAATATGTATTTATGTAAGTGTTAATTCATTCATCTGAAGCAAATAATATTTTGTTTGCCTACACTGAGACAGATATTACATGAGTCAAAGAATAACATAAATGAAACACAGTTATAAACTAAAATGAGTTAAATAAAAAATAAACCTTCTTTAGGCTGTGGTCTTCCTCAGGAATGCCTTTCCTCATCTGGTTATGGAACTGGAGAATTAGTAGGAGTTAACAGAGTAAAGAGAGAGGGAAAGCATCCCATGTGTAAAGTCCTCTTGTAGCAGGTACACAAGTTATGGAGGAGATGGCAGTCCCGCCTGGCTGTGCATTGCAGGGCAAAGAGGAATGTGGCATGTGCATGCATTGGCTAGGGCTGCTGGGATAAAGTACCCTAAACTGAGTGGTTTAGAACAACACACACTATTGTTTTACAATCCTGGGAGCTAGAAGTCTGAGGCCACAGTGTCAGCAGGGTTGGTTCCTTCTAAGGCTGTGAGAGAGAACCTGTTATTCTGGAGGTTTGCTGGGCATATTTGGTGTTCATTGGGTAGAGAAGCATGATGCCGATCTCTGCCTTTACCCTCAGGTGGCAGTCTCCCTGTGCATGCACTGGGTCAAAATCTTCCCTTTTTAGAAAGGCACCAATGATATTGGGTGAGGGGCCTGCCCTCTTATGGTATGACTGCATCCTAACTTAATAATCACATCTTCAGTGGCCCCATTTCCAAATAAGTTTACATTCTGAGATAAGTGTTGCAAAGGGGGCACAAATCAACCCATAAAAGTATGACACAAAAACTGAAAGTGAGGCTGGCACTTTGTGTCTTTGACTTCCTTGAAGACTGATAGGTCATGTTAGGGACTTTGCTCTTTATCCTAAGATTCTGAGCAGAGGATGCATGGTCAAATTTGTATTTTAAAGAGGTGTTCCTTCCACTTGATTATAAAATTTGTTATTGACATACTGGGCGTGGATGGAGTCCTCAGAAACTATTGTAATCATCTTCTGACAGAATGGGCCTGTGGGGGAGACAAGATACTGTTAGAGAATGGATCCCCCTTCCCTGGGGGTCCCTCTATACTCGGTTCACCTTACCTGTCGCCCTTATGAATTATGGCTCTCAATGCCAGAGTTTGGTGAAGAGGAAAGGATCTATTTATTCAAAAGTTATACAGGTTTAGAGTAATGGCAGAATGTCACCATTAAATACTCCAAGTCCCTTAAAACACCCACAAACACACACAGTCCTTCCTTCTCCCCTTTGCCCAGTCAGGCCAGTCATCGGTACCATATCTCAGATAAAAGAACAGAAGTCCGTGGCTCAGCTAGCTCCCAGTTCTTCCCAGTCATCTGTGCTCAGCTGGCTCAGCCCACAGTTCCCAGCACCCTCAGCTGTGTCTCTTCGATCTCCAGTTCCTAATCCAAACCCTTGTGGCACCTATTCATGGCCCCCCAGCAAGAGTCCTTTCACTCCTTTCCTTCCCGCAATGTCTCTCCTGTGTTCTTCCAAACTGCTAAAAGTGTGCTCTGCATGGATGCTACATCTTGCTCTCCTGCTTCCCAAGCAGTGTGGTAAAAGGAGGCTCCTCTCCACACCCAAAACTGCATGCTTAGACCTTGCATGGCTGCCGTGGCTGTGTTTAAATCCTGGTGCAACCCCATTTCTGACTCCTCCCATAATCGGCTATATCTGCCAGCACTCTTGTATTTTTCCAGCCTTTCTGGGCTGCCATAGTTTGTCCAGGAAGGCATGGCCCCATGGTGTGGAACCATCTCCAAGCTCTCACACAGGTGCTGTAGCCAGGGGGAGCTGCCTCTAAGTTACACAGGTCAAAGTCACTCCCATCTCCCCTGGTTCAAAGCTTGGTCATAGCTACTTAACACATCTATGAAGTTCACCAGCTGTTTTAGATATGTAAAAACCTGTTTTTGCATATCAAGTATAAAGCTGGCCCAACTGTTGATATGCAAAATGACTCTCAATGGCCCTGGTCCCTGTATCCTATCCACCAGTCCAGACTTGTAGTGGTGGGGATATCCTATATTTTTATATTTCATGGATACCCCAAGTTCTGGATGTCATTACAAACCTCTCTTTGGGGGGCCCTGGCTGCACCCCATTACACTCTGGGACAGCAGTGATGGACTAAGGTATCAGAGGCTGGAAAACATAAAAATAAAAAAAAATAGGAAAATGTTTAAAGGATAAAATCATTTGGATCAAATGATGGATTTGGAAGAGGATAGGATCAAGAGTCCTACTGAATCACTGGATGAAAGGTGGTACCATTCAGTGACACAGGGCCAGACTTAGCAAGGAGAATTTTGACTTTAGTCTTGTCTGTATAGATATAAAGTATGTTAAATGTATCATAAAGGTACAGTGTATTAAGTACAGAAGTATTAAGTGTATTGTTGGAGCATCTTGGAGCTCAGAAAAGTAGTCTGGGCTAGAGCTATAACCTGGGGAATAGTCGCTATACATGTACATTTGCAAGTTAAGCTGTGCACATGGATAAACACCTCAGGGAGAGGACAGCGTGACAGGGAGAGGGCCCAGACATGTGCTTTGATGACCACAGGACAATTACAGTGGTGTAAGAAGAAGAGCGGCCGGAGAAGTAGGAGAAAGAAGCCAAATGAGTAAAAGGAAAGAAGTCCTTCAAAAAATGGGCAACAGTTAACTGTATAAAATGTTGATGACTGAGGCATAGGCATGGAGGACAGAGGAGGTGCCCACTGGTTTTATAACATGAAAGCCACTGAAGCCTCAGCACAGTACATAGTTGCTGCAGTGGGTGAGGAGTAAACGGGAGGCAAGAATGTCTGTAAAATGTAAACAAGTTTTCTGAGAATTTGTTTGACTGGGAAAGTAAGAAGAAAAATGGAACTATGGATGGAGAGAAATATGGAGTCAAGGGAAAGATCCTGAAGATAGATTGAACTTGTATACTGTTGATATAGGTAGGAAACAAGTACTTATACAATAGAGTGAAAGGAAAAATCAACAGTATCAGATTCTACAGAAGGCTGGAGGGGATAAGGCCCAAGCAAAACATCGAGAAAGAAAGAGAGTTTAGCTAGGAGGAGCAATAACTCCTGTATTATAAAGGTAGGGAGGAAAAAAAGAATGTGTTCTGATATAGGAATGAGAGTGAGTATAAACACAGAATGGTCTTCTAATAACTTGCCAATGTTTTCTAAAAAATAAAATCCCCATTTCCCTACGGCTAGCAAGGATTCTTAATATCTGTTCACCATATTTTGCCGTGTATAATGCACATATTTTTGCCCAAATTTTTGAGGGGAAAATAAAGATGCATATTATACTTGGGTAGTACTAATTCTGTATCTATATAAATGTTTTTAATTCTTTTATTTATGCTTATGTGTTAAAAGTGTAACTCTAGAAAACAATAATGATATCTGTATGAAAAATGATATCCTGGAATATGATAATTAGTTTTGTTTCTAAATATAAATAAATAAAATATTGAATTTAAAAATGTAAATGAAAAACTTTTTCCTGAAAGTCTAGGCCAAAAACATGGGCATGCATTATACACAGCAAAATATCTGACAGCTAGTGGCAGGGTGGGGGGAGGTAAAGGGATGGAGAGATTGAGCAAAAACGAAAAAGGACTCATGGACCTGGATAGCAGTGTGGTGATTGCTGGGGGGGAGGGGCTATAAGGGGACTAAATGGTAATGGAAAGAAGTATGACAAAGATTAAAAAATCATATGATCATTGCAATAGATGCAGAGAAAGTATTTGAAAAAAATACAACATCCTTTCATGACAAAAATTGCTCAATAAATTGGGTATAGAAGGAACACATCTCAGCATAACAAAGCCCATATATCACAAGCCCACAGCTAATATGTACTCAACAGTGAAGGGTTGAAAGTTTTTCCTTTAAGAGCAGACACATAATTAGGGTGCCCGCTCTCATCACTCTAATGCAACACAGTGCTGCAAGTCTTAGCCAGAGCAATTGGCAAGAAAGAGAAATAAAAGACAACCAAATCAGAAAGAAAAAAGTAAAATTGTCTTTGTTTGCAGAAGATATGACCTCATAGATAAAAATTATAAAGACTTCACCCAAAACTTGTTACAAGGAATAAATCTTTCAGTAAAGTTGCAAGATACAAAATTAACATATGGCAATCAGTAGTGTTTCTATACACTAACAACAAAGTATATGGAAAAAATAAAGAAACAAACCCATTCACCTTAACATCAAAAACAATAAAACATTTAGAAATAAATTTAACTAAGGAGTTGAAAGTTCTGTACACTGAAAACCACAGACTTCAATGCAAGAAATTGAAAAAGACTAGAAAAACAAATGGAAATATAGCCCATGTTCATGGATTAAAAGAGTTAATATCATTTAAAATGTCCATGCTACCTAAAGCCATATACAGATTCAAAGCAATCTCTATCAAAATTGCAATTTCATTGCTCATAGAAATATACAAAGAAAATGCTAAAATTGGTATGGAATTACAAAAGACCTTGAAGAGCCAAAGCAATTGTGAGAACAAAGAACAAAGCTGAGGCATCACACTTTCTGATTTCAAACTATACTACAAAGCTATAACAAGTAAAGCAGTATCATGCTGGCATAAAATAGACATATAGACCAATAGAACAGAATTGAGAGCCCAGAAATAAATCCTCACATATACAGTCAACTACTATGTGATAAGGGTGACAAAAATACTCAGTGAAGAGAGGGTAGTTTCTTCCATAAATGGCATTGGGGAAACTGAATAACAACATGCCAAATAATGAATTAGACCCATATCTTATAGCAGTTACAAAAATTATGTCAATATAGATCAAAGACTAAAACATAAAAACAAAAACACTAAAACTTCTGGAAGAAAACATAGAAAAAACCTCCTTGACACTGGTCTTGACAATGAGTTTGTGGACATGACATCAAAAACACAAGCAAAAAAAAGCAAAATTATTAAGTGGGACTACATTGGACTGAACTGTTTCTGCACAGCAAAAGAAAAATTCCACAAAATGAAAAGGCAACCTATGGAATAAGAGAAAATATTTGCAAATCTCACATCGGATAAGGGGTTAATATCCAAAATACATAAAAAAATTATACAACTCAATAGCAAAAATACCAACAAGCAACCTTATTAAAGATCAGTAGAGAAACTAAATAGAGATTTTTCTTAAAATGCTATACATATATGAAAATGTACTTGGCACCGCTAATCCAGGGAAATAAAGTAAAAAGCACAATAAAATATCACCTTGTACCTCTTAGATGATTATCAACAAAAAGACAGGGGCAACTAATGTTCATGAGGAGGAGGAGGAGGAAGGGCCCCCCATGTGCTGTTCATGGGAATATAAATTGGTGCAGCCACTATGAAAGCAATATAAAGGTCCCTCAGAAATTAAAAATAGGGTTACCATGTGATCCACTTCTGGGTCAATATTCAAAGGAAAGGAAAACAGTATCTCAAAGAGATCTCTGTACTCCCATACTCACTGCAGCATTATTCACAACAAAGACAGGGAGACGACCTAAGTGTTTATCAACAGATGCATGGATAAAGGTGCGTTCAGATAGGTATCAAAGAGATAGGTAGATGGAGACATAGATATAGATAGATGTTTTGTAGCCTTGAGAAAAAAAAGGAAATTCTATCATTTGCAACAGCAAGAATGGGCCCTGATGCCATTATGCTACATGAAATAAGCCAGAGAAAAGCAAGTGCTGCATGATATTACTTACATGTGGAATACAAAAGGGCCAGACTCATACCATCAGAGAGTAAATGGGGCTGGGAGCTGGGGGGAATGGAGGGTATTGGTCGAAAGGTTTAGACTTCCAGTTCTAAGATTAATAGGTTCCAGGGATCTAATGCACAACATGGTAATTATAGTTAACACTGGGTTTATACCTAACAGTTGTTGGGAACCAGACATTAAAGGTTCTTGCCACAATAAAGGGACTGTAATCATGTGACCTGGTGGAGGTATTAGCTGGTGCTCTGGTGGTGAGTATTTTTTGTACATAAGTATTAAATCAACATACTGAACATCTTAAACTTACACAATGTTAGACATCAATTACATTTTAAAAAGCTGGAAAAGAAGAAAAAAAAAACACAGTCTCTGCCCAGAGAGTGTTAGTTGCACTCTTAAGCTCTGGGTCTTAGTTCCTTATCTAGTTTGTCATCTATAGACTCAGGGAGGTCAGGTGGAGACCCCAGTAGGCCCAGTGGACAGAGTCTCCCCTAGCTGGTGTTAGTCCCTTAAGAACCAGAAATTAATTGCTTCTTCCAGCTGACTTGTCACTCTGTTCAGATGCTGTCAACTCTTTGCCCCAAACTGATGAAGTCCCCGGCAAGCCTCAGCACCAGAACCTCATCCACTCCCTTCCCCCATGGCCCAGGAGCACAGATCATGGGTGAGTCCTGGGGACTGTTGGAACTTGAGGGAACAGCCTGTGATCTCCTCCTGTGGGCACACGCCACACCATTCCGTCTTACTCTCATCCCCACTCTTCAACAGAATAACTCGGGTCAGCAGGACTCGCAGCTAAGCAGGTTGTTACCTGGGTGACAACTGGAAAACTCACTGTATTATTACAGGCAGCCATCAACCTCAGGAGAAATTCTGTAGCAATCCCATTCCACTTGAGAAAGAATAATAAGTCAGAGTCATCTCCCCTGCCTTTTCAGTCCCTCACAGCAGAACCTTCTAGTCAAACCCTTGAGAAGGTTGTTGGCACCTCGACAGCCGTTTCTTTGAACTGAGGATATGGGGTAAGCGGTGGATGATAAATTTAGAAAAATCGGAAAATATCTACTTAATACTTTATCTCTTATTATTACATGGATAAGACAGCAGGAAGTTGAGGATGGGAGAGAGTGGGAATAGAGTTGGACAGAGTAACGTTGGAGGGATTTCCAAGCATTGATAGGGATTCACTAGAGGTTACCGATGGCGTATTTGTGCAGAGATCAATCTGCCCTGCTGTCTGACACTCTTGGCTGCTCAGATGCAAGCATGGATAACCCAAATTTTTGGATTCCTTCCAGGTTCAAGATATGAACAAAGTGCAAAGGAAACAGAAAAACATGGTAGTTTGAGATACTGGCAAAACCATAATAAATTGATGAGAAGGGCCACAGAATCCAAAAACTTTAGGAGAAACTGTGCAGAGGTTGTTGATTTTGGTGATAAAAATAGAGGGATGTCAATACAATATTCAAATATAATATCGAGATATTCGTGAATCTGAAGAATTTTCCCAGTGGAAGTTATTGAAAAAAAGTTAAATAGTAGGATGCCGTGTCCAGAGACTAGAAGAGAAGCTTAAGTCAGTAATTTGGAAAGTAGGTCAGGGACAGGTTATGACAAAAGTCGTGACCCCTGTGGGAGTAGATCCCTGAGGTGGAATAGACAAAGGGGTTATTGATAGTCACAGTGTGAGGAATGAGAAGTTAGGAGGGTTGGGGTAAATATCACAGATTTCGAAGTCTTTGATGAATAAGGGAAGTGACTAGCAGGTTAGAAAGATGGCAACAAAGAGAGGAGTGGGTGTAATTGACAAACGAGGGAGCTTTTCAAAGAAGTGATTAAAATCACAAGAAGGTGGATGAGTAATTCTTTGGAAGGGGTCATGATAATCAGGAGGGAAACATCCACACCTGCAGGCTCTGAGGACCCAAAGCAGCTGGGAGCTTGAGAGAATATAAAACTAAGTTTCCTAAGAGAGCAGGGTCCTCTGTGCATATCCAGATTTCAATGGCTTAAACAGTTGGCTAAGTTAAGGGATCAATCATAACATCTTGAAAAATTAATGGAGGAAATATTCTAAATGGCACTGATGGATGAGAGAAGAATTTGAGATGGAGGAGCAAAGGTCAGGGGTGGCAGGGATGGATCTTCTCATTTTGATCTTAACAGAGGTAAAAAGGGACGAGAAGTGGTGTGGTTAGTAGTACAGTCTCGAAAGTCCCTCTGAGGAGGATGTATGTAGGAGGAGGTGTGCTAGTTACAAAGAGCCAGAGGGTGGTTTCTAGAGCTTTTTGAAGTGAGCTCCAGTATCTGCAGTCTCTGCCTACTAAGGAGCAGTGTGGTTGGAAACACAGGTGTGCAGTGTCTGTACTGACACAGCATGGGACAGTGGCATTTCAACCAGCTCCTGTGCAGATAAAGCCGGATGATGGTGGGACTGACAGGGAGTGCTTTCATTCAGTCACTCACGCGTGAATCCATTACTTTCTAAATTCATTCAACAAATGTTTTTGAGTATCTACTTTGTACGAGGCTCTGAGTACACATTGATGGATAGAAAATGTTATTTCTGCTGTCATGGTTTCTAATATTTACTTGGGAAAGACAGAAAATAAATAGCAAAAAAAACCAATGAACATAAATGCAATTATATGTTGGAAAAATGCTATACAGGTAGAAGGTAAGATGCCACAATAAAAAAATAACAGGAGAGACATACTTATGTAGAGACTTTGGGTCTATCTAGACATAGAGTTATGGAAATCCAATGCATCTGGCCATGTGAGTCATGGGGAGGGGAAGCACCCTTGGCAAAGGTGGGGAAGGGCAATGGGGAGTCACTGCAGGTTGCACAATGCAATGACCAAGAATCGCTCTGACTGTATGGTGGAGGAAGTATTGTAGAAGGACAAGAAAAGAAGTGGTTAGGAGGATTCAGAGCTCGTTTCTGTCATTTCTGGGGTATCCTGCCTCTCATTTTGCTTCTCATAAACCCATTTTCAATGGCCTGTGTTTTCTCAAAAATCTGAAACTTCGGAACCACACCCTTTCCCCTGTAGCACACTTCTTCATTGTGATTGCGCAGCACAACTCGAGCTTAGTAGGTTGGCAAAAAGTAGAAACAAGAATCTGTCTTCACAGTGAGTGGTTATCTTGAAGTTCAAGTAAAGTACAGGTAGATAGATTATAGGCATCTGGCATCTACTTAATTTAGCTTGCCACATTCTAAGAAAATAATCAAATTTGATAGGCAGTTACCACCCTAAGGTCTTGGCCCATCTTTTTCTACTCTTAAGATTATGCTCATCTGTACTTACAGCAATCCCCTAACATCATTAGGGGATAATGCTCTCGAGTCTCTCATTTTAGGCATTGATGCATAAACCAGTTTTCCACAGGGACAAATTTATCAGCTTGATCCTTAATGTCTCTTTTCTGAGACATTGCAACACAGTTAAGCTCTGATGTCAAAGGGCCTGGGTTCAAATTTCTATTTCAATACATAGCTATGTGACCTTGAAAAGCTGTTAAAGTATCCATGTCTTGTTTTCCTCATCTGTAAAAGGTAGGGAATAAAAGCCTTTATATCACAAGGCTGTTTGTAGGTTTCAATTAAAGGATGTAGGCAAAGTACTTATCACAGCCTAGTCCATAGCAGCACTCAAAGAATGTCCACGTTATTACTGTTCACTCAATTTCCTCCATTCCCACCACCACCACCACAACCGTCACCCCACCACTGTCACCACCACAACCACCATCAGCACCATCTACCACCACCAGGGACACAACCAGCCCCCCACCACCATTCCCGCCACATGATCCGCACCAGCACTGTGCTGTGTGATTCTCATCAGCAAATGTCTTTTCTTTGCACATGTTTCAGACACTCTTTCCACACCAAATCAGCCTATGAAACTTTAACCCTCTTCTTTCCTTTTTTCCATGTGTGCTTCTGACTATCTTAGTTTCTATCAACCTTTCAAGGTATTAGAATATCTAAAGCTCACTTTTGTATGTGAAAACAGTCATGAAATTAACCATAAAAATTTGAAGCTGACAACAAAAAGTTTCATTTTAGCCTCATGGCTACCGTCCTACCATGAGACGGCTCCCTCTCTGTCTTTGTATCTTTCCCTCTCTGTCTCTCTCTTTCCACACACATGCACACACACTGTCTAAAGCTCAAGGTACGCAACTTCCTTAACCATCCCTTTACCTAAGTCTAGATACCAGAGATGAGAATGTCCAGGGCATCGATCCTCTTTAATGCCTCTGGGGAAACCTTTTACCTATTTGGGAGTCATTTCTTTAATTGACAATAGTGACTTTCAAGAAGTCGGAGGGCTTCTTTTCATGTCCATGTCCACAAAAATTAATAAGTGAATGAAATTGTAGTGGTTTGCTATTGTCTACCAAGCATATTAACATATCAGATCTCCTTTGAAGGCCCAGCATGACCACGAGGGAGCATTAGTGTCCCATTTTACAGAGAAGCACACTCTGCCATGAGATCCCTGGGAATAAGCCGAGTGCTGAACCTTGGCCTCCACGAGCCATGCACACCAGGCCCGGCTAGACTGTGTGTCAACTCTAACAGGATGCTCTGCCCCAGTCTGGTGACTTCAAGTCTCGAGGAGGTCAGGACCCTGGGCTGTTCCCACAGGGTTCAGGCCACTATTAAAATCCTCCCACTCTCAAATGTGTGAATGTGCACACTTCCCAGGAGTCCTCACAGCTGTGCAACTATAATTTTCTCTGGGGGAGCCACTCTGTGAACTCCAGAGGACAGCATTCTGGAATTGTATTTATACTACCCCTTTTCAGAAAAAAATAGGCCGCAGACACTGTCCCTCTAGACCCAAAATAAAGAGAATTAATTTTACTTGACCACTCTCAGACTAGCCCCATGATCAGATTATTTCAGGGTTTATAGGGGTCCCTTAAACATTCATGAAAGCACAAAGGATCCCCAAATTAATCTCCATAATGAAGGAAGAAAGCAGAGAGGTCTGATTTCATAGTACATATATATGTGAAAAGCCAACATTACTCAATTCTCCTGCAGAGGAAGATTCTCCTTTATACAAATGGATGAACAAAGGGGAAAAAAAAAACACTGTTTGAAAACCTACTCACACTCCCAAATCACCCATCAAAATGAGCCACACACATTCAAACACAAGCATAAACACTCACGTCAAATTGTAGATGTTAGAGGGAGAAAAGCAGCAGAGGGCTTCTTTTGTATGTATGCGTGATGCTTCCTCCTTTCACTCACCTGCTAACTCAGTGTCAGAGTCCAAGGGACCGAATTCAGACTAAACAGCCAGGGGACCGAGCATGTGATGTTTGGCAAAGCAGTCATTACAAAGAAAGCTCACGTCTAAGGAAAAAAAGAAAATAGATGCTCTGAGGAGGATTTGACCTGTATACTTGTTCTTTGATGGTTAAAAAAAGAATTATGATTCTATAGGCTCAGTAGCAGTAAAGAATTTACTATGAGCTTTATTTTCAGTCCTAACATATGATACATTTCATTGTGATAAATCCTAATGGCCTATGAAAATTAATTTTGACTTCACTCTCAGCTTGGATATAAGGCAATCTAGTGCAGGGAAACTCAGAACAAGATCTAGTATGAGTCCTGAACCTATAACTTAATAATTCTGCAGCTGTGAATGAGTAACTAAGACTTTCCAAGCCCTAGCTTCCTTGGCTGTGAACCAAGAAAAACAATAGTAACTCCTTCTCAGGGATGTTTTCGGGCATCAATTGAGGGATGTGAATGCTTGCATGAGTGTTTACACACAAACACACACGTATACACTCACATACATACATGTATACATGCATACGTACATACGTAGATGAGAACACTTTGAAAACTGTAAAGTGGCATACAAATACTAAACTAATTTTAAATATAATTTAAGCTTCTCTGTTGTAAGGTATTTGCTGCATGAGATTTTTTCTTTAATAATTATGAATTCATTTGCTATTGCTCATAGGGTGAACAAAATATCTGTGAGATAGTAAGGTTAGAATTGTAGTTAATACTCATAAAATGAAGTTTTTCTCTATGATAATAATTATCCCAGAAAATATTTAGCTCACAAAATGTATCCTATTGGCTACATCTTAAACAACAGCTTATAAATGTAATTCTTACCAAAATATATTAGATTATAGCTGTTCACATGCTTCCCTTAGATATCTATCTTCGTTCCTGTATTTAAGAATTGAGGCACAGCAGAAGGAATGTGTTTCACAGTCAGAGAGACCGCAGTTTGACCACTTGTGCCAGCATTTGCTACCAGCATCAGCACTAGTAATTTTCTTTTTTAAAAAATTATCACCCAAGGATATGTTTATTGATTTGAGAGTGATAGGAAGGAAGAGAGAGAGAAGGGAGGAGAGAAACATCAATGTGAGAGAGAAACATCGATCAGTTGCCTCCCATACGTGCAGTGACCAGGAATCGAACCTGCAACCTTTTGGTGTATGAGATGACACTCCAACCAAATGAGCCACTAGGCCAGGGCCCAGTAATTCACTTTCTATATGTCATTGCTATCACTACTTAACATTGGCTGGCACATAATATGGTCCAGGAAATGTACTGGGTGCTTCATACATGTTATCTCATTTAATTTTCATAATACCCGATGAAGCAGATACTAATTTATTCCCATTTTATAGGGAAAGAAACTAAGGCACAGAAATAGTTATAGAATTGGCTCATGGTTACACAGCCAGTAAGTGACAGAGAGGTGCTTTGGACCCCAACTGATTCCCAACTCATGCTACTCCTAGGAAGAGTAGGTCTAAAAGTGATACATTATATTTATTATATGACGACAACTTCAAAAACTAGTAATCGTTACCACCTGGGAGAGCCAGCCACATCCAGACACATGTTTTTGGTGCTTTAAATACAATATATCACTTTTGATCCTTATCAATTTCATTTAAACAGATATTATTGTATTTGTTTTGTAAATGAGACATTTGAGAGTTAGCAGGTTACTGTCAAAAAACTTACCCAGATCCTGTGCACAGGTCACCAAAGGCAGAACCGAGATCTGGGCAGTCTGTCAGCGCCCAACTCCAGGCTTGTCCAATGGGCTTCACTTCTCAGTGAGGCTCTTGCCTGTCAGGATCTCAGCCCAGTTTCTGGGTAAGCTGCATCTACAGTCTTGACGAGATCTAAGATGCTTGGAGCCAGATTCAGGTTTGGCAGTGAGACAGGGCTAGCTGTGGGCTATGGAGGACATAAGACAGCACCCAGGGACAAGGATGGGTATTAAGAGAAAGGGCTAGCCTAAAGGAAACTAAATCTGAAAAGGACTAGGAAAAGGTGCCACCAAGACAAGCAGTAAGTGCTCTGGAGTGCCATTAGGCAGTGGGGCCTGGAGCCCTGATTTGAACTTGCATAGGTAAAGATCACTCACGGAACTGAGGTCTTCCCTCATTTTACATGAGTCAGAAAGTGGGTGTCAAGGCTAAATGAGACACTAATTGTGACTTCAAGTCTTTAAAAGTAATATTCAGTGAAAAAAACACTCAGTCGGTTCTTAGTTGGTTCTCTGTCTTGCTCCACCTTCTCTTCTATTCACACTTGTGCCCTAAAGCAAGGAGCCCTGCCCCCTATATCCTGAGGACATAGTACCAGCTAACAATAGTATCACCTGACAATTAAATGTGAGATGGAGCAAAATTCAAAGGCACAAACTCCATTATGCAAACAAAGTAACTTCATTTTTCTTCCTATAATAACTCAGTTTCTGTTTCAAGACTCCATTTTGCTCAGTGACAGAAACCTTCAACCAATTATTTCCAAGAGTTTTTTTCCTCAGAAGTTGTACTAACTCCTCTCGTTCCTTTCCCCACCCCATTGTCTTCTCCCTTTCTACTTGGGATTGATCTGTTCCAGAAAGCTCGAGTAGTTTCATGGCATAGGGATGGGGTGAGGTAGGGAGAACACTGGATAAATCGATTCTCATTTTTTATCCTGATGTCCTCTGTCTTGTCTTTGTTCATTGAACTCTGTTTTATCTCACTTTATTTCTCAACCTTTGTGCTACTGAGAATGAATAGGGGGCTCAGAGCCCACCATACTCAGGCCCCTTTGTCAGGCTTGTAAAGGCTGAAGTTTCTTAGTGCTCAGGCTTAGGGCTTCCTCCCTTCTCACTGCTAGGGCTGTCCAAACTGCGGCCCATGGGCCGCATGTGGCCCAGGGTGGCTATGAATGTGGCCCAACACAAATCATAAATTTACTTAAAACCTGTTTTTGCTCATCAGTTTTATTAGTGATTGTGTATTTAATGTGTGGCCCAAGGCAACTCTTCTTCTTCCAGTGTGGTCCAGAGACGCCAAAAGGTGGACAACCCTGGCTCCCTCTCCACTACTTCTACACCTACGGACTTACTTATGACCTGTGTTCCACATCCTTGTTTCAGATAATTTCATAGTTTCTGCCTCTAGTTACTCATTCATGTTTCATTCAGCCAACTACTGTTTATTAGATCCTTGCCATGTGGCAGCTGCTGATTGAAGCAGCAGCTCTGAGTGACACAAGATGAGGTCTGACCACAGAGAGCTGTCATGATCTTCATCATCGATATCATCGCTGTCATCACCCTCATCACCACCACCATCACCACCACCACCACCATCACCACCACCATTACCACCATCGTCATGTCATCACCATCATCATCATCATTATCGTCGTTGTCATCATCACTACTACTTAGTGAACTCTTATTGTAGGTCAAGCTTCACGAAATAGTTCACATGCACTATTTTATCTAGAAATGAGATATTATTATCTAGGAATGAGCAACACAGTGGGACAGGTAATGTTATTATGTGTACTTTACACATGAGAAATCTGAGGCACAGAGAAATATATAGCTTAACCCAGGTCACACAGCTTCTTGGTACTAGAGCCAGGGATTCAAACCTAGGCATTTCTGCTTTATAGTCCATGATGTAAGTCAGCTTGCTGCCTTCCATTGGATATATAACATAAAATATTTGCTTCTTTTATATATAACAAGTAAGTTGGGTGATTTTAATTATTGGTGGATATTAGGCAGCTAAAGACCTCTGAGAGAGGTCACTGCCGTTGTGAACCTGGTCATTTTCTTCATTCAACAAATATCTTTTGCATTATTAGTAAGTGCTCATGTTCTCAACACTGAGGAATAAAGAACTGAGTGACATATGCAGAAATCTCCACCATCAGGGGGTTTACAAATCTGGAGGTTAAATGTATTAAAAGAAGAATAAGAGCTTTTAGGGGACAGTAGATACCTGTTCCTTGTTTTTTACTTAGACTTTTCATGTGGCTTTAGGCTCAGATATGGAGCTATTTCTCTGTCGTGAAGGTCCAGGTGCTGGTGAAAAGTCTAACATAAAAATACCACTTTACCCACACAAAATGTCAAATGAAAATTACCAAGTATATTGCATAAGTGTGATATGGAGGCTATGCCTTGCCATCTAGAATGTTGCTGGGGATGGATTTTAGGTTTCCTGGTCTTAACAATTAGGATATTCTCAGTATAGGGCAGGGCTAAAGTGGGCTTATGGTTGTTCGTATGCAAAAGGACATGTAGGTTATGATTGTTACAAAAGTTTTATTAACTCTGTGTTGAGTGTACTCACAACTGTAAACCTACTTGTGCCCTATGCTCTACATATAACAGGCAAAAGATATATCTAGAATGTGTAAACAACTCATACAAATAAAAATAACAACACAGACATCCAACAGAAATAGCTATAAGATTTAACTAGGCACTTCAGAAAATGATCAATAATTTGTAAATGAACTGGACCTCACTAATCAGTAGGGAAACAATTAAAGCCACAATGATATAATACTATATACCAATCAAAATAGCTAAAATATAAAAACTGACAATACCAAGTGTTGATGAGGGTATAGAGCAACTAGACCTCTCCTACATTGTTGTTGGGTATCTAAATTGATACAGACATGTTGGAAGATTGTTTAGAACAATTAACTACATAATCTAACTTTATTTCTCCCAGACTAGATTCCCCAAGCATAGATATATACATGCCCCAAAAGGCATTTCACAAAAATGTTCATAAATGTACTATATGCTTTAGCCTCAAATGGAAGCAACTAAAATATGTGCAGTCAAATAGACATCTGAATGAGATACAGTCACCTAAAAATATTACAAAACAATAACTGACAAGCTGTACATAACATGGAAGAATTTCACAAATGTAATGTTGAGCCAAACAAGCCAGACACTGAAGAATTCATAACAAGTGAACCTGTTTATACAGAATGTAAAAACAGGGAAAACTAACCTGTTGCTAAAAGTCAGGATAATGTTACCTTTGGAGAGGAGAGATGGGTAGGGGTCAAGGGTAGGGGTGCTCAGTTTGGGTAATATTCCATTTCTTCAGCTGGTGGTGGCAATGCAGATGTGTTCACTGTGAATATATGAGTACTTATCATGCTGCACACTTATGATATGTTCATTTCTTATATATGTATAATATCCTATATTTCCATAAAACTTTTCTTAAAAATAATTAAGATATTTACCACCTTCCATTTCCCAGTTCTTTCATTCTTTTTCAAGGTTTCTCATAGATATATAATAGCATATATATTATATATACCATATATAATATATAAATGTATATTATACAATATATTATATATGTATGTGCATATATACATATATATGTATATTTTGTTGTTGTTGTTGCTGTTGAGAGCTTGTCTGGGGCAGAATTCTTACTTATAGATATTTGTAAACTTTCTTTAAATCTTCTTGGACTTAAATAATGAATAAATTAAAATAATTGCTAAGGAAACTCTCATTTTTTATATACCATTGCGCAGTACCCTGCCTGCTACTCAGAGAGCAGACAACAGGTGCCTGATGTGTGACTGAAAGGATGAACTGATGTTTTCTAAATCACATTAGTAAGTTTTTTTAGTGTCTATACTTGTATGCAGTCTCTCTGAGCCCGGGAATTTATACTCATTTACAATAGCTTTCTAATGAGCATGGTTTTCCCTGTATGGTTCTCTCCATTTTATGAGTGGCTGGGTCTTTATTGAGTCACTGTGGAAGTCAGTTACCCAATGAGAGATGCTTTGTTTACTTTAAATATGTAAAAAATGGCTTCATTCCTCAGGGGATTATTAATTGCTGGTTTACTAATTACTCTGGAACTGTGTTTTAAAAAATAAATCTAGGTAGTTGTTTGAATGAATTCTTATTTAAGTGACTAATTAGTTGGATCAAAATAATTGAGTAAATTAAGAAATTCTTTAATAGACATTATTTAGGTGTCAGTTTGATTTTGCTGCTGGTGATGCTTAATGAATTCATTGCATGATTGTAATAAATCTGTCACTCTTGAAGGGATTCTTTTAAAAAAAGGGAAGTCCCTTGTGAGGCCTATGAAGAACCCAAATATTTCCAGCATGAGCTATTAAATATTGTGCATTTTGTTTTTAAACTTTAGTTTACTGAGCAAACTCAAAACAAAAGAGTCTGGGTACAGAAAAAAGTACATATTAACATGAAAAACCCCTCTGGCGGGGAAGGATAGGAATTTTTGAGCCACGTTTGTGCCAAGACGCAGGTGGGAGCGTCCCTTCACAGCTGGGCATTTCAGCACAGGCTTCCATGGAGCTCGCTCCTCCTTCAGGATCTTTTGAAAAAGGCGCTCCCTCTCTCTGCCTTCTCTGACCCCTACACTCTAGTTAAGTAGTTAGTGACTCTGGAGGCTGAATTTTCTAACCGAATTGTGCAAATCTTAAACCACTGTTCTTATAGTAATGCAGGTGTTCGATAATGGACTGTCACCTTCCCCAGGGATTACCTTCACGATCGAAGGAATCAGTCTGGCTGCTAAAGAGTGAATCCACAATGCACGAATGAGTTAATATCTAGGAGAGTCACAATCAGTGGGTCTTTCCAGGGAGCCCTTTCTCTGTTTCGTGACAGCTATGATTTTTCTAATGATGAAACAGATCGCCCCTAAGTGTTGCTAATTCTTCCACCACATTTGCCCTGGATGGTTCTTAATGATTAGTTTGAAGGCCAACTAGAACAAGACAAGCTAAGGATGTTTAAAGTGGGCCCAGCTTTTGGATGGAAAGAGATACTGTGTCCCCAAGGGCCATGTATAATGTTACAGAAGACCCATCATCATTAACTGCCTTGTCATAGGCTCCACAGCAGGAGGGGTAATCTCGGCTCTGTGCAGGGGTGGGGTGGGGTGGAGGTGGGGGGTGCTCCCTGACATTGGCATACGTGTTCTAAGTGGGGATGACTTTAACTGCCTGAGCTAGAAAGAGGTCGTGTATAATACCAGGTTTTATATTAAACAAAAATAAATTTTCTCTAACGTGAGTTTTCAGACAGGTTGTCCTAATACATTAACTTCTGTCTGTGTTTTGAATAGTCAATTTCACGGTGAAATGAGTTCTTAATAATATATTTACCACCTGGGAGAAATCTCCCAGCCATCTGGAAAGGAGAGGGGATTTAGTGCCTCCAAACGGAGATTGAATTATTTTCAGAGTTATTTATTTATTTTTACATCAGGTAGCAGGAAGGGAGACCTGGTTCCAGCACAGCTGCCGCAGTGGGCGGGGCGTGCCCTGCACCTCATCGTGAGCATGCTCAGTCACCGCTGATCCGGGACAGCGGGCTGTCAAGTGTTAGGAATCTAGCCATATAGGAAAACAAAGACCCTGAAGCAGTATCCTATGTTATGTTAAGTACTGGAGGGGATACAGAAATAGCAAAATTAAGTGTCCGGCCATATTTGTATGCTGCATTCTTATGGGACCAGCAGAAGGTGGAAGATCACAGCAGTGACCTCAGACTGGGAAACACTGGATTCACACCCTGATTCTGTGATTTATTACTTGTGTTTCGAATTAATACATCCCTCTGGGTTGCATTTCATGCATATTTAAATGAAAATAATTCTATGTACCTTTTAATGTTGTTGTGAGAATTGGAAGTAGTGTGAAGTAGTGTAGGGAACATGTTTAGTTCAATGCCAGTATGAGTGATCAGTAGGAAGGTCACCAGGGTGAAAATATGGGACACAGAAAAGCAAGTTGAAAATATATGTAACCGTGCATTTATATGTCTACATGGGCATGCATGCACATAAACCTCAATCCAGAATGTACATTCAGACTGAGCTAACAGAACATAACAACACTAGATGAAACAACAAAAAAAGGACTTAAATTCTGTTTTCCAGAATTAAAAAACAAGTCATAAACCATTCACTCAATAAATATATACTTAGCACCTACTATGTACCAGGCACTCTACTAGGTGTTTTGCACATGTCATGAATAAAACAAATACTCTTGCCATCTTTGAGGTTAGATTCTCAAGGTGGAGAATAAACAGACCATAAATGTTAAATGTAATAAGTAAATCACGTGGTATGTTTTAAAGTAGTAAGACAGGAAAAAAGGGATAAGGATTGGGAGTTTCAGGGCTGGAGCAGGTTGCATTTTTAACAGGGTATTCAGGGTAGGCATCATTTATATGATGACATTAGAGTACATATTTGAAGGAGATGAGAGAATGAGTCATGCAGGCATCAAAGGAAAGAATAGTCCAGGTGAGGAATCAGCTGGTGCAAAAGCCCTAAGGAGCATGCCTGGCATGCTCAGTGAGTAGCAAGTTAGTCACTGGCTGAAGCTAAGTGAGCCCAGGGATATTGTAGGAGTGAAGGTAATAAAGACAACAGGAAACTAGAAAGGAGAGACTTATAGGTCATTGTAAAGATGTAGGCTTTTACTCCAAGAGAAATTGATAGCCGTTACAAGGTTTTGCCCAGAACTTACCTTTGGAAAGCATCATGAACTTTTTGGCCTCAGTGTTGAAACGAGGTTTGGATGGGCCAGGGCAAATGCAGATGTGCAGAGAACAATAAGAAAACTATTGTAATGATGCTTAAAAGAGAGAGTGGTGGGCCAGGCCAGCATGGTAGCAGTGAAGCCAGTGAGAAGTGAGAAGTTTTTGGATAAACTTCCAAGGTAGTGAAACAGGATTTTTCTGACGGACTGAATTTGAAGTGTGAGAGAAAGAGAAGAGGCATGTATGACTGCGAGACATTTGTCCTGGACAACTGGAAGGATGGACTTGTCATAAGTTGAGATGGCAAGGGCTATGAGTGGGTCATGTTTGAGAGGTAGGTCATGAGTTTTGTTTGAAGATGCTGATTTTATTGCATCTATTAGATGTAGGTGTAGTTGGCTGATGATTGTGTATCCATTTTGGTAGTTCAGATTTGTACCAGAGATATACATTTGGATGTTGTTGGCATATAGGTGTTATTTAAAGCCGTGAGACAAAATGAAATCTCTAAGGAAGTGACTGAGAATAGAGAAAAGAGAGAAGGGTTGAGTTCTTAAGCATGCCAATACATATTTTTAAAGATTTTATTTTTATTTTATTTTTTTTTTTAGAGAGAGGGTAAGGGAGAGAGAAAGAGAGGGAGAGAAACATCAATGTGTGGTTGTCTCCTGCACACCCCCACTGGGGACCTGGTCCACAACCCAGGCATGTGCCCTGACTAGGAATTGAACTAGCAACCCTTGGGTTTGCAGGCCAGCATTCAATCTGCTGAGCCACACCAGCCCGGGCGAGCATGCCAATATTAAGGAGTAGAGTACAAAATGAGGACACAGAGAGGAAACTATAAAGGAACAGCCAGTGAGACAGGAGAAAGGCTGAGACCATGGACGCCTCCTGGAGAAGTCATATCACAGTGGGTGGAGTGATTAAATGCTGCTGATAGGCCAGGGTAGATGTGGCCTGAGAAGTGACTCTTAGATTTAGAGGCATAGAGTTCAACAGCAACCTTGAGAATGTCTTCAGATGAGTAGTGAGAGCCAAAGCCTGTTTGAAAAGGATTGAAGAGAGAATATGAAGCGCTAAATAGGAAATATTAAAATAGACAACGTTTTCTGAGGAGTTTTTCCCCCCACAGAGGGTAGCAAAGAAATGACAGAAAAAGCAAGGTAATTTAAAAGGATTGTTTAATGGAATACACAATAGCACATTTGTATGTTTATGGGAATCATCCAGAAGTAAGAGAAAAATGCCCTGTAGGACAGAATGTGGGGTAGAGGGATGGCATCTGATACACAGTAGATGGAGCAAGGTCTGGTGCTCAGAGGAGGCAGCTGTGATACAGATGCTAGAAGGTTGACGGAGGAGTGGTGAATTACAAAAGTGCTCTTCTGAAGTTTTAGGTTTAAAAATATATGTTTATTGATTTTAAAGAAAGAAAGGGGAGAAAGAGAAAAAGAGAAGGATAGAGGAAGAGAGAGAGAGAGACATCAATGTGAGAGAGAAACACTGATTGGTTGCCCCCCCTTTTCATCCCTACTAGGGATCGAACCTGCAACCCAGGTATGTGCCCTGACTGGGCATTGGTACCACAACATTTTGGTGTACAGCACAATACTCCAGCTAACTGAGCCACCAGGCCAGGGCTGAACAGTCTTAATTTTTTTTTTCAGTGAAGTAGGAGGTGAGGCCACGTGAATCTGAGGATGATGGAGGGAGTGCAAGAGGTGGAGGAAGAGAGGGGAAGGTGAAAACAATCATCTTGGGGAGTAGGATAGCGAATGGACTAATGAGAATGGTGCAGTCCTCCAGGCCCTCTTGAGGTTTTTGATGATTAATTTAAACTGAGATCTCTCAATTTATGGTCAGCTAAATAAGTTAAGTACAAGTTTTTGAGACATTTTATAGGTCATGAACTACTTGTGGCTCTGGAGATATAAAAAGGAATAGGACGTAGCCCCCTTTCCTCAAAGAACTCATCATCCTGCAGCAAGAGAGACTGAAACATGAAATCAATAGCTATAACAAATAGTGATAATTCTATAATTGAGTTATACTCATTGTTCTGGGAGTTACTGCCAAGCACTGTTGCCAAATACAGTGACACAGCAAGCTGGTGTGGTATTTTACATCAATATCAGAATGTGGTTCTCCATAGTTACTGTTCATTTACTAAATAAACATCTACATTAAGTGTCCAGCACTGTGCTAGGTGTTCATGGTACAATGGCAAATAACTTCTGCACTCAAAGATCTCACCAACTATCAGCTAATACAGTGGTTTCCAGTATTAGCTACACATTAGAATCCCCTGTGTGCTTTAAAAAATCCAGTCACCCAGGCTGTACCCCATACAGATAAGCAAAAATTGTTCAAGTTCTCCACTGTTTCTAACATTTAGTCAAAGGAGAGAACTGCTGATCTAGTGGGAGAGGCAGATCAGGAAAACAGGAAATGGAAATATAGGGGTGATCAATGCTGTAACACAGGGAAGCACAAGGCACTCGGGGAGCTCAGCTGAGGGTGTGCCTCCTCAGGTGGAGGGGCCAGTGCAAAGTTCCCAGAGGAAGAGCCACCTGGACTGAGCAAAACTGCAAGTCAGTGTGTGAAGTGAAGGAGAGCAGAGTGTTACAGCAGAAGGAGAAGTGACAAAGGCCTGTGGGATGAATGGCCATATTCCACTCAGAAAAATGTGAGCAGTTCTGTCAGTTCAGGGCAGGTGGTATAAAATAAGAGAACAGTAGCAAAACATGTTGAGTGTGACCAATAGCCAAGAAACATGTTGCACAGTGTAAGCTCCATATTTGTTCCCGGACTATTGTTGAATCCCCATTTAAAGACCGACAGGGAAGCCTGTTGATTGTAGAAAACTGGGTTCATTGAACTTACTGAGCAAGGGAAAGCAACAAGCTAAGAGCATCTCTGAAGGGCAGGGAGTTCAAAAAGGGCACTTTTCAGGGTTGTGGGCACTAGAGTTAGACATAGGGTGGTTTGAGGGCAAGAGTCAGTGAGCAGGGACTACGCAGGGGTTGGTAGATTTTTGTAAGCAATAAGTCAGTTTGGTCTAGTCTGTGGCCATATTTTGGAACAAAAGGATCTGAATGACCTGGTATTAGAAGAGTGTGAGTTGAGATTGTTTTGTGTCATGGTTTGGTAGAGTGTATCTGTTTGGTGAGTTACGGTATGGTTTTGCAGGTTGTGGTTTCTGTTCCATTCCACAGGATTTAGTGCATTAGGAAAACATAGCAGACTAAGTACAGCACTGAGAGGAGCCTGTGGTAAAATAGTGGCCACAGAGCTGCCTGAACCTGGGGGTGACCCGAAGTTGAGTAATGTTATCTACTGAGCATGTTCTTTGAGATGGGAAAAAATTCATGGAGAACTGACCTATTTAAGAAACACAACTGTAGCCTTGACTGGTGTGACTCAGTGGGTTGGGGGTCATCCTGCAAAGCAGAAGGTCAGTGGTTGTATTCCTGGACAGGGTACATGCCTGGGCTGTGGCCTGGTCCCTGGTTGGGGTGAGTGCAAGAGGCAACTGATTGATGCTTCTCTCCCTCTCTTTTATTCCCTCTCTTCCCCTCTCTCTAAAAGAAAAGAAAACTCTAAAAGAAATACACTGATGGTCTGGACATTTGTAGACATTTTAATGCAAACACTTATGGTCAAACTGAATTGCCCTGTTTATTCTACTTCAATTGCATTCTCCTCACTCTTTTCCTTCCTCCCATAATTATTAATTTAGTGGTATATTTTTCTAATTGTAATGCACTTGCATATGTAAATCAAATATATTGTCCTCCATGATTTTGAACTTTTATAAATAATCTCAACTTGGTTATATCCTTCTAGCTACTTGCCTTGTTAATGCAACTTTATGTTTTCAAGATTTGATTTATTGCTCTTGATAATATATAAGTATATATGGGATATAACACAATATGTGCCATATACAGTTCATTTATTTTAATTGCAGTATAGTATTACATTTTATGAATATACCTCTGTTTTGGCTCTATTGTTGAAAGACAATTGGGTTGTTTCTGATTGTTACAAACAATGCTGCAATAAACATTCTTGTATGTGTCTCTTTGTTCCCCGTGAGAGAGAATTACTGGATGTAGGGTAAGAGTACCTTCAAAACTTGTAGATATTGCCACATTGCTTGACAAAATGGTTTTACCAGTTTACAATCTCTCTAGGGTGCAGGAGAGTAGGCAATTTGCTGAGAGTATAATGCTATCTTATTGTTTTAATTCATATTTTCCTGATTACTAGTGTTGAACATCTTTCAAAATACTTATTGGCCTTTTGGTTCTTCTCTTACTGAAATGCCCATTTTTCCTATTAAGATTTTTTTTCTTTCTTGGCTTGTGTGTATTTTAAATTTTTTTCATACTTTGAATATTAATTCTTTTATAATTATATGCATGGCAATTGCAAAATTTTCCCCATCTGTGACTTGCATTTACACTTCATGATTTTTTTAGGGGGGAGAGATAGAGAAGATTTTTTTGCTTTTGTTTAAATCAACTAAAATTATATTAAATACAGTCTGTGTGTGTGCATGTGTGTTTGCGTAAAAATAACTTTGTACCAGAAGCACATAAAAACTCTCTTCTATTTGTATTCAGAAAATGAAGAAGATTTGCTTTTCATATTTAGCTGTTTTATCTGTCTGCAATTGATTTTTCTCTATGGTTGAGAAAGGGGTCCCAGCAATGTCTATTGATTTCCGAAGAACCTTTAATGGTCATTTCTTTCCTAAATCCAGATTCTGCATAATGTGGTCTGTTTGGGGCTTTTCTGTTGTTCTGATGGTCCATTTATCTATTCTTAAACCCATACCATAATGTCTCAATAACTGTAGCTCTGAACTATATTTTGCTACCTGGTAGATTTGGTTATTACTGACCCTTTTTTTATTCTCCTAAAATTAATGCCCAGTACCATGCAAACATCTCTTGGGGCTTTGACTAGAGTTGTGTTAGATTGAATTTATAGGATAATTTGGTGTGAATGGACACAGTTACAATGAAATTAAATTTATAGGTAATTTGGTGTGAAATGGCATAGTTTAAGCATTAGTTTTTCCACCTGTGGACATGCAATATAGCTGCATTTATTTAGGTCTCATTTTTTTGGTTTTCACTAGAATCTTATAATTTTTGCTGTAAATCTCTTACCTATGTTTCATAGAGTCATTCCCACAAACCCTATTTTATTGCCTATTTCATTGCCATAAATATAGTGTCTGCTCTAATTAATTTTATTTGTGTGCAGCTTGTGTTTAAAGTTGAATTAATATTTTGGTAGAGACCTTATATTCAACAACTTTTTAAAACTCACATATTAATTCTAATTAATCTTTTGATTTACTTGGATGTTTACATAGATAATCATATTATTATAAACCATCATAAGGCAGTTTATTTTTTAGAAGATTTTATTGATTCATTTTTAGAGAGGGAGAGGGGGAGGGAGGAAGAGAGAGAAATCAGTGTGTGGTTGCCTCTCACACAGCCCCTACTGGGTACCTGGCCTACAACCCAGTCATGTGCCCCGAGTGGGAATCAAATCCGAATTGAATGCAGGCTGGCATTCAGTCCACTGAGCCACACCAGCCAGGGCTAAGGCAAGTGTTTTTTAAAATTATTGTCACCTTTATTTCTTTCCATTGTGTCCCTGTTCCGACTCTGACCTCAGACTTACTTTTGAACCCAACAGTGAGCATGAGTATCTTTGCTTTGTTTCTGACATCACAGTGATTTCTTCTAATAGTTGCACTATTAAATATGACATTTGTCATACATTTTTGGTAAATACCCCCTTTCAAGTTAAGGAAGTTACTTATATTCATAGTTTTCTTTGAGTTTCTGTAAAAAGAATGTATTACATTTTATTAAACAGTTGTTCTGCATTTATTGAAATGAATTAGTAGTGTTTTTCCTTCTCAAAGTTGACCAGTCATTCCAGAAGTTAACCCAATAAATCTAAATGTAATCCACAGCCTGGATTAAGGAAAATACCTGCGATGATAATAAATAAGGATTGGATTAGATGGTGTTCATGTTCTAGAATTGAGGTGGAAAGACGTTCCTGCCAAAAATGGAAATCTACCCCTTCAAAAACAATCATCAACATTGCTCCTTCTCAAGTACAATTGAGAGACCAGCAGCTTTGGCATCACCAGGAAAGTTATTAGAAATGCAGTACCAGGCGACCCCAACGCTACTACATCAGATTCTGCATGAAAGGAGATTCCCAAATGCACTGTATGCCCGTTATAACTTGTGAGGCCTTGCTAGACATCATCCTTTAAACACCCGAGGCAAATTCATCATGTAACTTAGCACATTAATATGGACACATTCTAAAATTATACCACATTTGCATTCCTGGGATAAAGCAACTTGGTCATTCAATAAAAAGACATCTCTGGATCTTGCATTTATATAAATGAGAGTGACCTATAGTTTTCCTTGTCTGGTACTATTCTTTTCTGGTTTGGGTATCAAGACTACTGTAGCTCAACAAGTGATCCGGGGAGTATTTCCTCATCTTTTCTACACAGTTTATTCATCTTTACATACACCACAAAGGGACCGGCAGCATAAGGCATTGTCATCTATCAGAATACAGTTTACCCTTTATCCATTTCCCTCACCTCTTAACCACCTTCCCCTCTGACAACCAACCACTAATCTGTTCTGTATATCTACGAGTTTGTTTTGTTTTGTTTTGTTGTTTGTTTTTCTTCTCTTAGATTCTACATGAGTGAAATCATACAACATTTGTCTTTGTCTAACTTCATTTACTTAGATTTATAACTGTTGATAATATAGATATCAACATATACAATATATTTCATTCCTTTTAATTGCAGTGTATTGTTCCATTTTATGAATATACCACTGTTTATACCAAATCTTCTTTATCCATTCATCCATTGATGGGCACTTAGGTTGTTTCCATGTCTTAATTATTGTAAATAATGCTGGAATGAAAATAGGGGTGCATGTATCTTTTCAAAATAGTGTTCTAATATTCATCAAATAGGTACTCAGAAGTGGAATAGCTGTGTCATATGGGAACTTTGTTGTTCTTAGTTATTTGAGGGATCTGCATACAGTTTTTATAGTGGCTGCACCAGTCTGCATTCCCACCAACACTGGACATGAGTTCCGTTTTCTCCACATCCCCTCCCATGCTTGTGATTTCTTGTCTTCTTTTATAACAGCCATTCTAACAGGTGAGGTGAAATCTCAATTGTGATTTTAATTTGCATTTTCCTAAAAATTAGTGATTTGAACATCTGTTCATATATCTGTTGGTTATCTGTATGTCTTCTTTGGAGAAATGTCCACTCTAATCCTCTGACCGTGTCAAAATTGGGTCATTTGTTTTTGGTTACTGAGTTGTATGAGCTCTTTATAGATTTCAGATTTTAAATTTTATCAGATGTGTGGTTTGCAAATGTATTTTCCCATTTGACAGGTCAACTTTTTATGTGGGTGGTGATTTCCTTCACTGTGCAGATGTGTTTAGTTTGATGCAGCCCTATGTGTCTATGTTTTATTTTGTTTCCCTTGCCTTTGGAGTCAGATTCACAAAAACATCACTAAGGCCAATGTCAGAAGCTTACCACCCAGGTTTTCTTTTAAAAGGTTTATGGTTTCAGGTCTTACGTAAAGGTCTGCAATCCATTTTGAGTTAATTTTTGTGAATCGTGTAAGACGGTGGAGTACGCCCTTGGAATTTTGAGATTGCTGTAGGTAGTATGGACATTGTAACACTCCATTCTTCCAACCCAGGTGCCTGAAGTATCCTTCCACTTACTTGCGTCATCTGTGGTTTCTTCCATCAGTGTCTTACAGTTTCCAGTGTGTTGTTCTTCCTCCTCCTTGGTCAAATTTGTTTTTAGGCATTTTATTCTTTTTGATGAAATTGTAAATGAGATCATTTTCTTTCCACATATTCCAGATAGTTTGCTCTTTGTGTATGGAAATACCTGAGATTTCTGAATATTAACTCTGTATTCGGCAACTTTACTGGATTTATTTATTCTAACAATTTTTGGTGGAGTCTTTAGGGTTTTCCGTATAGAGTATCATATCTGCAAAAAAGGAGCTTTGCTTCTTTTGTGATTTGAGTGACTTTCCTTTTTCTTGCCTAATTGTTCTGACCAGGACTACCAATACTCTGTGAAATAAAAATGGAGAGTGTGGGAATCCTGGTCATGTTTCTGATCTTAGATAAAAAGCTTTTACCTTCTAACCATGGAGAATATTAGATGTAGGTTCGTTGTATCTTGTATTTTTGTCAGAACTTATCTGTAAACCATTAGGTGCTTAATGATGGTTATTAGGTTTTTTAAATTCTGATATGTTGTTTTAAACATCACATGTTTAATTTGATTTTCTAATTATTATATTTGTTTTCAAATTTACCAGTAAAGGTTATTTCTATTAAATAAATATATGTGTGTATATATATATTCTGACTATATTATTATATATTGGTTTGTTGTGTTCCTAATATTGTGTATTTGTGCCTTTTCTCTGAACCTATTTAACAAAGGCTCAAGGGTCTTTTTGGCCTTTTCAGAAAACCACATCTTAACATTATCAATTCTTCAGAACTTTTACTTATTTTCTATTCCAAAACTTTCTCCTCTTCTTTTTATTACTTTTTTATTCTATATATTCCTTGAGTTTACTCAATTTTCATTTTCTAACTACATTAGTTAGATTATTATCTCATTAATTTTCAACTTAAACATTTTAAATCTTCTATTAGTACTATGTTGTTTTAGCTATATCTTCTACTTGTTAACTCTGCTTGTTAAAAATGCCTTTTATTTGAGTTATATATTTAACATTTCATTAGACTTTAGTTCTAAATATTTTTGAATTTTTATTTTTTATTTGATCCAAGAATTGAAAGTTATTTATATTTATATTTGCATTAAGTTATGACTTGTTCTGCCTAAATAGTTATCTGTGGTAAATATTCCATGCATATTTGAGAATAAGATGTATCATGTAATTATTCTCTAATTCATTAAGTGCAGGTTTCTAAAAACCTTCAGTCAGGCAAGGCAGAAGCTCTGCGGAGCTTAGGAACAAGTGCAGGTCTGACACTGGGCTTGGAGAGAAGGATTAGCCACCCCTTTCACGAATGGAAGAGGGCCTCCGTTATCAGTTCAGGACCAAGTGGCAGAAACCAGTTATGCTGAGGGGAAGAAAATAGCAGCAGGGTAGAAAACAGGGTAAGGAAGGGCAAGGCACGGGACCAGAGTTAAAGCAACCAGGAATGAGACTGTAGCAAAACCAGCCCTGGGGAAAGGGCTGGAAACTCAGCCCTGAGAGTCTGGTAAAAAGCAATAAAGTAGGAAGTTGACTATAATGTGGTAGTTAAGGTTTCTGGTTCCGGATCATAGATTTAATTTTAAACCTTCCTCTTCTTTTTTCTTTTCCTTTTTCTTCTCTCTCTCTCTCTTTTTTTTTTTTTTTTGGTTGTAGGAACCATAGGCGTGTTACTACAGTATGACAAACTTGACTTTCTTTTCTATAAAATTTGAATAATAATGTTTGCCATATTGACTTATTGTGAAAGTCAAATAATAAAGTCTGTAGTTGGTCTCTGAAATTTAGTGATTAAACAATGAATACTAGCTGTTATTGTATATCACATTTATTTTAATTATATCATTTAATAATATGAATACCTGTCATTGCTAATAATGATAAAATAATGTAAAACAAGATTAGAGAAGGTGCAGGAATAGACATCTGCACATTTCTGCCCAGAAAGCATTAGCACTCGCTCTCAGAACCTAGGCTACGCAGACCTGCAAGAGGAGGAGTCAGGGCCACATAGCTCCTTTCAAGGCAGTCAGTGTACACAAACAGTGCAGTGTCTTCGGAAATGGAATGACCATCTTCATTTCCCAGGCCCTGAGCCCTGGCACTATTTGCTCATCTTCCCATCTGCAGCGGCAGTAGCATCAGTTCAGATGTCAGTCCAAAGCTGACCAACGCTTAGCTCAGGATTGGATCTTCCCTTGGATCTTACACCTTAGAGCCTGGCACCAGAAAAATGCCTGAGATCAAAAGCCAGAACTCGGGGTGGGAAGTCACAATAAAGTTCTGTGATGTGGAGACAAATGTGAGTATAAGGAAGTTCGATTGCTTCAGTGCAAGCCCTTTACTTATCCTTCAAAAACTGAGGCAAATTTATGTGGGCCTCTGCTGTGATTGTATTTCAATCCAGTGGATGAGATTTAAAATTGTTTTGAAAAATGCCTTCTATTTGCATGGCCTTTTCACTTAGCAGAAGGTATTTTCCTTTTCTCACCACTATTATTCTTTGCTTCTAGGCAAGGGCTTTGCTGCTGCCTGTAGGACTGCAGCTTTGTGCCCTGCCTGTGGTGCCTTCCCCAGAGAGGTTCCCATATTTAAGGCACAAGCCTACTTAAACCGTTACTTCTGAAAACTGAGAAGAGTAGAAAAGACCTCATCTGTTAGGTTGCTTCTAGCTCTAAAAATATACTACTTACTTGTCTTATGAGTCAGGATGTCGGACACATTGCCAGGTCCCACTTAATAATACCTATCAGCTACAAGCCAGTGAAACAATATTAGGAAACTAATACAGTTAGGTCACTGTTGACTCCATTCATAGAATTCTCCCACATCAGAGCCACAGAAATGCCATGACAAGTTGGCCAACTAATAGACTAAGGATGCCCGGGTAGGGATTCCTGACTAACCCATTCTCTCACAGCCCAACAGAAAATCTGTTGTGTGAACAATTTTCCATGTGAGGGAATGAACCACTTTATCTGTAAATTACCTAGATGCTAATCATGTTGCAATATATTCTGTCTGCTTTGTGGTAGTAGCCCCAATCTGACCATCACCCACAAAGAGCTTTAGGGTCAGTTCAGTGACTTTACTGGGGATCGTGTTTACTATAATCTAACTGTGCTGTTCATCCCTTCACTTACCCACCAGGGTGTGTTCTGTCATATCTTACTGTGACAGATGAGAAGGAGAGGTGATGGATAAGACACAGACCCTTCTCAAGGAGCTTGGAATCAAAGCACAAATGCAGACACTGGGTCAGATGGCTGCTGTCAAGGCAGGGCATATAATGATACCAGTGAGCCCCAGGTTGTATGGGCACCAGAGGGCTGTCACCTAATGTAACTGTGACAATCAGGGAAGAGTTCTTTGAGAAACTACACCCTATTCGGCTCCTAATGGATGCATAGACTTTCTATATATAGAAATAGAGGTCAGGAGAGGGGTGAGAAAAAACAGCTGGGGAGAAGGTGCAGAGCAAAGGTAAGGATTTGGAGGAAATGTCTTACACATGGGAGCACAGGCAATTCAATATTATTGGTACACAAAGTGTGACAATTGAATGGTGTGGGATGGAGCTGGAGAGAGAGACAGGAGCCAGGCATGGCAGGCTTTGCACCATGGTAACAGGTTTGGATGCTACTCAGCGGGTGATGGATGGCCTGGGTGAGTTCTGAGCAAGGAAATAGACATTGGCAGATTTGTGTGTTATAGAAGCTTTGCCATGATTTGAGGACAGAACATCAGTTAAGAAAAAACATTAGGAATCCTATGAGCCTGCACAACTTTATTGAGTACTCTGTGTAGTGCCTGGTATATGGTGAATTAGTTATCTATTGTTGCACAGCAAATGATTCCACAACTTTGTGGCTTAAAGCAACAGACATTTATTTTCTTACAGTTGCTCTGGGTCAGGAGTCTGGGCTCAGCTTATCTGGATCTTCTGGCTTTGGATCTCTCATCAGGCTGATGTCGAGGTGTCTGCTAGAACTGTAGTCATCTTTAATCTCTCCTGGGATAGATCCACTTCCAAGCTCACTCTCTTGGTTATTGGCAGCATTCAGTTCCTCCTGGGCTGCTGGCAAGATGCTTCACTCAATTGTTGCTACATAGACCTCTCCATATGGCAGCTTCCAATGTGGCAGCTCGTTTCCTCCAAGGGAATACACAAGAGGCAAGAGAGAGAATGTGAGCAAGAGAGAAATCACATTCTTCTATAGCCAAGTGTTAGAGAGTGTTGCACCCCAACACTTTTCCTGAATTCTATTTGTTAGAAGCGAGTTACTGGGTCTAACCCACACTGAAGGGTAGGGGATTTACCTAAGGACAGAAATATTGGGTGGGGGGGGTGGAGATGGTCATTGAAGACTGGCTCTAACACAAAGGAAATGTCCATGCATTATATTTTAGTAAAATGTTTAATGAATGAATAAAACACTTTTTTCCCTCTTATTTGTTTTCTTCTTTTTGTAGCAGAGTCTTCTGAGTATTACATAGATGTGTCGTATTATTGAATGAAATTTTGTTTAGGGGCTTATAAAGTTCAGTGATAATTTTTTAATGAAAATAAAAAATATATATGTATATATATATTTTTTTTTTCTTAATCTCACCCAAATTCCCTTTCCTCCATGAAGGGCTAACTTTTATCTTTCCCTTTGGATTTCATCTAAACAAATAATTTAATAGCAGTAGAGAAAGACATGGAATGCTCCAAGTAGTCATAACTCTCATGTTAAAGTTTTCTTGATAATTTGTATTACATAGTTGATTCTGATCCTCTAATAAGATTAAATGGTGGCCATTTGGAAGCTTTGTTTTATCTATGCAAAAATTGCTTTCCTAATGTGGTAATAGCCATCATAATGTAGCCTTCAGTGACGTGTGAGGCCATGGGGAAGGTTGTGGTGGATGTTACTACAGAGGATGTGTGCATCCCATGAAATACTCATACTTTATACCAACCTGCTCTTCCAAACTTCTTGAAGACATCCACTTCCCTCTGAGCTTTGAAAACATGAATGTGCATGCTCATTTTCAAAATACTGTTGGTAAGTAACAGTAGACAGTCTTTCACAAAGAGTTTCATATCTGGCATTGCCCTTGGTTTCCATTCCAGCTCAGCAAGCCATCAGATTGGTATCAGATCATGCTTCTAGGAAATATCAGAGCCAGAACTAAAACCCAGACCTTCTCTTGCCAGTATGATTTATTTATATTACAATGCATTCTAAAATCCCAATACTGTTTTGTCTTATTTTTCATAAATTAAGGAGTGCTATTTGAGTAACTAGCTTATTATTTTACTTCTCTAAGTTTCTAGGAAAGAAAGGGTGCCTTAAATAATTACTCTCCAAATAACTGGCTTTTCTTACACAAGCTATTTTGCTTCTTATAAAACTTGTTTTCTCAAATATAAAATGGGTGGTAATAATAATTAATTGTATGAGACTAAATGAACTCAATATAGTTAGGTTTTTAAGCTTAATTATTTTGGTTTACCCATGGCATGTTTAAAACAAAGCCCAATACTAGACAAATTAAGAATTCAGGGGTGGGTGGGGCAGGGGAGATCAACAGGGGAAAATTGGGCCAACTGTAATTGAACAAAAATTTTAAAAAAAGAATTGAGAAGGAGAGGGAGACACAGATCCTCTTTCCAGGGTAGACTGTAATACAGAGCAGGTGTTCCGAGTATGCTTTGGGTCAAGTAGCTGTTTAGGTCCTTTGAGGATTGTGACCCTTACTTGCAAAACCCCCTCCAACAAAAAAATATTGCATAGAACTTCAGAGGCAATTACAGATGGGCTAAACCTCATCTTCGAATGCCAATTAAGATCTAGAGGCACGTGCTCTGCACTGCAGATGCTGAAATGCAGGTTACATTTACAATTAACAATAAATTCATTCTCAGGATTAGCTTCAATGGCCTGCTAATAGTGAAAATAGAAACACTTGCGATCATTCTATTGACAGGTAAGATGCACTTTCACATTTACAGTTGCAGCTTTGGGTATTTGGGTTAGCAATTAAACTGTTTGGAGTGAAGGGTTGCTACACAATTAATAATAGACAATGAATATTCACTTAGTCCATTCATTACATTAAATCTACATCCCAGGAGCTATTATGGGGCATTAGCCCATTGTGACTGAAAGAAAAATAAAGCCAGCATTATTTCCTTCCCTTTTCTACTTTATTTGGCTCTGGGACTGGCCAGCCTGACTGTACTCGAGCATCTTGCCCTTTTCTTCTTGACCCTGCAGAGTATGCATTTCTAGCAGGGAGACGCATAGTAGGGAGAGTGGGTTGACTAGAGTAGGATTCCTCTTTTTGACATGGAAGTTTGGCTTGTCCTTCCAAGTATAAGGTCATTGTTCTTGATTCACTTAAAGAAAAACAAAATACAAACAAAAAAATGGATTAGCTGAAATTCCTTTGGGTAGGTAGTAGCCGCTGAGGAGAATGGTCTAATGAGGTGAACAGCAACAATCAATGTTGAAACCGAGGTCAGCAGGTTAGGCTGTGCCATCGGATTTGGCTGGGATTGTTTAGTCAATAAATGACCTGGCAGGAAATTACTATAAACAAACTCCACCATCTTTAATTCAGGTGTGGGCTGAGGGGAGGACACTGACCCCTAGGATTCCTAGATTAGAAAAATAGGCAGTAGGTTATTTTTCAGACTTTTTGCAACAGACGGATCTACTGAGCAGAGTTGTGTGTGCAGAGATATTCTCTCTGCCCTCCTGCTTCATGTCCCCATCTTTGCGGGCAGTCATTTATACCACAGCTGTCCTGATACTGTTAGTGGGTGCACGTGTGCCTTCCTGTGTGCCCACCCCTGAGCTTTCATCTGAGGAGAACCACGTTTTACTCTGGCCAGTTGGTTGCTTTGCCACGTCTACAGGAGAGTATTTTGAGTTCAAGTTGTATGTAATTATTGGTGTTGAATAAGTCTAAATAAATTACTAAATGAAAGAAAAAACCAGAGTAAAGATCCCCATGTTTGAAGTCTTTGGTTCCATATAACAATAGGGTCCTTAGTATCTATCACAGATCTGTGAAAGATTGAGCAATGAAGCAGCTTCAAGGATGCACCGTCCAGCACCTGCATTGCACAGATTTACAACTGAAACCCTAACTGATGAAATAATGCCCTGTTCACAAGTCAGTCCTCTTTCTAATGGAAAAAGACAGTTTATTATTTTTATTGTTCAGCTAACATTTTCATTCAATGTGGTCATTATCCTTTAGTAAATCTAAAAAATAGCATTTCCAAATTCAGGAAAGAGGGCTGCTCTTCTCTGTGACTACCTCTAGGATGGCATGTGTCTCTAACCCCCTGTTCTGAGTTAAAACTCCTTGCCCTTTGCTGCTGGCCTGTAATCTTCTGTGCTGTGGGCAGAACCTGTGCTGTGTGTTGGAGCTGGGTGGTGACGGGTCAGGAGAAGCCTTTCCACTTCCATGAAGCTTCCCTTTTGCTTTGCGACAGGGGTCAGCTTCCCCCTTTTGGATCCCTATTCCATATACAAATCTCCAGTAGAGCACCATCCACAACGTATTGTTATTCTTGTCCTATCAGGCAATGATCTGCCTGAGGGCAGGAAATACCCATCCCCACCCAGTCTGGAACAGGCATAAGTAATAATTACAAATAACTTTGTCAAATGATGAATGTTGGAATGACCCACACATTACTCCAAAACTTTGGTAAGATGAAAGGGAAAAAGATGGAGAGGGGTAGAGAAGGGGTGTGAGAAAGAAGCAAGTGGGAAGAGGAAGTTCTAGTCTGGGTGAGAATTCTGAGGAAGGGCTTAGATCCCTCTTCATTTCATCTCCTAAACCAATTTGCCTGTCTGGAGCCAGGGCCTGGAACGCTCACCATGTTGGGGATGAGCTGGCTTTAGTGGCTGCTGGATGTGCTGATAGAATTGTCCTTGATGTCCTGGAACGGAGAGAAGACAGTGGCTGGCAGACAGGGGGTATGCCGCAGGTTCCCGCAGGGATAGGGTGTGTAACCTGCTGGGGCGGCTCCCCGTGGAGCGGTGAGCTGTGTGCAGATGCAGTCCGTGTGCGCTTTGAAGCCTCCAGCCTTGGAAACTTCAAACAAGGAGACCACAGACAGCTGATCCATGGGAAATTAATATCTAACAGGGCTCAAAACTGCCTCCCTGTCACCTTAATATCCTGCCTTCTCACTGGCAGTATTTACTTTCTGAACATACCGAACATTTACCACATCAGAGGCTCCCACACCCTTAATTTTTCTAAAATAAGAGAACCTTACATTTCAATAGCATCCATTTTAACTGTTTCCCTTTTTATCTGCTTCACTTTGAAGTGTATCTTTCTGTGGGGTGCGGCAGGTTCCCTAGGGAGCAGAGGAGTGAACAAGGTTTGAGGAAGGAGTCAGGCTGCCAGGTGGCACATCCGGTCCTGCCCTGAAGAAGCTCACGGACTCGGGTTCAGACACAACACCCACGGCTCAGGAGCTTGTCTCCTCCCCATGTCTGGTTATAAACCCACACACTCTAGGCTCTTTGATTTGATCACTGAAGTAGACAAGCTTACATTAGACTATATTGGGAAACAAATATGGTTTGCCTGTATCTATTCATCCATCCATCCATCCATCCATCCAATTATCTCTCTCTCCACACATTCATCTATCTCTACCTCCATCTCTTCATCCATTCACTCCTTCATTCATTTGAATATTCAGGCAGATAGCCATCCATGAAAATGTTTAGCACTCCTACTGTATCCCCAATGCTATGCTAGATGCTGGTGATAAGAGAAAAATGAACAGTCCTGTCCTTAAGGAACATTCATTTGACACCAGGAAAGAACAATAAGCACATTGTTCCTTTTTTTTTATTTTATTTATTTATTTTTAGAGAGGTGAAGGGAGGGGGAAGGAGAGAGAAACATCAATGTGTGGTTGCCTCTCATGTGGTCCCCACTGGGGACCTGGCCGGCAACCCAGGCATGTGCCCTGACTGGGAATCGAACCTGCGATGCTTTGGTTTGCAGCCCGCAAGCACATTGTTCTTTTACACAACCCTCTTTGACATGCTCAGGCTAGTTTTTCCCTCAAGATCCCCTTTGATGGCCCATCCACAGTGTCCTATTTTCACTACCACTTAGGATGACCAACTAGTTCAGGTTTGCCAAAGATTGCCCAGAACTTCCCCAGTTTTAGCACTGAAAATCCCATTTCCCAGGAAATCCCTCAGTTTCAGGCAAACTGGGTCTCAGCTTCTCAACCAGTGGTTCTCAAGCTGTCCGCTGCACCTCCCCATCCACTCAAACCCATGGGCTGTGCATCCCCTGGGAGCTGGTCAGATATGCAAACTCTCGGGCTCTGCCCATGACCCGCTAAATCAGAAACTTGGGGTGCTGCAGCAATCTGCATTTTAATGCACCCTCCAGATGATTCTCAGGCACATTAAAGTGTGAAAACCACTATTTTGAATTGATTCTCACTTCTGACCCATCAGTATTTTTTCTGTCTTAAGGGGCTCTCAGAATTCTGTAGGTGACTGACTGATTTAGTAAAGTAATTATAGCCAGATGCCAACGCTGATAATATATTTTCTAAACAAATAATAATTAATGAAGAAATAAATAAGCAAGCAGGCAAGTACACAAATGAGGTATGATGGTGGAAATACACACCCAACAGCGGCAGAGAACTGGGAAGCCGCATCTGGCAGCCTGGGGTGTCCCTGTGGAAGGGCAGTGTGCCTGAGAGACCGGAGCAGTGAGTGCCAAGGCCCATGTGCGTGTCTGGAAGATCACTCCCTTTCCGAGACCATATTTTTGCAGTGTTCTACAATGATTTTGTATAAAATCTCTTTAGTATTTGCCTTTCTATATTTGGAGCAAATATTTGGAGAACTGCCTACGCCGCCTGCACATAAAGCCAGTTTCAAGAACCATGCTAGGAGTCAGAGAACCTGGTCTGCCGTTGCAGCTTGGGCGCTAAGCGATGCTGAATAAGTCACTTAACAGGATCTTTTGAAAACTCTGTCATCGTACACTGCTGCTTCTGTGATGATGGATTTATACACACATATTGTGTGTAAACACAATACATGAATGCTTTATACAATCCCACATTGAATAAATAATATATTTGTTCTTTTTGTCGCAATGTGGGAATACTAATAATAGAAATTATAAGATGGGAGCGTCTGGGGTGAATGCATGTAGTAAGTTAGAAAAGCAACCCAGATACACTGTGACACATTGTGATAACTCTATTTCTCAGGCTCACACAAAAAAAGCCCTGATGATCATAAAAGAGTCTCATGACTGAAGTGCTTGGAATAAGAGAGGTGTTTTCTAGAGCATTCTTGTTCATAAACACTGGGGGGTCCTGGCCATAGGTACAGAGAGGGTCTCTGACTTGTCTGCAGGGTGAAGAGCCCTCAGGTGTGAGCGGTGCCCAGGGCACAGTGACGACACCTCTCACTAGGTCTCTCCCTTAGGGAGCTTTCCCCCAGGGAGTGAGAGTAGGTCAGAGAGGACCGCTACCTGCCCATGCGCTGGTCAGGGAAGGCCTTTCTGAGGAGGCTGTATATGAGTTAAGATCTGAAGGAAGAAAGGAGGCCAGTGCCACAGAAAGTGGAAGGAATGGTGTTTATACAGAGGAAGTAGCAAGTACTCAAGTCTTGACAACAGCGTGGGCTCACAGTATTGGGGGGACTTGATGTCAGCGTGGGCTCACTGTATTGGGGGACTTGATGTCAGCGTGGGCTCACTGTATTGGGGTTGTGACATCAGCTGCGCTCACAGTGTTGGGGCAGAGGAGAGTCCAGTGTGGCTGCAGCCCAGCACATGGGGCAGGGCGAGATGCGGTCAGGGAGAGAGACAGAGAAGTATCCCGTCCTTGACTGGATTTTATTTTAATAGCACTGGGAAGACACTGGTGGTTTTTAAGTAGAGTGAACATTTTAATTTATTGTCCAAATAGAACTGCTTTTGAAAGCAAAAAGGGCATGCTTAATAATTATACCTGGACAGTGGGTATCACAGGTAAATTGGGGCTTACCTTTGAGCAGTGTGGTGGCCTAATTTCTGTTTGTAGCTGACAGTCGCAGCTGCCATGTAGCAAATACAGAGGAGGAGAGTGAGAGTGGAAACCGGAGCGGTGGAAACTGCTGCAATGCGCACCCTTGGTCTGGGAGGAAAGTCCAGACGTGGAACAGAGGCTCAGGCAGTCACAGTGTGTGGGGCAGAGGGGAGGAGCACCGATGAATTGGCGATTTCAGATCATCAGAATAAAGAGGCACTGAGTGCAGATTAGAAATGGTAGATTCAGAGCAGTTAAAATGAACTACTTCTCTACCGAGCAGGCAGTAGGGTATGAAACTTACTTCAAGACGTGGTACAGGCTGATAATCTAAAGAGGTTAAAAGACAGTGAATGACATCTAAGGGAAACTTAGGTTATTTTGGAATCATCCACAATGTTGAGAGATTAATTGGAAGGAAAGTAACTATGGCCTCTCCATACCAACTTCAGAAGCCATTGAGGACTGAAAATCTTTGTATTGGGTTGGCCAAAAAATCCATTTAGTTTTCATTTTCACCAATAACTTTATTGATTTGGATATTTTGAGTGTGTCGGCTATCTCCCACATGGTATAAGGTTGATTGTTCTCAGTTAATGTCTCAGTTTGATTGCTATCAACTTCAACTGGTCTACCTGACCAGGGAGCATTGTCCAGAGAGAAATCTCTAGCATGAAACTTCGCAAACCACTTTTAACGCATTCAATCAGTCACAGCACCTCCTCCATACACTGCAAAAAATTTTTTTTTCATTTCAGTTGCATTTTTACCTTTCTTGAAATAATAAAGCATAATATGCTGAAAATGTTGTGTATTTTCTTCCATCTTCAATATTAAAATGGCTACACAAAAATTCACCAATTTTTATTTTTGTTTTAAATGCATGCTGAAATGACAGCTGTCATAATACAATCTAACAAAATTGTTTTGAATGAAGTTAAAGACAACTAAGCACTACTAGAGCCATCTCACAGAAAGAACCAAATGAACTGTTTTGGCCAACCCAATATGTAACCCTAGTTGGCAATTTTCTCATTTTAAATGCTTCACTCCGTACTGATAAGCTCAGATCCTCTTTCTCCTAACAAAAATTAAAATAAAACAAAACAGATTTAAAAACAAAACAAAACAAAAACTTTCTTTTGACTCTGTCACTCCTCAAACTACTAAATTTTTTTCTTTTTCCTGTCACCACCAAATTTCTTTAAACAGCTGTATATACTCGCTCATCTCATCTTCTTGCCTTTCACTATTCCATAAATTAATGCCTTTTAACAATTATCCTAACATCTCCACTTAAATGTCTTCCTCAAGGATGGTTGAAATTCCACAGCACCTAGTGCAATGAATGAGGCCTCTCCTGGCTTCTTCCTCTCTGTTTGCAGCACTGGCAGATCTCTGCAGTCCCTGCGGATGTGCAGCCCTCCTTTCCTTCATGAACTTTGACATCCTTGGGAATGGGGACTGTGACTTATTCATCCTTGCATCCTTAGTAGCTAGCTTAGTGCCTGACACACAGACATGCTCTTGAAATATTGTTTAATTAAATTATATATAATGTGGCCTTTGGTCGTAAGTGCTAGATGCCCATTTCTGACAGATGGTGACACCCAGGAAACATTTCTTGATGAATGGAAAAAGGAACTGTTGGACCGATAAGGCAATCAGAGCTTGTCTAGTGCACCCCGTTAGCATGCAGCGCTGTGTCAGGTGCACTAGTGTTTGCATCGGTGGGTAAAATAAGGATCTGGGCCTACAGTCTTAGCATCCTCATCACCCACGTGCTCCTGAGCAGCCCGCGGTGCTGCTTTGTCCACATCTCTCCGCTACTGCAGACTCTCCATCTCTGAAAGTCTAGCATTGTTCTTGCAAATATCAAGTGCAATGACTTTTTTCTCAAAGAATTGTGAACCATATTATTGTATAATTAAGGGATATTTAGTTACACAAAGAGTCTCCAAATTTTTCAACAAATAATACTCATTTATTAAATTCCCATGACACCATTTATAAGAATGTCTCCCTAAATTTATATTTAGCAGCAACTCATTTTCTCCTTTAAACTATGTATATGGATATAATATATATATTATCCACATATTATATCATTATATAATATGGATTATAGCCATATATATATATATATTCAAAGTGCCTGACTAATCAACCTTCACTAATGGAATGAAGAAATATTTATTAAGTTGCTGTGTTCCCAGTGCTGTGCTAGATGCCAGAATAAAGTGATGAAAAAAAAAACAGATTGTTCACTCATAACCTTGAGCTAGGATGGGAACTATCCAGTATTATCATCCCAAATTTATGTAATTCTAGCCAAAATAAAACACACATGTTATTTAGATTTAACTGCTCTTTGCAGATGAAACTATACACACATGGAACATTGAAAGTGGGCGTGACCATCTTTAGAGGCTCTAACATGCCAGAGTAATCTCCAAATATGAAGCCATAAACTTAGTCTAATGGCCCATTTTACAGCCAGACATGCTAAAGGCCAGACAGGTTATTAGTGGCTTCCTAAGGGTCATGCATCCAAACAACCATAGAGCTGGGGCTAGAACCGAGAAATGGGTTTCCAAGCCTGTGGTTTTTGCCTCTATTTGTTTGTAGCCTTTATCATTTTTCTTGTTCTTTGTATGTAACATTAAAGTATCTAAGAAGCCAATTAGTAATGGAACCTATTTTAGTTTTTTAATTCATCATTTTGCAAACTTAATTTAACCATAAGCTTCTCATTTTATAAAGTAGTTATAAACATCTCCTGAGACACAGGCGTTTCACACAACAGATGTAAGGAAACACTGGCCCAGAGAAAAAAGGCTCAAACTCTTTAACTTACTTAAAGTCCTTCACCCTCTATGTGTTCCTTCTTATCTTCCATAATTTCCATCTACACATCCTTTGCAAAAGTCAAATGCTGAGTGATTTTCTTCCCTGCCCAGAATGCACTGTGCCCCCCACGGTTTCCTCAGCTCTCCCCAGATCCTGGGCCTCCCCCTAGGGCCCGCTCCCTCCTGCTGGTGTGATGAGCATCACATCCAGTTTCCTGCAATGAGTGCAGCTGGAAGCAATCCCCTCTCCTCTCCCATAGTTCGTACAGTCTCTACCCTCTGGTGGGGGAAAAAATGCATGACTCTTTGCTGTTAGTTTTCTTTGCATGTTTGTTACGTCCTTTCCTATGGACAGGAGGCTTGTCTTGTTCTTTCTGATGCCCATAGGACATGCAGACAGGAAAAACTGAGAAATCTGAAGGCCAGTCAGCATTTCTCCTTCCTTTCTACCTTCACTAAATGACATCTCACACGTGTACATCTTTTCTATTCTCATTGTTAAAGACTTAATCCTGGCCTGTTATCTCTTGTCTAGTCCATGCTATTGTCTCCTAAGCAATCTCCTTATCTCCTGCTCGCCTACCTCCAGTCATCCTCCACCCTCCTACAAGATGACCTTTTCAAAATAGAAATCTGATCAAGTTATTCCAATGCCATCCCATCATCTGTAGGAAAGAGCCCCAACTTCTTCATGTAGCATAAAAGATTCTTCATTGTCTGGTTCCTGACAATCTTTGTCTTTATCTCACTCCACTCCATCTCTTCCACACTCCCTACCCCTCCACCTCCATCACAGCCTGTTTTTACCATCTGAGCCTTTAGAGATTCTGGACTACACAAACTGTTTTATGCTTTTTGTGCATGCAATTGTATATGCGTAGAATGTTAACTCCCACTTGCCCACACACTTTCTTTTCTATCTGGTAGTTTTTCATTTTTCTCTGTCTACCATGCATCTGCCAGTTATTATGTTGATGTTTTTGAAAACCTTCCAGGATGAGAAGATTGAATTACGTATCTATTTCGCCCATTGGATTACAAGCAGATAGAAACCCTGTTTGAATCACCATTCTATCTGTATTATTTACAAAAGAACCAGGCCTATCTAAGGAGCTCGCTATTTGTTGAATAAATCAACAAGTAAATACATGATCACAGTTCATGGGACCAAGGAGGCCCCTGTGTATTGTTGGGCTACGTGCATGTAGAAATAGGACACCAGGTTAGGTGAGAGGAGTCCTGCAAGGGAGGCAATAGCAGTCGAGGTGTTTTTTTCTCACCTAGACTGAATCTTGCCCCACTGAATTCACTTAAGTGGGCTCTGTAGGAAGTGGGGCCCTACCAGCTGGGAGCCCACATGGCTGAATCCTCCTTTCTGAACTGAGAGAGTAAAAGATCAGCAAACATTAGCAAAATTAGGTGGCACTTAATTCTTCTTTGCAAATCCCCAAATCAGATGACTGTGGCAAGAATACAGACAACTCCCTTTCTCTGCCCACTGTTTCTCCATCCCTGCTTCCACATAGGGGAACCTCAGGTATGTTGAGTACAAATGGAGATAGAGCAGTACAGAGCAACTTCACTCTTCCAATCTAATAAACTCTTAGCCTAGAAAACTAAGAACATACAAATCACAACTTTACCCATTGAGGGGTTTACTACACTTCCACTCCTTGAAAACACTTTCAGTCCCTCAAAGTTTATTTTCATCCATTCATCTATGCATCCCTCAGTGTATTCATCTGCTAATCCATCCATGCATCCATTCATCCATCCATCTCATAATCCATCTATCCATCCATCCATCTGACCATCTATCCATCCACACTTACATCCATCATCCCTTCACCTGTGCATCTAAGTGTCCATCCATTCATCCATGCATCTGTCTGTCCATCTGTATGTTATCCATCCATCCAACCACCCATCTGACAGACACATTAGGTGTCTGCCTGGTGCCAGGTAAAATTTTCAGGGTATATAAAGGTGTGTTCATAGAGTTCACAATTCAGTAAACATTCTCTGTTTTATTTTAAAGTGTTCCATAAATCTATAATCCTGACCAGTAAAGATAAAACATTTGGAAACTGAGGTTTCAAAAAAGCTCTCATTTCTTTAAAATTGCATTGAGGGCCAAAAATCTGGAGCTAGAAGACAGCATCTTTGTACTTTGGATGACCTTCCCCACATGCGCCATAGGATTTTGAGTATATTAGGAGACACTGAGGCACAACACTGCCTCTTTTCTCTTTTAAAAATTCCATTTAGGGGTCATGTTCTATTTTATTGTTGCCCTTCTTCAACCATATTTCACTAGTCTGACAATATTGAGTGATTTACCTGTCATCCAGAGGAACACACCTGGATGAGATGTTGATTCCATTGCCTTCCAGTTCTATCCCTGGATGCATCATTTAAACTCTCTGTCTTTCAGTTTCATCATCTAAAAATAAGGATAATAGTAATACTACCCATTACCTACTGTACTCCATTATGAATTATAGCTAACATCCATGTATGTAAATGTCTTTGCGAATGCTCGGTGCCCTATAAGTGTACAACTAACAGCACTGAAGAGAATGAAGTTGTTGACTATGACAATAAAGATAAACTCTGAGACATTTTGCAGTTTCATTTTAGAAGTTCCCCCTCTTTTTTTTCTCTTTCTCTTTCTGACACTATTAAGGGCTGTTCTCCTTAGTAAGGGCATTTTCCCCATTACTTCTCACCTCCTCCCCACCTCTCTTTCCTAGGTTGATTCCTAGGCAAGAAGAAGCATGTTTTCCTTACATATGAGTAACTGCAATATCAATTAGAGTCCTCTGAGCGCTGAGAAAGCTTAGTCACTTCTAGGGTTTATGTATCTATATTGGGCCGCAGCTTATATCTATAGCCTCCATGAGTATCAAAATGAAGTCTCAGAAGCAGATGTGAGACTCTGGGTTGAGGGTAGGACAAGAACTGGCCAGAGTTTTTATTGAGAGAAGATATATCAGGGGACCCCCAGAGCACCTCACAGTTTGGAGACTCCCTAGGGAGACTCACAGGACTTAGCATATGAGTGCACTGATAAGCAAGATTATTACAGAGATGTGGTAAGGATGCACGGTGGAACCCTAAAGACAGACACACAGGGAGAGTCTGGAGAAATCCACGTGCAACTTCCTTGAGCTCTCTCCTTCCAGGAGGGGTCACACGGGCTTATTCTTTTCCCTGAACATGTGTGTGATGTTTCTGCTTTGGGAAGCCTGTGGGAGACTTCATGCCCAAGGTTCCAACTGGGGCTGGTCACATGGACATCCTCTGCCTACCGTGTACTAAAAATCCCAGATTCCCAGAGGAAAGCGGATGTCCAGAGCAGAAGCCATTGTCTGCACCTACAGTCCAGGCACAGGGAGCCAGCCTCATCAGTTAGCAAACATTGGAAACCCTCCGGAATTCCAAGTCCCTGATGCCAGCCAAGGGCCTAGCCAGCTTGCCTTTTTAAGGACAGCAGCCTCAGGCCCACTGGGCGAACTGCTTTCCACACTGAGAACCATTCCCTTCCCTTGATAACAACACTGTTTCCCACCCATTGACTCAGTCCTGCGTGATTTTGGAGCCGGTCCTAAGTAGGGTGGGGCGTCACCTAAGAGCCCTGTGGGCTGTGTAATTCATCTCACTGCGGATGACCCAGAATGAGCCCCAGGGAGGCCGTGCCTCTCCCCTATCTTTTGGCTCAGCCTCAGTTTTCCTTCCTCACCAACTCCAGTTCTCCATTATGCCTGGGTCTCTGCCCCAGGTCCCAGGTTATCCTCTCTGCCAGCCTCCTGAGCTCTTACCTGCTCTTCCTCAGAGGATGTGTTAGTGGTTTTTACACCTTTGTGGACACACATTTCTCACCTCATACCTTACTGGCTTTGCCAGGTCAAGGGGCCTGGGTGCCAGAAGGCATGTTCATGGTTAGTAAGCTGGGCCTCACCTAACAGGCTGGCCTGGCCGGCTTCCTCTGATTTAACACTACCTAGAATTGAGCCCAGTTTGCCACCAGCTTTTGCGCCCCACCCACTGACTTTTAGCCCCTTCCAAAAGGTATGATCTTAGTGCCCGAGGGTTGTTCAGCCCTGCACCCGGCTTTCTGGCTTCCCTGTGGGTACCTTGTTATGAGAATCAAGCATGTCTTTTGGTGAAGGGGACAATGGAGTGAGAAAGAAGTCCCCTGTCAGAAACCCAACAGGACAGAGACATCACCTTCTGTTCCAGGTGAGCTCTCCTGGCTGATGCCAGAGAGACTCTGGACAGCAATACCAACAGATTAATATAGAAGCCTGCACTGTCCTATCACATACTCTGGAAATACCTCTGACTGTGTGACCTGTAACTTAACTGCACGTTTTAAAACAGCCATTCTAAATTAAATCTCAATCCTCTGGCAATAAGAGGCATGGGTACTCCCCTCTTTTTCTCTTGCATTTCATTTCTCTCACTCTTCTCTTCCCATATCACCTTTGGTTTAAATCTTTTTTCTTCTGTCTCTATGTCTGTTCATCCTTCTATGTCCTCTACCTATCTTTTCTTTTCTTGATGAAAATTAAGAAAAAACAACTTGATAGATTTTCCGATAACCTTTCAGAAAGTCTCACTGGGTTACATTTTGCTTTAATAGCATTTAAGCCAATCTGCCTGATGTTGCTGTAAAGGTCAATTAAATTCACCCTAAAAATTTCACTCCTGGCTCATTATACAATTGGAAAATGAATTAGAAGCACATGCTGCCCCTGAGGTTTCTGATATTTTGCTAATGAATATGTCTTAGAATGTGTGTGTGGGGGGGAGGTGTGGTGGGCCCCAGCCCCTCGCAGAGCCAATGGCCCCGCATGGATTGCTGCCCCAGGGAGAGGCTTCAGGATGGGCATGCTGCTCCATCCTGTCTCCAGTGCACACGGGGACAGGCACACTTGCCGGATGTCCCAGGGTGCGGGTGGGCTCCTCAGTGTCCTCCTGCCCCCACCCTTCGCATCTGGAGCCCATTCTTAAACCCCAGGGGAGACATGTAGCTCGCCTTTCTCCCCACTGGCTGTTCTGTGTGGGCTCAAGGTCTACAAATTCAGTTTAAGACTAATTAGCCTAAATAAACCAGGATTCTGAAAGTAAACCTTATAAGGACCTTCGGAGGTGTATTGCAAAGCCAACTGATCCGGGGCTTCTCAGATCCTGTTCATATGGATAGACTCGGTAGCTGTCAAATAGAGAACAGTGTGTCAGGGGAGGAATAGGCACTTCTGGCTTAGCTGCAGCCAAGGGTACTGGGAACACAAAGCAAAATTTTGGTCCGACCTAAGGAAGTAAGTAATTTGTAACTGACCTTCCTCCCCACTTAAAAAAAATGCACCAGACAAGATAATAATGTATTTGTTCCTGAGAGGGTAAGCAGTCTTCTTTCCAGGGGACTTATGTTCCAGGTAGGAGGCTCATTTATTTATTTGTTTATTTAATATATGTACTTATTGATGTGTCATGGATAGAACCAATTTGGGGAATGGATATAAGCCTACATTCTGAACTATACAGCCATTTATGAGGTATTAAGTGATTTTGGGTTTTATGAGGGTAAAGTTGTTTTTTTAAACTTTCCATATGTAAGTATCTAGTATCAAAACCTGTGCTGAAATTCAGGTGTTTACTCACATCGGCGGCGTTTCGGAGGACTCCCGAGCCCTGCAGACAGCCGGGGGCGCCCATTCCACTCGCGCAACACTGCTCACGGGCTCTGTATTTTAGGGCACGGTGGCTTCGGTTCTCACAGTATGAGTTACTGAATTTCTGTCTTAGGGCTTAAGTATAATCCTAGCTGAATTAACTAACATATACAGAGATAATTTCTCAAGCCCATTAGGGAGGAGAAGGGAAATCTGTGATGCTCACCCTGTATGCCTCACACATATCCCTGTGGGACTTGAGAATTTCAGAGCTTGAAGGTACAATAAGTTCATCCCTTGGAATTTTTCACTTCTAAAATGAGGAAACAGAACAGGCTTTCTTCAAGTAGTTAGTGCAAAGCAAGCCCCCTTTCACCCAAGGTCCCTGGACTCCATGTGCAAACATGTGCTTCCCCTGTGCGTGGTGTTCTGGAAGGCAGGAGCCAGCATGGTGTGTGTGTGTTGAGAGCAGCCAACTGGGCAGCGAGGAAAGGCAGGTGTGGATGGAGGGTAGGGTTGTTGCCTCTGAGTCCCAGAAAAGAAACACCTCTTGCTGTCCCTGGGCTCCCCAAAGCCACCTCTGAGAAGGGGATATTCACATGCTCTCAACATTGCCACTTTCATTTCCTGGTGCCTGGATGTCCTTTATCTCAAACCAAACATTCATTAGACGTTCTTGGAGTCCTGTTGACTCCACTGGGCATCATGCTGAGCCTATTCAGAGTGTCCCCAAGACCCACTGAGTCTGAGACCCAGGAAGTGACAGTGGAAGTCACTCTGCCACTCATTAGCATCAATGACTCATCAATCTAGCCTCAGAGCAACAGAAAGAGAAACTTATGAGAAAACCAAGGGCTAGAGATTAATGTTCACCTGAGGGAGGGGTTTCCCTTTTCCTTCTTTCTAAGCTCCGCCTGCACACCATAACTTTGAAGGCGCTCAGGCTCCCTACCTCACTTCCTCAAAGCCAGGACACAGGGCAATATGAGCACAGTCTCAAGTTGCACTGCCTGCTCCTTGCCTCGTGCCGTTCAACTTCTCTTCCTTAAAAACCCTCCATGAGTGCTGGGTGTCCTCTTGTCCAAGAACATGAGCTCAGGCTGCCACGTGGCCCTGGGGGTATGGTGGTGGGGACTACAAGGGCTTGTGGGACCAGATAAATTTAGAAAGTATATGATACAGTCTTATTTAAAAATCAGAATTAGTTATAGCAATATGGGCTAACACAATCAAATTTTAGATAAACCGGTGCAGGCCCTGAGTGATGAAATTGGGGTCCCGGTAAGAAGGAGGTTGGCAAAATCAAGAATACATTGCATGGGGCACCTCAGTTTGTGATATGGTACCCAGAGGGAACAGAGACAAGAGAGGGGAGGAAGAAAAATGACAGGGTGTTAGGTTTGTCAATCACAGAGTTACCCCAAAGACAAGAAATTGAAGGACAACACAGTTTACAGTATGACGTATCTTTCCTGAAGTGTAAGGGAGGGAGAAAACACTCCAATTAAAGACAAAATCAATCAATGAGAACAAGGTACACCAAGAGGGAAACGCTCAAATCACAACTCTGCCCGAGGCAGGGCTTCTGGTCACCCAAGTTTTGTCACGGGAGGACGTCCTTCTATCCCTGCTGGGGAGTGGAATGGTCAGGGCTGACCCAGACAGCCTCTCTTCGGGCAGACCAGTTTCAATTAAGACTGTCACAAAAGCTAATTATCATTTCAAACCTGTCCCCAGACTCCCTCACCCTCACCCTCGTGCTCTAAGTGGATTGCTTCCTGGTCCCATGCAAGGCTCTGGAACGCTGAAGTTCCTGTTTTGCCTTTGCCTCCAGCAGGGACCAGGGACTTCCAGAGTGTTCGGTTTTAAGAGAAAGTAGGAGAAGCTGTACCCTCTTTCTCTTTCACAGAAAAAAATGATTCTTAGCATTGGGGGGCACATTCAATTTTGATTTTCATTTTGACAGAGTCAGACCTTCTACTGTATCAGAGAGTTTCCCTACATGAGATCTCTGACGGGGATTGCCTGGCTTTGTTTGAACCCAACTGGTGGCAGGGAGCTTGATACCTCTGGTCCTCTGTTGGGCAGCTTTCATAGTCAAAACGTCTCTCCTAATGTTGAACTGACATCTGCTGTAGCTCATTTCCATGCTTTTGTCCCTATTCTGCCTGCACTCAAGGGTCTGGGTGTGAACAGCCCAAAGCTGTCTGATCCCAGCTGTACCTGAACTTGGGAAATAGGAAACTGGTCAGTCTCTTCACTGCCTCACTCAGGAGTTTCACCACCTGGGGTGCCATCCTGTATTGGGGGTACTAGTTTTTATTAGTGAGGCTCTCTCTCCTATCGCCTGGCTTTCACTAGATGAGCAGGGAGATGGATAGCCACACACTTAATTTGCTAAGCTGTATTATACACAGTGTGTAAATACCATGGAAGGTAGGCATTAGTATCTCCATTTTCAAATAAGAATGCTGAGGCTTAGAAAGATTAAGTGGCTTCCTCAAGGTCACATGGCTAACAAATGGAAAATGGCAATATTCAAGCCCATGTCTGTTAACTCCAAACCAGGTTTTCCTAGGTCACACCCAACAAAACAGTGGAACAGTGGTTTATCACATAAGAATGCGCTTGTCAGTATACTACTAATAGCTACTAGAAGTTGGGAGTGTCCAGAAAAATCCTGAATATGTTGTATTAACATGGGCTAAATGGTTGGTTAGCCTCAAAGTTTTTCCAAAGACAGCTCCTATACTTTGCTTAACCAACCTGACACTTCCTGCTCTGCACTTGAGAGCTGGCACAAGCAGACAGGCAGACAAATGAACAGAAACAACAGGGACATGCCCATGTGCTCAGCCTGGCCCGGTGGGGCCGTCGGCCTCTGCCACATCCTCCCTAACTCACCAACACACACACACACTTCTGCTTTCACCCTCTTTTCTTCCCCAGTCTTCCCTCAGATTACACTGGGGTAAAACAAACTAAACAAAAACATGAGTGCTTACTGGGGGTGCAGGACAGCACCCCTCAACATCACCAGTAAATTGAGGACCGGTGCTTCAGAACTGCCAGGCCGGTCAGTTGTGATGGGTGAAGCCCATTTCTCACTGAGGCCACCTGAGCACCAAGAGTCTGGCACCCATCCACCCAGCAAGCAGAGCCCCAGGGACCTGGACACATTTGTCAGCAGGGGCAGGTCAGTTTCCCCTTCAAATCTCCAAACCCCAAAGGAATGAATATGCAAATGAAGAACCCGCTTTGCATTCACTTAGTGTGTGCATGCATGTTCCCCCTACAAATCTCTCTGGACTAAAAATACCTGCGCCCCACGCGCCAGAGAGCCCCATGCGCCAGAGACCGCTGACAAAGGGATTTGCATTTGCAGTCAGAACACCCTCAGATCACTTTTGAAATAACCTCTCTTCCATTTTAAACAGGTTGGTGGATTAATCATTTAGGCTACCGCCAGGAGGCAGCTATTAAGAAGGGTGGCAGGGACTGGCATTTTTCTTAAAAGGTTAAAAAAATATACTTATTTTCATTACAGTGTCGTGCTTTTTCTGGTTTAAAAATAAAATCCATTTGAACTTGGGCTTCTGTAGACAGACTGATATCTTCGGAAAAAGTAGGGTAATAGGAAATGTTTTTGGAGGGAGCAGGTTGTCCTCCCGATTTTTCTGGAACGGCAGGAGGACACTGCACTGCTCTGCTGTGACAGAGGGCAGGATGTGGATGGGTGGGAAGAAGGGCCAGCCTCTCTCCTTGGTCACCCAGACTAGGGAGTAGAGGGTAGGAGGAAATTGCAGGATCAATTAGCAGCCTGCAAGCAAATTAACCAGCAAATTAACTTTTTCGATGTCCAACTGTTTGTCCTCTTAAATACTGCAGTCCAACCAGTATGCTCTTTCCACTTTGCAGCAGGGCTGGGGAAAGAGTGTGGTTCAACTTGAGCTCCCCGGGCCTGCTTTCCAGCAGGCCCCAGGGGCTGGAGAATGCCCAGTGGCTTTGGGAGTAGCTGAGAGGTCACAAGGGCTAGCTCAGGGAAGCAGTGCCTTTGCATCAGGGACATCAAAGAGGGAAAGAGCCTGCTTGTGTCTGTGTGTATCTGTATGTGTTGTGTGCGTTAGTGTGTGTGACGCAGGGAATGGGATGTGGTGAGTTAGTGCTGAGGGCGCAAAGGATTTTTACACAGGGCCACAGGCCACAGGATCCCACACCAGCAGATGGCGCTGTGGGTACAAGTTTAAAGGAGGTGAGGCCTTGGGTTTGCGGGAGACCAGAGGTAATTATCCTGTTAAGAAAAGATCACACCCCATCTGCATGGAGAAGGAGAACCTCCTGAACATACCTAGGAGTACTTCTTCTCTCCTGAGGGGCCCATGTTGTTTTGTCTCTGTCGAATTGCTGGTTGCAACTAAATAATACCTTGTGTGGTTTTCCCTATTGGTTCACCAGTCCTCCTGCCATGAGTTAGAACTTCATAGTTTGGATGAACCTTAGAGTAAGTGGCTTCCCTTTTGTTTTACAAAGGAGGTGATGTGGCTTGATTCCCTGATGCTTCCCTCTCCCTCACTCTATCCCACCATTCTTTTGGGGGACCCAGTTTTGACATCACTTCTTCCCACTCCCCAGGAAACGCCTTCATTCCCTGACATCTGAGCTCAGCCAGTCCTCCATGAGCTGCTGCCCCTGCCCACAGTCTTTCCCTCTGCCACCCGCTGCCTGCTGCCAGGGGGAGTTCATCTGCCTGGCACAGCTCTGGTGATTCAGTCCGAGACACTTCAGCAGTCGGGGGAGACAGCCACAGAGTACTGGGCAGAGACTCCAGCCGCCAGCCTGGAAATAGCGCACCTTTCCCTCCCCACTTTTGTGTTTCTGCTCGCCCATTCAAGAGAAAGTGCAGCTCCTGGCTCTTTCCCACCTACACCCTGCACTCTGTCTCTCTGTTTGTTACTATTTTTTTCCATTTGTCTTTCTTTTATTTAACTTTCAAATGCCCCAATCTCATCCAATCTTTTTCACGTGCTGCCTGCCCCATCAAATCGTCCTGATAACACGAGCTTAAAATATGTTCTTGTTCTGAGCTCTCCACACCTTGCATCCAGTCGTTTTTAATCTGCCCCTTTTCCAAGATATTGTGGTTCCTCATATAGGTTACCCCCTACCTGGGAGGCGACTTACCTCTTCTTATTCCCCCGACTATTGTGTGGAGGAACGCAATAAAGCTTATGGATAAATTAACACAAAAATTTGATCTTACATGCTTTTTTCTTAGCTAGGCTTCAGTTTGAGGCAGCCTGTGGTGGTCTCTCTTCTAGCTCAGAAACAGGAGACCAGAGGCCTCTGTGTTTTCCACTGCCTAGCTGAATGGCCAAAAGCGACCACTCCCTCACTGAGCCCTCAGTCTCCTTAACCCTTAACTGAGGGCATTATTGGGATCAGGGATTTTTTTTACACTGCCCCCTAGTGGCTGACACATCCACCTGCTCATCCCTCTCCCACAGTTTGTTCAAAGAAAAAAGATGGGTTTTGCCCCTGACCAGGTGTGACTAAGTTGTTTGGGCATCATCCTGCAGGGCAAAGGTCGTGGGTTTGATTCCAGTCAGGGCACATGCCTGGGTTGTGGGGTCAGTTCAGGGTCGGGTACAATGCTTCTCTCTCACACTGATGTTTCTCTCCCTCCCCTTGGTGCTCCCTTCCCCTCTCTCTAACAATAAACAAACAGATAAAAAAGATGGACTATGGCTCCTGGCAGAAACTTACTGCCACCTCTTCTCTCCAACTCATGTCAAAACCCCTGTTTCAGAGAAAACCCATCACTCGCCATGTGATTCTAAGATTACTGTCTCTACCCGTCATCACGGGAAGATTTTTGTCTTCTCTTTGGGGGTGGGTATGGAGGAGAACCAGGAGCTGAGAACCTGCTGTCTCCGACATCTGCTGACACTCACTGGCTTCCCCAGGAAATTGGCCTGGCCTTCCCTCACTCGTCTTTTGAATCAAATAAAATGTAAAATTATTTCAGTTGACTAAGTTGATGCCAGCTTTCAGCCTCCCAAATGCTATTTCTAAAAATGTACGCTCTCATTTTATTTTAATCTTAGTAAGAGTGTAGACTTTCAGAAACAGAAGGAGCTCTTCGAGATCATGTGAAAGACTTCATTGTGGGTCTCAAGGGCTGCGGCTGCCCCACCTTTTCTCTCTGGTCTGGTCCTTCTTCATCTGAGCTCAGCCCTGGAAGTCGGAGGGGAGTAAACCCTGAGGCTACTCCTCCGCCCACCCGTCTGCCTCCGAACACTGCTGTCACACGAGCACTGTCGCATGCTCTCACTCCCCTTCCCTACGCCCTAGGGAGCTCCTCCGTCGTTGCTTCAGCTTTGGTGAGCTGGCGTTTACTGATCGCTGACTGTGTGTTATGTGAAAGTCATCTCATTTAGTTCACACCGCCGCTCTACAGTGTACATGCCAGTCTCACGGGAAGAGAAAACTGAGGCGTGAGAAGCTGAACTCACTCAACTAACAGCCCCAGCCTTCAACAGGTGAAGCTGAAATACGAGCCCAGGAATTCTGACTACACAACCTTGGCTTTTGTTCCCTTTCCTGCACTTTTGTGAAGGCAAAACCCTCGGGGAAGTAAAAAGCGTATCCCAGTGAGGTCACAGTGGAAAGAGAGCAGTCGAGCTCTGGGTGTGGACTGAACTGTATTGGTCCCTGGTTTCACCAATCATTTGTTGTATACTTTTGAAAAGGTTATCCTAATGTTTCTGAGTCTTTGTTTCTTTATTAGCAAATGGCAATATAATATTATTTCAAAATAATCGCACACTGACTGAGGTGCTAGGTGTGGAATGCCTGGTGGTGGTGCCTGGTGAGCATTAGGTACTCTGCATGTCCTCTGAGTGGAAGGTTTGGAAGTCCTTGCTTTACTTGGTGGGTACAACAGTCCCAGCTGGTCCTTTCTCTGCAGCTTAGCCCCAGAACCGACACCAGGTCGTGAGCCACTCTGCTTCATGCGGCGCCCATACGGAACTGTGAGCAGGATCGCTCTCTCCTCTCCACTGGGGCAAGAGGTACGTTTGCATTGTCAAGGTCCAAGGCACTCTATTTCCCTTGAACTTCCCAAGTGAAAAAATGCTGACAGAAAGACACCAACTTGCAAAATTTGGAGGCCAATTATCAGAGAGAAAATACTTAAAATAAAACACTTTCAGGCCAGAGTATATAGTGCTTCTCAGTCAGGAACAAGCCTCTGAAATGACCTGTGTGTACTGCTCAATATTTCAGTTTTTAAAAGATACCTCTGAGTTCCCCAGCCCACTGAATCCTACTGCATCCTAATATTTGAGATGGAAACTCAGATCTGTATTTTTAAAACATCCCCGTTTCAGAACGTTGTGCGAGGCATGGTGGAAGGTGCTGTGGTTGAGCCTATTTAAGGACCTGACCTAGCCTAAAAACGGAATCTGCAAGCTGCCGTCCACCGGGAGCAGATGGAAGAAAGCCCATCTGAAAGTGTTGTTATATATTTTATAAAACTGTAACTAAAGATACTGTCAGTTCATTATCTGTTGCCGCACATGCTAAAAAGTACCAAGAAAGAACGTGTGTGATCGTGTGAGCTGGTTTGCTTCTGTTTTAATCCGTGAGCACATTAAAACCAACATACGTTGTCTCTTAGTCTTGGCAGCTGAGAGCTAAATTTAGTGTTTAGTTGCGCTCAGTTGACCAGCCCAGGTGGTGCCTGGTATATTTCTTTCCTTATTCATTTTAACTGCTTTGTTGTTCCTGTTTTCATTTTTAGCTCTTCTGCTTTATATATATGTTAACATTACAAGCTGTCTCAGACCTTTTCTCTAAGTAGGTGGAATATAAATCATGAGTAAATAAATAAAACTACTGAGGCAATCAGTGACTTCTGAAAAAGTGGAGGTATCATAGGCAGGCAGACACAGCAGGGCTGGATATTATTATAATGGGTTTTTATACTTTGGTGATGGAATTATAGCTATTAGCTATGAAATATTGTTTATGCATTGTTTCCTGCTGTATGTTTATTAATTGATTTGTATAAACTTACATAAATAGTTTATCAATACGAATACTTGGCATTTATGGGCTTGTTTCTTCCAATTAATTCAAGGAGAAACCGAGTGACAGTATTGCACCTTCAGCTGTCCGCCCCATCCCCCCTCAGCAGCCCCATCCACCTTCCGCTGCTCCTCCAGGCTTGCCCTGGGCTCCCTGGGGAGCCCTTTTCTCTCTGCAGTTGTAACTGTGGTTCCCTAGGTCCTTCCTTTCTTATCATATACCTTGTCTTTTCTCTTGTTTTTCTGCAGCTTCTGTAGTTTCTCCCAATTAAGTATGAAAAGGTTCAGCCAATTTCAGACCTAAGACAGGGGAAAATGGTCCATGCATTTTAGGGACTTCAAGGCTTTTCATGAAGATGTACTTTGTATATAGCCAAAACTCCCTTGGCACTTGCATGGGCTTCCCTCGTTCTTCCACGCTAGTGGACTGTGTTTTAGTGCACCTAAGACTTCGTATTACCAAATCATTCTCTACTGAGGACAATTCTGCCCAATCCCAGATGCCCGCCAGCAAAAGTAAAGTAGACTCAGAGTGCAAACTGTTCACAATCAGGGGAGGAAGCAGAGCTCAGGCTGGAGGAACCAGCCTTACTTGACCTTCAGATAGTCCTTAAGTTTTACAGGGGAAAAGCACCATCTGGCTTTTGGGTGCGAAGCTTTGGAAAGATTATGCAGAAGGAGAAATAGATATCGACACACTTAGGAATGCCCAGATTCATCAATTTCTCGGTGTCTTTCTACCTTGCTTCATTTGTCTTGATTCCTGGACAGGGCCAGCGGCTGCCTCACATATTGGCTTGTTCAGCTAAGATCTATGTTCATCAGTTTTCCTTTCTGCAACAGACATCCTATTTGTATTACTGAAAAGTTACTTATCATTTTCTGGTTTTCTTTGTGATAGCCCAGCAGAGTTGGTATATCTCTGGGCCTGTGTGCAGGTGTAGCTGGAAGAATGGGGACAGTTCATATAATGAGTACAAAATACAGTTGCCATATTTAAGAACACATCCTACTGATGATTTATATTCTCCCATCAGCGCACAGTGGCTATGTTGGAAGCTGGAACTATTAAGATTTATTAATGAATTATGCTATTATATTGTTGTGTATTGAGCCAGATTTAAAATGCGCAGTGCTGGCACTTAAAACCAGCAGCAGAGTATTTAGTGACATGCCTCAGTAGTAGCTTCAGTGTAAAGAGAAAATAGAGATAAGGGCCTTCTTGATCTTACTGAGGCTCCCACAGTTTACATCGGTTGGGGAAAATGTGGCCCATCACCTCTCCTCCTGCACACAAATGGTGTCAGTCACTTGGACTGACAGCCCAGCGAGACAAAGAATGAGAACTGTGGAACTATGGCATGTGGCATGCTGGGTGTATTCATGTTTCTCATCCAGATTTTCAGTGATTTCTTTCAAGATGAACTGTTTTCATTATGCCATTTGGTATTCCAAGTGCCATTGTGGAAAACAAAAACAACAGCAGCAACAGTGAGATAACTGTAAGATATTCCTCACTAATGAAATAGTGCTAAGCATCATATAAAAATTAAATCTAGATTTCTGTACATTTAACTGGTCAAGTTTCCTAATTATAATATTCAAATCTTACAGGTCCCGACTTTTGGGGTTGTAGTTAAATCTTTACTGTTTTGCCACTTCTTGTGCATTCTCAGCTCTGGTCTATCAGTTGGCATAAGTCCAAATCTGTTTAGATAAATCTCTTTATTCTTTCAAAAACTGCCTAAATTATACTGTAATATTCTAAAATAGTTCATCTAAATGTAAGGAATAGAGTTTTTTTGTTTGTTTGTCTTTTGGTTTGGCTAATCCATGTCCACCAGATGATTGATGAAGGCCTTTATTACTGCCAAAATCCTCCTTCTGATCTACAGAAAGGATCAAAACACACAGATTCTCCATCCCAGTTTGGATTCTCTGTGACAGCTATACAGCTGCAGATAAGAACAACTTCGTTTTATATTGTGATCAGAAAAAAACTTAGCTGTGTCAACTGGTGGTCATGGGCATCAGTTCCAGCCAACAGGAATCCTCAATTTGGGGTGCAGTGAAGAAGGAACCTTTATTCAGTGAAAGACAGCTCAATGGTGATACAGCAGGGCTGAGAAAACAGCATGGCTGTCAGATAGCTCTGGGGCCAGGCAGCCCTGGGGCCAGGCCCTTCTCTGGCTAGACAGCTCTGCTCTGCTCCTTGGTCTGCTCTGCTCTTTTCTTTTCTGGTGAGACATCTTCCGTGTTTCAGTTCAGCGATGGAGACACTCTCTTCAGTCTTCAATGGAAAGAAAAGTGCACTGGAGACAGAAGTCCCCACCTGGGTCCCTAATTGGTCCATCCTCATGCAAATGAGTATGCCAAATACTTGAAGTTTGTTTGATCCAAAAGGCATTGTCCTGATTGGTCATAATAGAGCCACTTTGATTGGCCAGCTCCAATTGGATGGGGGGAAAGCCACAGTCCTATTGGTTGAAATAGAATTCCAGGAACTCTTTTATAAGGGCTGGCTCAGATGGCAGAAACACAGTGCAGGCAGTTCAGCACTGGCTTCTCCGTGAAGTGCAATCAGTGTGATAGACATCTCTGCAGAAATGGCTTCTGGGTTCTGTTTTTTAAAACCTGAGCCCAGTTAGCACCAGGAGTCCTTCTTAGTAAGTGTCTTTTTTACTTAGGGTTCACACATGTTAGCTTATTCTTCAAAGGATCAATTCAGTGAGTGCTTCCCTTTCCTGATGCCTCTTTGGATTTTAGGACCCAGTGGAGCAGCAGCTGGGAAAATGGCTAGAGCAGGGATTTAAGCTCCAACAGAATCAGTGCCACATCTTGGATCTCTACCTACCAACTGCAGTAAAATTATTAAAAAGTTACCAAACCTCTCTGAGCCTTATTTAACCACACATCAAATGAGATAAATACTTTCTCCTTTAAGAGTTTTCTCCTCATCACCCACTCTTCCCCACTTAAATGAAAACCCTAGTTTGTTGGTCTCATATATTGTGTTTCCTGGGAATGTTTTATGTAAAGATAGTTTTCTGATACTTCAAAAGAAGAAAATGATTGAACATTACACAGTGGTTGGCGAGTTTCTTGAGAGCAGGATTCATGGCTTATCTATTGCTCTGCCTTTAGACCCTACCAAGGACCTGGTATATGACATAGTAGGCTCTGAATTGATTTTGGAATGACAGATGGATGAATAAATGAATGAAAAAGTCTATAATAATGCAAAAAAATCTGTTGTTTCATGTCCCTTGGCCAAGCACTGTTATGGTTGCTGTTATACAGAAGTAGAATAGAAAGTAACTCAGAGAACCTTTTTGTAGGACTGTAAAATGTGATGGGTTTTAATTTACAAGAAGGCAGAAGGATCCCAATGCACTTTCCTATTTACAGTGTCCCATGTATAGCCCTGCACGATTAGTCATTGAATAAAGGCTTTGATAACAATGACACTGAAAATGACGGTAAACTTCTATTAAATAGTTTCAGATGGACATTGTCTCAGAGATGTATATAGCCCATTGGCAGAGAAAGACCTCTTACCCACTCATTTCTTTGTCCCTTTTTTTATTCCCTGTTATTCCCATTAGTGAAAGGCTGTTCAACTCCAGGGCTACTTTTTGGTCCATCCTCCTTTGGAGGGTGGAGAAGTGGCATCCTGAGGGGTGAAGGATGGCAGAAGCAGTAAGCCTGCTAAAAGGCAGAGGGAGAGGAGCCTTTGTGCAAGGGAGAGGTAGGCCAAGGGAGTGACACTTTATAATTTTGTTTTGAACTTCTCTGTTATTTCCAGTAAAGTGATATCCTTGACATTTTCTTGTGGCATTTGAAGTGGGGAGAAAGTAGACTCGTTTCTTTACCAGCTTTTTTTCTTTTTCTCCTTCTTCAAAGTGATTTATCTGGTCTTTGTCCAAAAGTCAACACTCCTCAGAGTCTAATGAACAGTGTGAGTGTCGCAGCAAGATGCACATTTGCGCGACATGCTGCGCGGGGGTGTGTGTACATGGATGTGTGTGCGTGCATGTTGAGTCAACATCTGTGGCCCACATGAGACAAAATGCTGTTACATAAAGCTTGTGATAAAGACCCCAGTCACCAAACAAGCTGCTGCTGCACACGAAGAGGCCCATTCGGGGATGTGCCTCTCATCCCTCACCACGTCCAAACTGTCCGGTTTGTGGGCAACTCACAGCCAATCTCTAATCTCCAGCTTGTCCTCAGATGCCTGGCCCTATTACTCACCTGATGTGTGATCGTGAAAAGACCAATTAATTTTAATCTTGGCCCAAGCAAAACCTAATTAGAAAACTCTTTTAGAAGGATAACATATGAGGCATTCCAAAGGCAAGAGCAGGTCAACTTCTGTCATGAGGAATGTCAGGAGACTGTATGTTTCTGTCTTCTCTCTGTGTGCTAGAACCACCTGTAAAGAGATACTACTTAGGAGCACAGCATTGCCAGGAGCTGAGAAGGACTTGGTTATGTGAGTGAAACATCACATTTCCTCTGTCTTTAGAATAAAAATTACTGTGGCTACGCCAGAAGAGTAGTGTAAGATTTAATGAAATTACATGTATAAACTACGAAGTGGTCTATGAACATAAAGTGTAATTGGTATTGAACTGATGCTTGCTTTACTGGAATTGTGTCCAACTCACTGACCTGCAATGGCCACTCTTTCAGCTCATGTCAAGTCTGCCTCATTAAAGATCAGTATTCCTCAGTGCTGCCTGCCAGGACTTGCCACCTTGCTTTTCCTCACCTAGCTTCTCTCACAGCTTGATCTGGGGCTTTTAAGGGCTAGGCTATCTTTAAGTTCACTCCTGGAAGGAATCTGGCCAGAATCTCTGACTTGCAAAAACCTCATAGAAATGTTCTCCTTTGCCAAAGACAGAATCCAGAGTACCAGAGACAGCAGCAGGTACCTGCTGCCCCTGAGGCAGCCCTTCCACCTCTCTGCTGGGAGGCAACACCCACCTGGCAGTAGTGAAGTATACTGATCCCAGGCAGGCTCAGATCTCTCTGGGGCCTCCATTGTTCTTTCTTTAAATGCTTACAGAATGAATGGAATTTGTAATCAGAAACCATAAAATGTCTGATTTATTACTTATCTTGATGACAATATTTAATAACTCGTGTATATTTCATTCCATCTTTCTAATGCTCTGCTGTGGAATTTTACTTAAAGGGATTTCATCCTCTATATCTAACTATCTTTGGCACAAAGTATACTTTGGAGTAAGCTTGGCAGAGATGTTGGGAGAACTCTCAGCTCCCAGCAAGTGGTCTGGGAATCTCAGATACTCCAGGCAAAGGCTAGCCTCCTCTCACGTGGCAAGATTCCCTCTAAACCTGTTATGTGAGGCTTGGCAAAGCTTCAATATCTACTTCCATGTCCAGAGAGTCTACATTTGGACATCGATTCCTTGGAGCCTTGAAGACATTTTCTTTTAAAAATTCTGGTACCTTGGGAAGGAAAATTTATTACCAGGTGGATTGGGGAATGATGTAATAGGTGATAGAAAGAAATGTCTTGTGAGAAGTAGATACAGAGTAGTAGCTGGTTGGGGGTGGGGGGAGGAAAAAGCTCAGGAGGGAAAAAAAGAGAGAGCCGGGGCCAACAGCTAAGTTCACACACTTAGTCATTGTATTGAGGGCGGGGGCAGACTTACCCTGTTAAACTCCAGTTCTGTCTGCCTGGGTGCACATCTCTTAAAAGAAAGCGGGTGTGTGCAGAGATCTGTCCGTAATGTCCTACCCCATCACCCCTAAACACCTTAGTGTTCAGCTCCCCCAGATAAGAAGTCTACCTTCCTTATCACCCAGACTGATAGGATATCAGTCTGATGCCAAAGCAACTTCCAGTCCACAGAAATCACTCATATGTCGCCAACTGTCACCACAGTGCCTCTTTTCCTTTCTGGCTCTGGATTTACATTAAATTCATTAAATTCAGTTGTTTTAACACACAGTGTTCTTCAATCTGGAGCAGTTGCTTGGCCTTCTGTCCTTCAGTCCTTTTCAGACTTTAAGCATATCCAGAGCTTCCATTCCACAGGGGGACCCTGAACTAGGTCTGTCCCATCGTCCTGTCCTAGCAGCCCCGGGCAGGACATCCTTGGCAGAAATACCACAAACAGTGCTGTGCCCTTTCCAGTGCACTGCGTTCGGAGGCACAGGGCCCCCTGTCCTCTTGGAGAGATGCTACCCTTGACTTTGTGGGCAAGGTAGTTAGTGCCTGACACCTTCCTTCACTGTGTGGAAGCGCTTCCTGAAAACAATGTGAAAAGTCTAAATTTGATGTTGCCTTGATGCCACACCCCACTCTTAAACCCCAATCTTCAGCATCTTTGTGCTTAAACTGAAGGCCAGTGAATGAGGTTCATTTAGCAGCAGAGGGCAAAACGCAGGGCTGCAGCAAGGTGGGGACAGGAGATAGTCTTACCTGCCAGCTCCACACTGCCATGCTGTCTGAGGGAGGATGTGACAGGCTTCAGATGCAAAATATCCTTAATTACATCTTTGAAAACATATTTATTGGAAAAATATTTATTTTACTTTTCACCCTTTGCATCAGAGGAAGAGATAAATTTAGCTACTTGGGGTCTTAGGCATAAACTTCCCCCAAATGCCTGGCTCACACTTCTCCAAATGCCTGTGCCTCTTCTCCTGCTGCCTTTTAAATAGTTGTCCCAAATTCCTTTCTTCCCTCTATACTTTATAACCTTCTTTATGTTTCCGGGGTCTGTGGCCTTAGAATCTCAGCTACCTGAAAGGAACATCTATATTATCAGGGGGTATTTTATTTTTTGTGTGCATGTGTGCATATCATTCATGATTTGTGTATTTGTTTTTTGTTTGCTTTTTGGTTTTGCCACTTTCAAGAATTACAATGGAAGAGTCAAGCCACAGTGGGCCAGAGATAGAGACTGGAGACACAGGAGAATGAATTTCCCTCTTACTATACTGCTTCTTTCTCGCCCTCCCCGACACATGCACATGCACACCGCCATCTGGGAAAATCTCTAAATCTCTTCTAACCCACCAAACAAATCATAAAACTTTCCATAAAGCAAAACCTATAGGATCAAGTGTGAGAGTGACTTTCCCCCTCCTTCTGTGCTGCGGTCCCTCCTGGCACCAGCTCTGGCTGCAGGACTTCTGGGCGTGCTCCGTTTCATGGCTAACAGACCTGAGTTCAGACTATATTCTAGTCCAGAGAAGGAGAGGACTCAGGGCGCAGAAGATCACAGGCTATAAATACCTTCAAGGTAACAATGCAAATGAGGGAAGGGAATTATTCATCTTCTTAGCAGGTGCTAGGACCAGGAGCAATAACCTGGAGCTGAGGAAGAGAACATTTAGGCTAGGGATTAGCAGAAAAGCTTCTCCCACAGGGTTTCCTGCCCAAGGTTCTGGACTTTGGAGTTCAATGCCAGGCACCAGCAACCGAAGCATGATAAGAGGCGTTGGGAAGACACCCCACCAGATTCAAGGTCACAGGGCTAATGCAAAGCTTTCTGGTTATTATCTGTATTCTGAGGATGACAGCAACGTAAAATCCTTTGCCTCAGGTATGTGATTTCAAACTTGGCTGTTCAGGAAACACAGAGGATGTTCAATCCTCTGTGACAGCTGAAGACCAACTGCCACCCAGTCTCACTCTGGTTTCCTTTGCCCCCAAAACTAGGGGTATCTATAGACAAACTCTGACCGCTAGCGCTCAGCCCTGATAGGTTCTTGTCCCCCATGCAAAATGGAGGCTCCAGAGCCAAACTTTTCGGGAGGGAAGTGCTATAGGTAGATGCTTCGAATATGGTAGGTGCAACAGAAATAAAATTTCAGTAAGAATTATTAATGATTAAATTATTACTTGGCTGATTTCTAAATGTGTCTTGCGTCCTCAATAAAAGTGTTACATGGACTAGAAGAACAAGTAAGGACGTGCATGTGAGATCCACCTGGGTTTGAGTCTCACAAGCTGGGTCAAAGATGAACAAGAGTCTCCTTGGCCTCTCTGAGTGTGAAAATCTAAGATTATAATGCCCGCTTACACAGCTGGTATGAGGCTTAGGTGAAGTAGTTAATTAATGCACGCTTGTTACATAGCAAACATATAGTTTACCAATTTCTCTCTCCCCTTACTGCTATCTACCTTACCCACCTTCCAAGAAGGGTGTAGACTGCCACATTTGTGGACTAAATTACATACATGTACAAACACCTGTGTGTTATTTCTGTTCATTTCTACTATCATTAGTTCAGGACATGCATTAGTGGTAAAAATTATTACTGTTGTTAAGTAAACGTGGGTCTAGGCTTTGGTGACCTCCTCAGGGCCCTCCACCTTGAGAGCTACAGGAGCACAAACACTTTGGGCCAGTCCCCTACCTTGTGGTGAATCTCAGAGCATACAATGGTGACCTGACTTAGAGCTACTCATCTGGGACCCAGACACCACTCAGCAAGTGTGATACCTACCTGCCCTTTTTAGTGCGGACACTTTCATCCGAAGGTCAGCTCCTCATTCTCCTACCCTGGTCCTGATTCAGCCAGGTCTTTCTCTCGTGTCCAGGGGCCACTTTAATTGCAAGTGCAAACTGCTAATTTGCAGCTATCTGGCATTCCTAACTAGGTCACTGCTGCACAGGTTCCTTATTCAGAATCTCCTCATTGAATCCTTTCTCCCAGACTGCTTCTTGTCCTAGGAAGTGTCCAACCATATAAGGCATCCATTAGTCATAGACTGAATTTCCGGAGCCTCCATGGAACTTGTCAAGCCCTTCTTATTGAAAGGAACTCAGTATATCTGCATATGATCTGCTTTCCTATGCAGACATCCTATATTTTTCAGCCCCAATTTCACTATGTTCTTATCTCCTGCAAAGGCCTTCACTCAGCTTACCAACTGAGTTTAGGTCTCCAGTATTTATTATTTGCCTTTTATTAAATTGTCTTCACTAACACATATTGAGCAGTTACTATTTCAAATTAAGGCAATATAAATATAGGCAAATATAATTATTTTTACAATCTTGAGTTCCAAGAGTTTGAGGAGGCTTTGTAGTTGTGGAAAGTCCATGAATTTGGAGTCAGAAACAGTGTGTGAAACTGAAACTGGCCATTTATTAACACTTTGATCCTGGGCAATTTACTTGATCCTGCTGAATTTTAGTTTGAGGATAATAAAACCTAGAATAAATACAAGAAGGATTGTGGGGTTTAAATCACACACACACAGAGCGTCTAACACAGAGCAATCAATAAGTGGTAGACACTTGTATTAAAGGCCCATTGAATAAACTGTACAAACAGCAAGAGCGCGCATCACCCTCAGACTCCCTCATTAAAAGTTAAAAAAGGTCCTGAGGAAGTCCAGAGCACAGACAAATCATCCACAACCTTCTTTTAGGGAGGACCAAAGAGGCTTTAGAACTGTCATATTTTCAACCTGTAATTCATTTCTTTCCAATCACTGAGTACCTTGCCTATACACTGTTCAGTGCTGGTGATGGGGTGATAAAACAGGTGAAAGTGAGGAACAAGCTGTACCCCCCGGAGAAACAGGGCTATGAGATGTGAAAGAGTATCAAAGGACACGAGGCACATTGTTCAGGACAGGAAGCTGCAGGGTGAGGGCGAATGGTCTGCTAGGATATCTCCATCCTAGCAGGGAAAAATTTCACACAGCTTGCTTCTCTTTGCCTAATGTGAATTAATTGGGGTATAGGAATAGAGTGAAATCCAGGAAAGCTTCACAGAGAAAGGGGATCTATATATGGAGAGAGAGACGGAAACAAAGAAACAGAGGGAGAGATTTATTTTGAAGAACTGGCTCACGTGACTGTAGAGGCTGGCAAAGTCACAGCCTGCAGAGGGGGCCAGCTGCCTGGAGACTCAGAGAAGATTCAAGGGGGTCTGAAGGCAGGAGGCTGGCAGAATCCCTACCTCTCCAGAGGAGGTCAGTCTTTCTTTTTGTCTTTTTTCTTTACATTTAAAATTTTTTTCAATTATGGTTTACATTCAATATTATTTTGTTTTAATTTCAGGAGTACAGCATAGTGGTCAGACAATCGTGTCCTTCCGTAGTGTTGTGCCTGGTACCTCTAGTACCCAACTGGCACCATACTTAGTTATTACAATATTATTGACTATATTCCCTGTGCTGTACTTTACACCCCACAACTATTGCAGAACTACCAATCTGCACTTCTCAATCCCTTTCACCCAGTCCACCCACTCCTCTCCCCTCTGGCAACCATCAGTCTGTCCTCTGTATCTGTGAGTCTGTTTCTATCTTGTTTATTCGTTTATATCATTCTTTAAATTCCACACACGAGGTCTGTCTAGGAAAAGTACAGCTGTTGCTAATATAACAAGAATGGTTTACGTGACATCGATGTAACCTGGCAGTCAAGGAGAGCGGGCTGGAATGCACATACACAAACAATGATGACTTCACTGTATTAGTCAGGGGAGCAGTAGATGCCACTGAATGAGCAGGTGTATTGTGTGGCCATTGCATTCAAAATGACTGAGAGAGTACAGCAACAAATCTGCATCAAATTTTGCACTAAGCTTGAACATTCCTCCATGGAAACTATTTATGTGATTCAGAAGGCTTTAGAGGGTGATGCAATGAGTGTAGCACCAAAAAAAGTGTGGCACAAACACTTCAAAGATGGTTGAGAATCTGTTGAAAGTGATCTGTGTTCTGGAAGGCCTGTAACAAGCAGAACACCTGTGAATGTTGAATGTGTATGGGCTGCAATCAAGAAAGATCAATGAACTGTGTGCTTATTTTGAAGGGGACCGAGGCCTCATTGTCCTATGTACATGTTTCTTGTAGCTTGTATCTTCTTCAATAAATGTCTCTATTTTTCATATTATATGGCTGAATACCTTCTGGACAGGCCTCATACAAGTGAAATCATATGGTATTTGTCTTTTTCTCGCTGCCTTATTTCACTTAACATAATACTCTCTAGGTTCATCTGTGCTGTCACAAATGGCAAGATTTTGTTCTTTTTTTATGTCCAATAATATTTCATTGCATACATGTACCACTGCTTTTTTATCTACTCATCTATTAATGGGCACTTGGCAACCCAGATCTTGACTTGCTTCCATATGTTGACTACTGAAAATAACTCAAAGAACTCTGATATAAACATAGGGTCTCATCATATCCTTTTGTATTAGTTGGATTTCTTTGAATATATACCCAGAAGTGGAAATGTTGGGTCGTAAGGCAGTTCCATTTTTAATTGTTTTGGATAACTCCATACTGCTTTCCACAATGGCTGCCCCAATCTGCATTCCCACTAACAGTGCATGAGGATTCCCTTTTCTCCACGTCCTTGCCAACAGATGTTGTTCGTTGATTTATTGATAATAACCATTCTGACAGGTGTCGAAATGATATCTTGTGGTTTTAATTTGCATTTCTTTGATGATTAGTGACATTAAACATCTCTTCATAAGTCTATTGACCATCTGTATGTCCTCTTTGAAGAAGTGTCTGTTTAAGTCTTTTGCCCATGTTTAAAATGGCATTTTTTTTTGGTGTTGAGTGTGTGAGTTCTTATAAAATTTGGGTATTAACCTCTTATCAGATGTATGATTGGTGAATATGTTCTCCTATTCAGTAGGTCATCTTTTCATTTTGTTGATGGTTTCCTGTGCAAAACCTTTTTAGATTGAGGTAGTCCCAGTGTTTATTCTTTCTTTAGTTTCCCTTACTGTAAGAGATATCAGAAAAAAAAATATGGCTAGAAGCAATGTCCAAGATTTTAGTGCCTATGTTTTCTTCAAACAATTTTATGTTTTTGAGACTTGCATTTAAGTTTTTAATCCATTTTGATTTTATTCTTGAATACATATAAGAAGATGGTCTAGTTTTACTTATTTTGCATGTATCTGCCCAAATGACACAACACCATTTATTAAATAGACTGTCTTTACCCCCTTGGATGTTCTTGCCTCCTTTATCATATTTTTATATTGAATTTATTGGGGTGACATTGCTTAACAAAGTTATATGGATTTCACGTGGACAATTCTGTACTACATCATCTGTATATTATATTGTGTATTTACTGCTCCAAGTCAAGTCTACTTCCATCACTACTCATTCCTCCTTTACTCTCTTCTACTTCCTTTCACTCCCCTTTCCCTCTGGTAACCATCATACTGTTATCTGTGTCTATGAGGGGTTTTTTTGTTTGTTTGTTTGTTTGTTTTTTTTTACTAAATCTCTTCACCGTTTTGCCCCAGGCTTCAGGCCCACCTACCCTCTAACAATTGTAAGTTTCTTCTCTGTATCTTTGAGTCTGCTTCTATTTTGTTAGTTTATTTTGTTCATTAGATTCCACATATAAATGAAGTAACATAGTACTTGTCTTTCTCTGACTGGCTTATTTCTCTTAGCACAATACTCTCCAGGTTCATTAATGCTGTAGCAAAGGGTAAGATTTCCTTCTTTTTTTATGACTGAGTGGTATTCCATTGTGTAACTGTACTACAGCTGTTTTATCCACTCATCTATTGATGGGCACTTGTACTGCTTCCAAACCTTGGGTATTATAAATAATGCTGCAACAAACATAAGGGTGCATATATGCTTTTCAATTAGTGTTTTGGGTTTTTTCAGATATGTTCCCAGAAGTGAAATTCCTGAGCCATAAGTCAGTTTCATTTTTAATTTTTTTAGGTAACTCCATACTGCTTTCCACAGTGGCTGCACCAGTCTGCATTCCTACCAACAGTGCATTAGGGTTCTCTTTTCTCCACATTCTCACCAACACATTATTTGTTTATGTATTGATAATAACCATTTGCGCCAGTGTGGGGTGATAGCTCATTGTAGTTTTCACTTGCATTTCTTTGATTATTGGTGACATTGAACATCTTTTCACATGTCTATTAGCTGTCTGCACATCCTCTTTGAAGAAGAGTCTATTCAGGTCCTTTGCCCATTTTTTAATTGGATTATTTGTTTGTTTTTGTTTGTTTGTTGTTGGTATTGAGTCACATAAGTTCTTTACAAATTTTGGATATTAATCTTTTAACAGAGGCAAATATGTTACCCCATTGAGTGGGTCATCTTTTCACTGTGTTGATGGTTTCCTTTGCTGAAAAACTTTTTAGTTTGATATAGTCACGTTTCTTTATTTTCTCTTTTACTTCCCCTGCCCAAGGAGATATAGAAGAAAAACTATTGCTATGAGAAATGCCTGAGATTTTACTGCTTATGGTTTCTTCTAGGATCTTTATGACTTCAAGTCTTATATTTAACTCTTTAATCCATTTTGAGTTTATTCTTGTGTATGGTGTAAGAAGGTAGCTTATTTTCTTTTCTTTTTTCTTTTTTTTTCCTTTTTGCATTTATCAGTCCAATTGCCACAGCACCATTTATTACAGGGGTCCGAACACTCAGGCTGCGGACCAGTACCAGTCTGTGGCCTGTTACGAATCAGGCCACACCCAGGAGGTGAACAGCAGGTGAGAGTTCAGCTAGTGTTCAGTTGGTTATCTAGGTTGATTGTTCTATATTTTATTTGTAATTCCAGTTTGGTCCTGGGAGGAGGTGAATGCAACTTCCTCCTACTCCATTGCCATCTTGGATCCTCCCAGTCTTCTTATTAAAACCTTCCACTGATTGAATGACACCCATTCACAGTATGGTGGGCCATCTGCTTTACTCAAAGTCTACAGATTTAAATGTTAGCCCCATGTAAAGCTCCTTTCACAGAAACACCCAGATATAAACATCTAAATGTCCAGGTGTTGTGGCCAAGTCACATTGACACATAATACTAACAACCATCCCAGCATCACAGAGAAGTCACTTCATGACATGCATACTTAACTCTGCTCACTGTAGCTCTGGAGTGAATCAGAGAGTGGGGTTTGGACTGAGGCCGGCATGAGGAGGTAGGTGTGAGGGGGAAGCCTATTCTCAAGTGAGTTGAGAAAGTGGGAATTTGCAGAATAGAAAAAGAAACAAAGTAAATAGTCTCTGTAATTTGTGATGGGTGTTGACGTACATGGTTTTTAGCCTAATTATAGAGAATCTTGAATCCCATGTTGAAAAGTTTAGGCTTGATGAATAAGCAATTGATAATAGTTAAGAGTTTCTACTTCATTTTATTCCTTTTTTAAGAAATAAGAAAAGAGAAAAGGGATCAGAGAAGGGATCAAGTTTAAGAAATCATGGTTGTCTGGTGTCAGGCTGTATTAAGTGCACAGAAACCATGCCCGCTGGGATAGAAAATGTGTGGCACATTCTGCTTCTCTGTGCACTGGACAAATGGCCGTATCAGGGGAGGAGAGAACTCTGTCCTTATCCTCATGCCCAGGAAGTGGCCCAAGCAGCTCCCATAAATGAGAACATCAGGGATGTCTTTTTATTTGCTGCTTGTATAGACCTACACAGCAGCACATAACCTTTTCATGCCAATTATAGTGCATCTCAAATAATTAAAAAGAAAAAGTCAAAACATTAATATTTCATATTCAAAGGCCATAATATCGCCACTCTCCTTTCCAAAGCTGGTGATAGAGAGCTTGTGGACTTCCCTACCAAACCACTATAAAATCCAAACAGAAATCACAGGTGGGTACATTCCCATCCAAGGCACCAGGAATCAGGGTCTCTCCAGATCATGGCCAGATTCCTTAGGACCTAAGTTAACCTCCTTTTTTTGCAGCAAAAGGGAAGAAGAGGCATCATCAAATCTTTGTACAGGGGAATGACCTGCTGTCCATAGGCTGATGATATAGAATGGGAGGAGTCTTACCTGTAATTAAATGACACTGTGTGTGTGTTAAGGAGGTACATATGGTGGCTACAGATAAAATTTAATGTTTATTGAATACTTAATATGAGGCAGGAGCTATTCTAAGACCTTCAAAGGAATCAACTCATTTAATGTTTACAACAATTGTATGAGACACTATCAGTTTTTTATTTTATAGATAAGGGAACTGGGGTGTTGGAAGTTATTAATATGCCTAGGTTCTCACAGCTCAAAAATGGCGGAGCCAAAATGTGTGACTCTGGAGGCACGACTCGATTCCTACACCATGGTGCCCACCTAGCTTCAGCTGTCCGGTGAGGATGTCATCTGTGGAAAGTATGACTTTTCACAAATAAAAGATTTTGGGGTCTAGTACAGGTGAACATTGGAGTCCAACACAGGCAAACATTGGGTTCCAAATAAAATACCAGGGAGCTACAAGAAAGAGCACATTGTGGGAAATTGGGGCAAGAGGGAACATGAAGGAAGAAGGAGAACAATCTTATCTTGAGTTGTTGAAAGGATCATGCCCTTGAGAGAGGGACTGACAGATCCCAGATAAACTATCCCCAGTGAGTTTCTGGGACATAGCACTCGAATGCAGAGAAAGATGACTAAGGTCCTTTTTTAGAACTTTGTAATTGCTAATAACTATTGAGTGCTTCCTGTGTGCCAGGTTCTGTTCTTAGCCCTTTAGAGTTATTATCTCCTTCACCTTTACCTCCAACAACAAGGCAGGTATGGCTATGTCTCTGTTATCCAAAAGAGAAAGTTGAGGCATGAAAAGTTTCAAAATATGAGCCCAGATTTACAGCCAGGTAACAGCTAAGCTGATCTGATGCTTTGACTCATGGATTTGGGCCTGAGCTATGCAAATTCTCACCCTAATGTGAGGATTAGTCTTTAACAGTGGACCAGGGTTGATGGAGGTCTCAGATTTGAGGAGTACATTTGCAAAGGCTGGGCACCAACTATTCATGGCCTGGGAAGCAGGGTGGATAGGATTAATCATTCAGTTATATTGAGCACTCAGTACATTTCAGACACTGGGATAGAACACTGGAGAGGCAGAAAGGGCTCCTGGAGCTTATGGAGCTTATGGCTTCATAGGAATTCCTTGTAAGGAAAAGAAAAGAGAGAGCTGGCATATCCAGAAAGACCAATCTAGTGTGGCAGGGCCAATCCCTTTAACCAGCACTTCTTACACTATCCCAGGCAGGTGGGGGCCCCACAGAGAGCCTGCTGACACATAAAAATGGCCTTTTGCATTTCTGCTGACACGTCATCTGTATCTGATGGAGCAACATCTTCATTATGAAATTACATGAAAATCCTGATGCACAGACTAATAGATCACATCCCACATTCTTCCTCAGGAGCTGAGCAACAAAAACAGCAAAGGGCAAGGAATAAAGACAGAGCCTGGCCCCACCTCATCCAATTCCACTTTCATACCCACCTGTCCTCTCCCCATAAACATCATTAGCTCGCAGAGGGAATGATGTCTCATTGCATTATCAGCCACAACCAGTGGGTAAATTATAGAACAACTAGATAACTTTATATAAGAAGTTCCCTGGTGCAGTATTTCTTCCTGTGCACCTAGGACCTTATTTCCAGCACAAGAGTGAGCAAACTTTCTCTTTAGGAAGTCTGCATACGGAAGTCATTGAAGATCAGGGAGCTGGAGTTGACAAAAAAATCAAGCAGACATCCTAAAGACTCTTTGATTCATTCTGCCCCACACAGGGCAGGAATGGGGGTGGGTAAATCCCTCACTGAGAGACTGAGCCCCGGCTCCATGCCTTTCCTTCACTCTCTCTGGTTTTTCCAGCAGACATCTGTTTACCACACTGGCTCCATCAGCTGCACTGTTTCAGCCTGTTGCACGAGGCCATGCTGGGCACAAGCAGGGTTCAGTGCAGTCAGGGCCCAAGTGGGATTTCCCCCTGTTTGGTTACTCTGCCCTAGCTAAAAGCTTCCTTTTCCTGCATCCCTGGCATCTGCCTCTTTGTATTGATGGTCTCTACCATGAAAATCACCGACTCCCCTTGAATAAAACCAAGCCCATACGTTCACGGCTGGCCATGGAGAGAGAACTTCCGCTCTGGCTGCAAGGGCTGCTGAAGCTCCTGGCTGTCTCTAATCTCTCCACATTCCCCTCTTGACTCACCCTTCTGCCTAGGGGTGCAGTGGGGGGGGTCTATACTAAGGGAAGTCTCGTAGCTGACCCCAGCTTGGGTTCTAGTTTTTAGTTGCTGGAACAGACCACTCTCTGATTTGGGTTGTTATTTTTGCTCGTATTTGTACTCTACATTTGAATGACTGTGACCGTGACAGAGCCACCCTTTGCTAACAGCTATTTTTTACCAGAAAGGAGGAAGGGGCTCCCACAGGCCCCTGGACCTGGGTTTCTCTGGGAACTGCTCCTGTTCCTGCAGTTTCCATCTATCTCCCCCACCCTGGTTGGCATTAAGGGCTCTTTTATAGAGTGCCTACTATGAGCTAGGCACTTTCATGTGCATTATTTCATTTAACCTTAGGGTAAACCTGTAAGTTAAAACTATTATTTCCATTTCTCAACTTGGGAGCCTAATGCTCAGAGTAGTTAGGTCATTTGCTCAAGGTCAACTAGCTAGTAAGATCCACGTCAATATTAACCAAAAGCCCCTGATCTTTCTGTACTTTTGTACCTAGGTCCTTTTATCTTCCCCTTGCCCATTACCTGCCCATTACTAATCCATCTCAGTTCAGGCCCCAGTCCATTGCATTTCTCCTCACCTCTACTTTAAGACTTTGGCTTGAGACTACATATTCTTCCAGGCCCTCCCTTTATCTCCCCAGCAACCTTCTAACCAGACCCAAGGGTGCCGACTCCCCTCTGACAAGACTGGATCTAAGCTGCTGATGTTATGTGGGGAGTCACCTTCCATCTCCATGTGAATGACACACCCTCAGTCCACAGTGTTTTGGCAAACCTTTAATAGGCAACATTTATCCTTTAATGCTGAAAATTCTACCCTTCTGTCCGAGGTTGGCTGAGCCTTTGGGATTTGGGGAAATACTGGTTCGTAGGCTAGTAGGGGATCTGTGATTAACACCTGAAAACAGAGGAGAATTTAGGTTGTGGGTCACTAGTATGCAGGGAATACTGATGAGCCATGGGCCCATTCCTCCAAGGACTGGAGAAGCCAGCTTTGCTCCTGATGTGTCTAACAAATAAGCCTCAGTCGCCAGGTGCGTTAAGAGAGGCACTTACCTACATGCGCCCACTGGCACCAGAGACAGCATTCTATGGCAGGTGACAGAAACCTAGGCAACACAAACTTAACTGCAGAGCATGAAGTCCAGAGGCAGGCAGACGCCATGAGGAGCAGAGTCATGATGTCATCAGCATCCCAGCATCTTCTTATCTTCTCTCCCTGCAATCTTCAGTGTCGGATTCTTGTCAGGATGGTTGAGAGATGGTTGCTTCACCTCCGCTCTCACTTTGGTTTCTGTGTAGGGGGAAAAATAAGAAGTTAGGCGGGGGAAGAAGAGGTGCCAAAATCAGGGAAGCCGCACTATCCTAAAAACCTCTGGCAGGTTTCTACTTTCGGACCACTGGCCGGATCCTTGACGCGTGGCCACTCCTCCACTGCATGGAAGTTTTGTTGGTTAGGTCCTGACCTAAACCAACTCAGAAACAGAAGAGTAAGAACGATGGGAAGAGCACCTGTTGGGCAGAAAACCAGCCGTGCCTGCCGCTTTCAGCGATCTTTAGCCACCTAGACTTCTCCAGGCAGAGAGGAGCACTGGAAGGAAACTCTAACACGTACATGGCTCTTCCAGACAGAGCCCTCCAAGCTGCTCGCACTGACTGAGACAAAGGTCCGTAACAGTCAGTCAGTTTCACACTGCTGCTCAGGGCTTCTGCGCTGCCCTACTGAGGTTTGGATAATGCATCCACGCTCTATTTTTACAGCTCCAGTGAATCCCCATTTACCAAAAGAAAAAAAAAACATAGAAGAAAGCCACATGGGGTCCTTCTTTCCAGCTTCCCTTCTCACCATCCCTGACACACAAGTAAATTCTCATTGTTTCTTAAACAAGCCATGATTGTTTAAAGCTCTGTTTCTTTTTTTTTTTCCTATTTGTTGCTGCAAATAATCTGATCCCTCTTCTCCAGTAGGCAACTTTCTACCTACCCTCCAAAACCCATCCCTTCTCCTAAGTGTTCCTCAACTCTTTTGATCCTTAGGTGACCTCATCTCCAAAATGTCAGACTTCCTAGATATCACTGTCTTAGCTCTCATCATGCTGTTGGGAACTTGGTGCATATCTGTCTGCTCCATTAAGTTGTGCGCCACTGGAGGGCTCACACAAGCTCTTACATGGCACCGTACCCCTCATATCCAGGTAGTGTATTTTACTTACTAGCTACATTGTATTTACTTATTAGGTCATTGCAATAGCACTGTTCTAGGCACTTTATGTGAAGGAGGTACTATTATTCTTAGCCCCATTTTACAGATGAGAAAACCAAGGCAAGAAGACTCACCACATTTATACCCTTAGTCAATGGGTATAAATGAACCTTGACTTCTGGCTCTAGCACCTGTGCTTTTAGAAAAAAATCAAATATTTGGCTAAAGGAGGAATAATACCATGGACTTTGCCCAGCATGCTTTAGGAAGGGCATCTCATACATGCTAAAGAGGAACAAGTCCTTCATTCCTCTTTAGCATATGACTCACTTTAGACCCATCTGCTGGCACAGTTCTCCTGCCGTAAGCAGTGAGCCCATCACAGGTCAGAGCTGACCTCCTTTGGGTTCAGTCTCAGATTCAGTCCCTTCAGGTCAAAAATCCCATTGTGGAATCTTGACATGGCTCCCTTGTGGAGCCTGCTTCCTCTTCCTCCCTCCCACCCTTCCCCTCTCTCCCTCTCTCCATTTCTCTGTCCCTCTGTCTCTCCCTCCCTCTGTCCCCCTTTCTCCTTTTCTCTAAGCCTCCCCGCCTTCACAAATGTAAAATCCCCACAGCCTTCTCTGATGCTGCCAACCACAGGTACTCATGAACAGTCTTGTTCCAAATCCTGCCTCCTATTTTCATATTTCCTGTGGCGTTTGGTAGAAATAGCAGAACAATTGCTCATCCACAGGGGGTAAAGGCAGCTGAATTTTATATAATTAAATGTTAAAGTGACAAAGTCTTCAGCCTGTGGAGGAAGCAGAGGGAAGGGATGATGGGGCGGTGGGGGGTGGGTCTGGGTGTGAAGGAGAAGCCTGGGCTCAGGCTGCACACTGGTGATGCTGCGCCCAGTTTCAACCCTGCAGCACAACCTGAGCCTTTGGTTTTGCCTCATCTCCTGTGGAGTTACAGCAACAAGCTCCTCGTGGTGAAGAGTTCTCTGCCAAAGACTGTGGCATTTCCTGCTTCCAGAGGGGCCTCTGGATTTTAAAAGTGTTGATAACGCATTGCCATCTTCTGCACTGGTGGAAGAGGAAAAACAGCAGTTCATCTCCCAACAGGAACATTCTTAGCATGATGAGGGACAAAGATCAGAAACATCTGTCTGTGGCAAGCAAGCTCAGAGTCTCCCCATAAACACAGGTTTCCATGAAAACCAAACAAAGGAACCTAAGAGAAAGGCCAGACACATTCCACGGCAGCTCCATTTTAAGCATCTGGGGCCTCATTCCTTTTAAGGGCAGGGACTGGAGGGCAGGCTAGGGCCAGGGCTGCGCCCCACTGCACAGGGGCCAGCCTCCCCCAACCCCCTTCCCCATGCAGGGGTGCCCAGGTACATGCACGAAGGCCATTTGTTTCTTTGATGTGTGCTAAGTGAAACATAATTACCCACTTTGTCACATTGCATGTGACTTTGAAGGCCCAGTGTGTGGGTGTTTTTTTTTTTTAAATACATTAAAATGTCCTCAAGGAGAAACTGTTCTTTGGGGGGTTTGTTTCAGGACTTCTACATGGTTTTAAGCAACAGAAGCACCAGAGCAGATTCTCCCACTTAGGAGCAGCTACTTCCCTATTACCTACAAATAGATTTTTAAAAAGAGACAAGACAGGGGAGGCACATCCACAAGGCTTTAAGGAGGAAAACAGGACGGTCAGGAAGGAAACACTAGGGCAAAAGCCCACTGCAATGCACAGCTTGTATGTGAAAATTGTTTCCAAAACAGAGGATTGGTGTCTCTCAGGATCCCTCTCACGTCCCACTTACGCATGCACTTAGTGCCTTTCTCAAATCTCCAGGACTCCAGCCCCATTTCTCTGCTCCGAGAAACTCCTCCTTCCCAGAGGTGCAGAGCTCCTTCCCCAAAGCAGCTTTCATCCCTCTTCCCCAGGACCCCGCTCCCTGACCCAGCTCCCTGACCCAGCTCCCCTTCTAGAGGAGGGCAGCGCCTGGCTACTCTGAGAGAGCACATGTGTACACACACGTGCACCCATGCAGTACACACAGACATGCTATGACACACGCCATGCCCTTGACCCTTGGAGCCTTCACTTCTTTGTGGAGACACACTCTAGACCCCATGGTAACTGAGCTTCCTAAACACATTTTCAGCCTATAAAGGTTGCTAGGAATCAGGCTGTGAGTTTCCTTAAATGCGAAGCCTGCTCATTACCGCAATTAATTGGCATTGCTGCACTAATCGTAAGGTGGCCTGCCTGTAACAATGGCAGCAGTGGCCTGCTGTGGGGAGGGGGAGCAGCGGTGGGGGCTGAGCCCGGCAGTGTCCACAGTGGAGGACATAAGAAATCCATATGCATTTTCATCTTTTGTAAAACAAGGTTGCACTGTTGGGCTTATATTAGCAATTTTCAATCATCTTTTATTAGTGTTAGATTGATTTTCTGTTCATTTTTTAAATGTATTAAACCATAATAAACTGAAGAACTTTTATCCCTGGTCAACTGATTGAAGATATCACCTCCCAATTGCTTATTAAGCAGCTTGAATGAGCCCCTCATGAAAACCCTCTTGAAGGGGAACAGATGAGCACTAAGTGAAATGGTTATCTCTAAACTGAAATTGGCTTATCGGTTCTATCTGGACCACTTTTGGCCATCAAACGGCAGGTGTCGGGGATTTGTCAGACCATTCACTTACTCGGACTGTCATTCTGGTCTTATTCTAGGCAAGTGCTTCACTGAGCCCAGGGTGCAAATAAATTTCAGCCCTCTGGTCCAAGAACTTGTCTCAATCATGTCAGCTCCCTAGGCCTCCGTTTCCTCATCTATAAAATTAGTACATTGAGTTCGTTGGATTAAATAGTCTTTTCAGCTGTAAAGTAAATTGATCTAATGAAAAGACAAAGACCCTTCTAACAATGAGATTAGCTTCTTGTAGGGAAGGTGCTGTGTCTTTACACCTAACTATAATGCAGACAATATGTTTTCTACATTACAGGAGACTTATGATACTGCAGGGATTTAGAAGAGAAAGATGATTTCTACCTTGAATCATCAGAGGGGACTCAATGGAAGGGGGGTCATTCGAGGTGTTTCTAGAAAAGTTAGTGTTTTATTATTAACAGAGATAGGGCCTAGGATGGGCCTTACCCTGTGATGGTCACATCTCACTCCTGGGAAGCAAGAAAAGGGGACCTGGGATGAGGTATGCTGTCATGAATGGCAAAGACAGAGCCATTTCAAGAAGAAGAGTATTCCATGGGACCCCATGTGGCCAAGAGATCAAGGGGCCTACCTGTTACATCCTGAGCAAGCACCGCTTCAGAAAACAGGCCCCTGGGCCTCCAGACAGGCCATCTGTGAGACCACCCCAAGGTGCTCTTCCTGGTGGGAACTGTACCCAGGCTCAGGGGGTCTATACATCCTGCTTATTGTTCTGTGGACAACAAATCTGCTTTTGAAGAAACTCAGAAGTGACACACTGGGAGAAGAATGGCAATCCCAGTACAGGTCTCAGGCATTTCAGACTGTCTTTTCTTTCCCTGTGACATAGGCTCTCACAGGGCCTACTTCTTGAACATGGCTCTGGTTCACGTTCCAACCATCTTTGAACTCTCATCTTCCTTTTGTCCCCATAAGTTATGCCCATTATCCCATCTGGGTGCTCCACATCCTCCCTGCCCACATAGCTTCTACTCCATAGTAAGGGACTAGATTCTTGCACTTATTGATCCACAGTCAAGTAACATGAGTCTTGAATTTGGAGTTAGAAGTTTGGATTTGAGACCGAAATTTTTCACATTCTACCATGGGAATTTTGTCAGCTTCCTTTACAAGTGTATACCTCAATTTGCTCATCTGTTAAGTGGGGACAATGCTTCTTCTGGACAGGGTGATTGGGAAAGAACCAAATATCATGACAAAAGATCATTTCTTTTGTAACTTCAACATTTTGATATTTATTGTGGTTATTATAAGTGTGCAGAGGGAGAGAATCTTTATCATTTTAAAAAGTTTAACAACCATTCCATAAAAGAGTAATATATTCGATTTAAAATTTTGTATACATATGCATAGCTTCTGTCAAGCAGTGTGTAATTTCTTTTACTGTTAGGAAATCCTAGCTGATTACTAACTTAAGTCAGGTATGGTGACTTTTCACCTGTCCTCATCCATGCACTTTCTACTGAATGTGGATGCCCTTTGGTGTCTCTGGGGAGCATTGGTTTGTGTTGCTCTCCTGGAGGGTTACCTCCCCCTGCCCTCTGGGTGATCGCACTTCAGCGGTGGAGGGAATTAATGGGTCCTGTGGCATCCCAGTCAGTTTGTCCTCTTGAGGAGCAGATCCCACTGTGCCTAGGACAGATTGGGAATGCTCACACCTTGCTCTGCACGGACAGAGCCACCCACATGCTGTAAGAACAAGAGTGTCTTTGTCCTGAAGGGAGTCCACAGAGGGCTGGAGCTTCTCACTGCAGGAGGCCTGCTGCAGGGGTCCAGCCTGTGAGCTTTTCCCCTGACCCTACTCTTTTCCGTGGGAACAGTCTGGGCACATCCTTTCTCTCCCCCAAAGCAGAGCTCCAGTGTCATTCCAGAAGCCTAGCAGTCACTGAACTTTTGAGCTCTATGTTGGAAGATTCTTCCAGGTCTGAGAAGACCCAGGGAGGTAAAAAAAAAAAAAAAAAAACAAGAGCATGAAAGAAGGACTGTGTATTCTTCCAACACTGGGGATGTGGGCATTGTGTTCTTGGTTACTTGTAGGAATTCCTATAGGGTTAGGGATTTTAAAAATATGTGCTTGTGGATGAATTACTTTAGATGGGGGGTGGTGCTCAAGGGTTCCAGAGAAGGCCCCATGAAATTGCATCACTGCTGGTCTAAAATATATTTGAAAGTGCGAATGTCGGAGGAGGAGAGGGTGAGCCAGAAGCCCACTCATGCAAATATGGGGACAGAGATGACTCAGTTTTCTTCTCCATAAAGAAGATAATGATGCTGAGTTGCTTTTCTGGCAGGTTAGTTAATTGAGTGGGTGTTGTGTTAATTAATGTTGTAAAGAATTGCAGAGGCTTAAAAACTTTAGAAGTACCCTGGTGTAGTATGGCTCCTGGTGCATTAGCAAGCCTGTGTAGGCCAATATTTGTGATAGTGAGGGGAAAAGAGAAAGCTGGCAGCAGACAGCAGAAGATGTGCATACCCAGAGCAAGACTATTTCAAGCCTGAGCAAAGGAATCTAAAGTAGTTAGGGGACCATCTTCATGATGTTAGTACATTTTTTCTTGATGAAACAAGAATGTAATAATTTAGATGCTTTTGGCTGCAAGTAATCAAATCTTTACTAACAGAGGCTTAGAAAATCTGGACATCAAAGAAGCCTGGAGGCAGGGTGTCCAAGAGGTCAGTAGCAGCCTCTGGAACCCAGGATCTCCTAGTCAGTCTTCATCATGCTTAAGGTGTGGGATCTTTATTTCATTAGTGGGAGGTGGCTGCATTTCTCCAGCTCTTACCCTGCCACCTGAATATGACCAAAGACAGGAACAAAGGGGTTCTAGAGGAGTGTGCTTGCTTCTCTTTGATTAGGGAGGAATATTGAGCCTATCTACTGTGTAATGTGGTCATCCATAGCTGCAAAGGAGACAGAAATGTGTATAGCTAGCATTTTTAGCCTGTGTTGTGGGAAGCAGGCTCTGCCAGTAGACAAGAAAGGAGGGGAAGAAAGAAAAAAGAATTTTATATTGATGTCAGCACCTAACATCTTTGTAAACCATGGGCTTATAGATAAAAATCTAGGATTTGTTAGGAAATATTCACTCTGTGAACACCTGAAACAAGTGCACAGCTTCTTTTTAACTGCCAACAGAGGGCTTGCCTAATCAGTCTCTCTGCAGTCCCTGTGTCTCTGTGCTCAGTCTCTAAGGCTTTGGCTTTACCATGCCTTGTCCCACTCACAGATCACCAGGCCTTCCTGGATATACACATGGTGCCTGCATTGGAGCCTGGATCCCTCCGTCATAGTCCACATAACAGAGAGTAGGTGAGTGAGGGCCTGGGGACCTCCAGCTGCCCTGTGCTCCTGTGAGGTTTTACTAGCTCTGCAAAACTGGATATGGTAAAATATGTGTATGACAGCCCTGAAAACCAATTCTGAACCCCTCCTTGGGCCAGAAAAAAGTGGGGGCTGTCTACTGAAAAACCAGCAGCAGGCCAAAAGAGAAATTAGTCAGTTGTTTGATGATACTGTCTAACCCACAGGCTTCCATCTGCTGGCACCCCTCTTTCCAAACGTAGTACCAGTGCGTGTGTTCAGTAACCAACTGGCCATCCTCCCTCTCATCTCCTCAAATTGCAAACCAGCAGCAGCAGAAGCTCCTCCCTATCAGACCAGAGCAGCATAGAAAAGTTGTTCATACTCCTCCCTCTTCCCTCATGCATTTTTCATCATTAAAGGGAAAATGTCATTTTGGTGACACATATTAGTATGATTGGTGTCAGGAATGAATCTTCCTTTCTCTGTCAGCCTTGATTCACACAATCCTAAGACAATGTTCTGTTAAAAGGCCACTTCCATTTCCAACTCAAGTGTCGTGCGAGAAGGGCAGGCTTCGTCTGTGATGGATGGGTTTAGTTAAGGCTGGAGCTGGGCCAGGGAGCGCAGCTGGAACCTGACCCTTCCACCACCAGGCAAGCTTGAGGAGGTTTCTGGGAAACCCATGTCTTATTTCTGGCTGAATTCGGTTGGAGCAGAGTCTTAAAAGGACAAAACCTGATGCTCTATTTGGTGGCAGCTTTTAAGAGGTAGAGGAGTGATATAAATCAAAACTCTTATATTGGAAAGTGGATCTAGAAATGAAAAGATTTTTTTATTTTTTATTTTTTAGCAAAAATGTAAGCCAACCTCTCTAGATGTTTTCATAGGTGTAGAGCTGAGCATTGACTGAGCTGGAGGTAATGACATGTTCCCCGTCTGCAGCATGGCTCATCTGAAGCTCTGCATAAAATACCTTTTAGAAGTAATTTACAGTTCATTTTCCTCATGCGTGAAAAAGGTAATGGTACCTAGGCACCTCTCTCAATTGCTCAGAGACCAATTCGATTCAATAAACATTTGTTGAACTCATACACTGACTCATACTTGGCTCAGCCTCAGGAAAGTACAAAAGTGAACAAGAAATGGTGTCTACCTTCAGAGAGCTTATAGAGTGCTAGGTGCAATCAGACAAACATTCAATTATAATGCAACAGTATAGGTATAATAAGTTCAATTTTTATGTATGGATTTGTTTTTAACCAATGGGGGAAATGAGGGAGAGGAGCATGGGACACCCGTAAAAGCAACATTTCGTGAAGGAAGTGGAATTTTAACTGGTCCTTAAAGTTTGAATGGGATTTAGAAATGTGCGGATGGAAGGCAAGTGAATCCTGGCAGAGCAAAAGTCTGAGTAAATACATAGTTTGAGATAAGCAAATAGGCTGAAGAGTCACAGGATGGTGGATGAGGGTGGGGGTGGGGCTACAACAGAGACTAATGCTAGAAAGTTAGCTTGGGATATTTTCCACTGAAATTTCCTGAACACGTGGAGAACATTAATGATTTTCCTGACAGTAAAGAATTATACTTTAGCAAGATGAAGCTGGCTTCTGTGTCTGGAATTGTTTACATCAGGAGTTATTTACATTTTCTGACCCAAATATTATTAAAGAATATTTTGAAATACCCTTATGACTTTGTAGAATTCAGTTTGTAGATAAAATAAGCTACCTATATACCCACTTAAAAAGTGACCTATGTAATGTCCTGTTTATATAAGAAAAATAAATTTTAAAAGATTGATAATCTAATAACTGTAAGCTTAATCTTTAGGCACAACCTCACCTTAGGATGTAATGAAGTGTAGGTGCTTGGGCCCCTCTATGGAATCTCCATGAATGGCCACCCCCATACAGACTGCCACAGGGAAGGAGGACTGGGACTCAAACACGGAGAGAGGCATTACTGCAGGTCACGTGATTCTCTAAGCTAGTGGAAAACTCTTGGCGAAGATCTGAACAAATCAAAACACAACTTTCCCTTAGCTCAAAGGGAGTTTCATTCTTAAGAGGTTTAGTGAATATTAAAATATCGCAAAAATATTTTGTGTTTATATATCAATGCAGCACATGTTAATAATCAAAACATAGGTTTTGTTTTAATCAAAACATAGGTTTCTCTCACCTAAATGTCTGGCAGGCGTTCAGCATCTGTGACTGAATCTCCCTGCATTGCTGCCTGTCTTTTTTGATCCCACTAAGTGGCAAGAACGCCTCAGCTATTATGGTGACTGCCAGTATCCCCCCAACTCCTTACCACTCCCCAAACAGTCTATGATGCCCCTGTAAGAAAGCCCTGCTTTAGGTACAGACAGAGTTGTGGGGCAGATGAGTTACGATTTAATTAAAATAGTAGAGAAAAGAAACAAGGGCACCTTAGCTGTGTCAGTGAAGTTGGAAAGAAGGAGGGGTACAGGGGACATCCCTACCCAAGTGGCATAACAAATGCAAATGCCCACAGTAAAGTTTAAAGCACTATGCAAATATTATTGCTGTGAGACTTAAATGCCATTACATTCACTTCACAGAAGGGAAATCCAAAGCACTAAAAAGGTGCAGTGATTTTTCCAAAGACATAGAACAGGTCAGAGATTGCATTAGACACCAAATGCCTCAGACCTACGTTTTCACTATAATTGCTAATGCAAAGGAGCACCTACTCAGCGTGGATAATTATAAGCAGAGAACTAGAGCAGAGCTAACACAAAGATGAATACAACCTCTAGAAATAGCCATGTTCCAAGTGCCTATTTAGCACCTCCCTATGCTATGGAATTGCCTGGAAAATTCTAGGATTCCAAACAAAGATCAAATTTCTGCAATCCATTCACTTCCATGTTTGTGTAAGCCTGTAAATATTCATCAGTAACATTTTAAAACAAAGGGACAAAAGATAATTATAAGGAGAATTTTTTTCAAAATATGAAAGGTTAACAGGATTCTTGGCATTTGTGTCCTGTCAATTTCCATGTAATTATGCTCAATTCCCAGAATTCAGAGTCAGTTGTGCCTGTTAATGCTTAAAGATGATATCCTTGGAAAATAATTTATAAGATCATTTCACAAATTTTTCAGGTTCAAACCAAGCACCCTGGCTAATAGTCTGATTATTATTAATGTTATTCTTGGATAAGAAGAGCTAGGAGATCATAAATTGGATGTTGGGATTAGAATGGATTTTTTTTTTCTGAGAGTATGATGAGCTAGCTTTCCCAAGATCAAAATGAGTATACTGAAAATATTTATATAGCCTAATTTATAAATGTCTCTTATTTTGGTTTAACAAATAATAAGAACATGAAAAGGGCACCCCAGTTTCCTAGAACCCTACTTCCTCTTAAGAGAAAAAAAGGGGTCTGGTAGACATGTCCGTGTAAGGGAGGTACCACTAACTGGCCTTGTGGAAAAGTACTGAAATGTTAGATTTTAGATGTTTTTATGTTTTTATTCATTCAATCAGCCTTCTCACTTTGATTTATTATTGAATATATTTTACTTGTTCTTAGCTGAGATAGAGTGATAATGAATAAGACACTGTCCCCTCCTTTTTCTGTTCTCTTGTAATCTTGCACTTTCTCATTGTAATGTGTATTCTACTAGTGATTCATTGATTATCTGTACCATTGTCCCCAATGTTTGTCTCTGCAGCAGGCTCTAGCCTTGGGAGCTGGACCAAGGGTATGACAGTTCCTGTTGTATTATATCATCTACCCTGGTACATAAGTTGTTCAATAAATGTAAAAAGGATGATTTCATTTCAGCTCGGCAATTAGGAACAACCTTTCCAAATAACTTAATCAAATCTTGATTTTGGAGAACATTTTCTAGAGCTCTCTGATCTTGGGATTGGCATTTCTTTGGATCTCTGGGGGTTACATACATGTTATTCAACTGTGTCTTCAGAAGATAAAAATGACTAATATGGGTTCCCAAATGAGGTTACAGTTAGATGCCTTCTGGAGAAACACATCATATGGAACATAAACTAAGAACATAGTTCATTGTCTATTGTTTTGGACTATGGCTATCAGGTTCATTTCCACTAGACTGAAATGTGGAGTTATATAAAACTGATTGTTTCCCACTGTGCCATGAAAAGCAGGCTGACATAGGGAAGCAGTGAGGAGGAAAACAAAGACCATGAGTGCAAAGGTTTCAAGACACATGTTGTAATCAGGTTCTTCCAGAGTTGAGCCTTTGGAATGAGGCAGTCAATGACAGTGTGAATAGTGCCAGAAGTATATCAGGAGGTAAGGACACAGTGAATGCAGGGTGGAGCAGGAGTCCCAAGCCATTGTTAAGAGTGGGAGTCAGGAGTCAGACATGGGGGAAATAGCCCAGGCAGTGGACAGTAAGAACAGAAGGTGTCCCACGAATTCTACCTAAAGGGCGCTTTTCCCTTGCTCAGGGTTCACTTTTCACACAAATCATACACACATACATCAATTTTCTTGCAGTATTTCAAATATGCTCTTACCAAGTGTACATACATACTCTAGAACAGGTGGCTGTAAGGTATGCATGGGAAAGATAAGCATAATTCCTTATCCTAGCAATGTAGACAAATATAATTACCACACAAATGGAAACATGACATTAGAAAGGTCATACCAGGTCTTATCAATTCAGATGTCCTAGTCACCAGTTTTGGACAGTGGCAATTTTGCATGGGAATCATATTTCAAAGGTTAGAGCTATACTTCAGGCACCGCTAACCTAATAAACCAGTATAGGTCTGTCACCCACTAATTTATCCAAACCCTTTCTTATCCTATTTAGATATTACTTTTGCCTACATAACCTTTTATACAGACATGCTTGTTTTTATCCTTAAACTCCCACCTTTTAATTTATTGGGGCTATTTTTTATTTCTAGCTAGACTTTTATCATTAAGAGTGTGGCTATCTTACCCTTACATTTAATAAATACCAAATGTCTTTATCTATTTAATGTTGCTTCATTTGAACTTTCTGCCAGAAAATCATTTTAATTTTTAAAATTTCCCCAGTTGTACTATTTACTTAAATTCAACTAATGTTTATCAAAAATCTACTCTGTGCCAGGAATTCTGTTAGGCTTCAGGAATATAACAGAGAAAAAGACAGAATTTAAACTATTACAAGTATTGTGAATGTTAGAAGTGTTGATACAATGGACATTTACCCCAATTCAATGGAGTAGTTAAAGTCAGGTCTTTGTGAGGAAGTTAGAACAGAAAAGAATGAACAGAACTTACACAGAAAAATATAAGGACAGTATTTTAGGAAGGAATGCAACATATCAAAGCCTCTGAGTTGAGAAAGAGGAACCTTTGTGGGATTAAAATAGTAATAAAATAAAGACCAATATGGCTCCATAAGGGAAGAAGTACCAGGAAAAAAGTGGAAATAGACACAGGTCACACCTTCAAGGCTCAGAAACCATGTGGAAGATTTGGGGCTTTATTCAGATTGCCCTGGGGAGCCCCTAAAGATGGCATCAGAGAGTGACATGATTAGAATTTCAGGACAACTTCATTCCAGTGTGGAGATTGAAATAGATCCGGCAAGAGCAGATGGAAGGAAGTCATGTAAGAGGGAAGCGCAGCCGCCCAAGGAAGGAAGTGGGAAAACGGGATGGCTTAGAGCAGAGTAAGGCAGTGGAGAAAGGTGGCTGGACCTAGAAGATATTTTGGATGCAGAGCCCACAAAAGAAACAATTGGATGAATTTTGTGGGAGTGTGCAGTGGAGAGGGAGGAGGGATTCGACGTGACTCCAAATTTCTCACGTTAGAGGTAGGGCACATGAAATTCCTCTATTATTTGTAATGGCAACTATTATAAGTAATGTTGGAATAGAGTAACAGAATAGCCTACATTACCATATAATATAGAATACAGTAATTTTGCATAAAGACAACATTTCTTTATTCCTATATGTTCCAATATCCTAATAGCTTTCGTGAAATGTTGAACCTGACATTTATTTATATTTTTTATTTTTTTTGCAAAAAGTCCTGACACCTGCAGGTGATAACACATTGTCTCACAGTCCAAAATATGTTGTAAAGACTACAGCTTGGAAGCCACTGGCCACGACTGTTTCCAAGGCTGTTCTCCTGGGTTGTAAAGGATAATCACTAGCTACCATTTGTGGAGCCTATACCACATGCCAGATGCTTCCCTGGGCATTTTCTATGTACTGTCTCATTTAACCCTCACAGCAAATCCATGAGGTAGCTGATATTCCTACTTAGTATAGGAGAAAATTGAGGATCCGAGAGGTAAGCAAATTATCTAAGGTCAAGCTGGCAATTTGCTGAGCTAGGACTTAAAATCAAAGCAATTAACACCAACATCCATGCTTGGTTTACTCCTCATCTCTGCTCCTTAACCACTGCCCAGAGTCCAGCATCCTAGAAGCACACTTCATATGATTTTTCCACTACACTGTGTTTACCCACTTCTTTACACAATCTCATAATTTTGTGGATTATTTGAAGCTCATCCCTGTCAACTGAAGATTTAATTATTTAAGGATGCTTAATGTCTCTGCAAATTTGGGAGAGTTCTCTATGAATTCCCTTTGACAGATCATTGATAAAGATATTGCATTTGCTTTGTCCTGGCAACTCTCCCTTGGGGAATCCAGCATTAATTCTTCTCCATATAGAAACATGTCACTCCAGCTTTGATTTGTGTCTTAGCTTTAAACTAATTTTCTACCTTTGAAAAAAAAGGCATCTTTGATCCTGACGCCTTGTCAAAACAGTTGTAAAAGCCTAGATAAACTATTTTCACGTGTTGTCACTTATTCACATGCACACTCATAACATTTTCCCTGTTCTCTCTTCGCCCCCCAGGTTTAACGCACCCAAGCAGCATTTACGTCCACACTCCCACGCCACTCACAAATTGCCCTGACATTCTCACTACCTGCAGCACCACTTGTAGCTTTTTGGTAAACTAGATGAAGAAAGTGTACAAAAGCTTTAGGGAAATCATTCCTTTCCAGGAGGGAAAACCAGTAGCATCTCCCAGGTCAAAAGGGGTGTGGTGTTCTAACTGCAGCCTTCTCTACTTTGTGAAGGCCCTGAACTAGGAATGGTAATGAGTAAAGATGGGAAGAAGTGATAAAAGCCAGGATAACGCACAAGTATATAGAAATGTGTTCAATTATTTCCTGAATTTCTAAGGCTCAATAAAATAAAGAATAAAGAGCTTTGAAGACAAAGGATGTTTTTTTAAAGACACTGTAAGTCTTCAGTCTAAGCTGACAGTGATTGAAGTAAGGAGAGAAAGGAAGTTGGATGGTTTATGTATTAGCTTAGTTAGAAATACAAAGAAGCATGGACCCTCCTGGCAGGGCAAATGCAAGCCTTCCACAAACAAACAGTGGAGGATATGTTCAGTCCTCATACAAACTTGTGGTGTGCCTTCCCGTCCACCCACCTTCCTTCCTCTCACTTGTGCCTTCCTAGCCCCCCTAATCATTTCCATCTCCAACTCCATTCCTCTCTGAGGCACCAGCCCCTCTGCAGGCCCTGCAGGGCAGACAGTGCACAGGTATAAATCTAACTCAGGCACCAAAACCTTCAGAAGCCTTAAGGTAAATTGTTTTAGAATCAACCACTTCTAGTTCTTGAGGAAAGTTAATTCAGCTTGAACACTAACCCATCTTGTTAGGTGTTTATCTTTAATCCACATGTTTTATTCGATTGATTGAAACCAGTGGGTGAGTGTGTGTGTGTCTGTGGGCATGTGTGTGCCCGTGTGTGTGTGTGTGTGTGATGTAGAAATGTTGTAAATGTGTTATAATCATAGCAAAATAACATCCTAGAAGTTCAGCCAAGGCCACATTTATAATAAAAAATATTGATTGATTTCAGGGATAGCAAAGATCAGTTCTACCCAATTACACTCTCACTGCCCCTTATAAAGCAGTGTGACTCAGGGGCTATTTCACAGCTCTTAGTCTTTTATATGCAACCGCTATTATAAAATGTGATTTGTGACAAAATACTATATATATACACACATACGCATCTATCTTTGTATACAGAATTTGCTCTGTGCCTAAGATAGCTTATCCTAAGAAATTCAAGACAGACTAAGAGAAAAACACAGCAGAATAAGTCTAAAATACAAAGTCCAATGGAAAAAAAAATTCACTACCGGAAAGAGGGGAAGAGAGAGAGAGATTAAAAATATATAAAAAAAATAGGAGGGAAAATTATAGTTTTAAGGAACACACAATACTCCCTTATGAAGAGTTGAGAAAAATAGGCCCCCAGAAAGTCAAAAGACACAGGTTATAAAACTTACTAGTCCAGTTGACCTCTAAGGCCCTTCCAAGCACGGTCTTCTAATAGTCTAGTGTTGAAGGATGGCTTAAATATTCTCTTTATGGCTGAATGCCTAGCACACACTATGATCTAGACAGCCATGTTCCAGCTAGACTTTAGGGGAAGATTCCCAAATGGGCAATTAATTTAGATTTAATAGGACACTTACTGTAAGTTTAAATAAATGCCAGTTAAATATTAAGAGCATATTTATTGAAGATTAACATTGCTAGTTGCATGGTGGGATTTTCTTTTTCTTAACAAAACCCTTAATCAGAGGAATTTGAACCTCCTCGGCCCTGCCGTCAGCTCGCTTTATTTAGACTCAGGGCAGCTCCTGAATTACTTTGTGTGGCAGTTTTCTGACTTTCAAAGTGGATACCTTGTTGAGTGAGAAGAGTGGAAGGACATGATGAGAAGAGCTATTTCTCTACAGGAAGAACTAGTGAGTGAATATGAAGGAAAAACGGCTTTTGGGAAAAGTGTTAAGAAGCATTAAAGCTATAGACCATCCGAGCTAGAAGGGTCCTCAGAAGTCATCTAATCCAAACTCTTCCTTTAGATGGAATGTAAAAGTGACTTAGATAGCTTCACGCAGCCAGTAAGTGGAGGACTTGAGGCTTGAATGCAATAACTTTGACCCCAGCCCCTCTACTGAGCTGCCATCTTACTCTAAAATAGTTCTTTTAACTTTGAAAAGTACATTAGCCCATTTGGCTCCATGAACATTGGATCTTCTCAAAGACCCATTTATGAAGATGGTTCTTTTGACAAACGAGGAAGCTAGCAACTCAAGAAAGCAAGCAACTTCTCCAAGGTACATCATGACGCCCCGAGTTGAGACTAGAACCAAAATCTTCTGGTTTAAAAATGATATTTATGCAGTGTCACTTTCAACAAAAAGTACAATGAAGCCCATGTGTTATTGAGCAAATTCTTGTCACATTATAATTTACTTCTTCTGTTGCTGCTCTTGGCTGGAGAACGATGAGTAAAACCACTAAAGAAAATAAAGAGATGGAGTAAGAAAAACATGTATACTAGATGACTGTTTAGAAAGTAAAGCATGCAGGGGCAGAGGCAAGAGCTTTTCCTCTGACAGCAAGCTTAGGCTTTTAAGCTCCAAGTTGGGGGCTGGTGAGCATGCCATACAAAGAGCTCTTTCTAGATTAGAAGGTACCACCTGACTCTGTTTGGGCCACACCCTGAAAGCATTAGAACTTTGTCTATTGTTGCATGTAGATGGGTGTTTGCATGTAACCTTGCTCCCTTCCACAGAGGGCACCGGACTGATCCTGAATCATTGCCCTGCGATGTTCAACAGTAGCAATGAAGAGCAATGAGTCAGGCACAAGAGAGTAGTATCAAAGAACTAGTCTACCATCTAGACTTGAGGAGCCTTTGGATTTAGCCATCAAGCACACAGGAGAAAAGAAGGGCTCAAGGCTTTGCCAGAAGGAGGTCAGAGGGCAGCACTCACCACGTGTTGAGATGGAGCTGTCTTTTCTTTTTTTCAGTGTATCTTGCCACCTTTCAGGAGCCTGTGGGAACATGACAGAGAAAAGTTCCTGCTGCCTGGGAAAGAGAAAGCCCTTTCCTGTTTCTCCAACATGGGCTCTTTCCCACAGGTTTATATCCTGTGTGCTCTTAGAGAACACTGGGGTTGCCACACTGGGGTAGCAGCCGGAGGGTCACCCCTCTTTCTGTCCTGGTTTGGAAGCTGAGCCACTTCCTCTCTCTGACCACATCCTGCTGTGGTGTTTTGCTCTGTCTCTGGGATGAAGCCCCACAGGAGGTGTACACAGATGGTGCACATAGGCCTGTGCTCTGCGGGCTATTGGATTCTTTGAATGAATATCTCATCTGTGAATGCGGGAAGCACCTCCACTGGCCCACCCTCCCAGCCCCACGGCACAGGAGCCACCTCATGGTTAGCCCCTGCCTTGGAGCCCTTCACTAAACTCTTCACCTCTCTTGTCTCATTTCATCTTGCACCAACTCTGTGCAGCAGGTACCGTGATCACCACTATTTTACAAATGAGATCAGCGTATGTCCGCACAGTTACCTGGTTAGTCTGGGAGAAGATGGGGGTTGCCTTCTGGCCTGTCCGAGTCCACATCCCATGGTCACACTTCATCAGTGAAAGTGTAGTGACTGAATCAATGAATGCATGAACACAACATTGTAGCATTTAGAAGTTTTCTGTCAGACACACAGCCCCTTGGACATACCCATCCTTTGTTTTAGTGAGAACCATCTGAGAATATGAAAGGCAGCCCATGCTCCTTCCACGCCTGGGTTGTGAAGATTCTGTCCTGTCTGCCTGAAACTAGGATCCTGCCCACACCACCTGTCCCTTCATCTCTCCTTCTCACTATGAAGTCCCAGTTTACAGTCATTTCCTTAGGGAAACATTTCCTGATCTTCCAGATTCCATGAGAACCTTCTGTTACATGCATTCTTCCACTTACTCCTCATAGGGATTTTCATAAATGTTGCCACCATTTTATAGAATGCTTCCTTAAAATCTGCTCAGTGGATCAAAAACTGTCGTACATTTATACAATGGAATACTACGCGGCAGAAAGAAAGAAGGAACTCTTACCTTTCATGACAGCATGGATGGAACTGGAGAGCATCATGCTAAGTGAAATAAGCTAGGCAGTGAAAGACAAATATCATGTGATCTCACCTATAAGTGGAACCTAATGAACAAAACAAACAAATGAGAACGATAGAACCAGAGTCATGGAAACAAGGAACAGACTGAGTGACCAGCGGGGAATGAGGAGAGGGGTAAAGGGGAAAGAAGGAGAGGGGTCTAGTCAAGGAACCATGGACATGGACAACAGGGTGGGGATTATTGATTGTGAAAATCTGGGGGAGGTGGGGTGGGCAGGGCAATGAGACCAATGGGGGAAAATCAGGACAATAGTAATAGAACAATAAAAAAAATCTGCCACTCCTACTACACAGTGTGCTTTATAAGGGTAAGTAATCCTGGCATTGGTTTTGATTTTTCTCTCTCATCACAGCTTAAATCCACCACCTAATGCATAGCTGGCATTCAGTGTGCACTAAATGCTTGTTTGTTAAGTAGATGAATTTCTTCCCTGCACTTATAAATCCTCGGGAGCATCCCTTCCCCTCCTAATGCCACTCTACCTGAAGCTTAGAAAACCATGGCCAGTGTCTGAATATCAAGACAAGTAATGGGAAAAACTGTTCCAAAGAGTAGGCACCTTCTAGCTTGTTTTTCTCAGCAATGAGAATGTTCTCAAGGGCTTACAGGGAGCACAGGGTTGAGTTCATTATAACTTCAACAATCCTGAATGTATATACACATAAAACCACCCATAAGCCCAGTAGCCCAATACTGTAAGCAAATCGAGAGCAAGGGCTATGCCTTCCATCTTGTGTCTCTAATTTTCAACACAGTTCCTGGTACATAGAAGGAGCTCAAACCCTATTCATTAAAGTTTACTGAAAGAACTGAATGCAGTTGAATAATTGAATGCCCAGAGATATACTGGGCAGTAATGACATGACTTTCTCTATAATTCTCTCTTGCCTGTAGACAGAGCAACCGAAGGAAGAACTTTACTACTTAGCTCTTGTGCAGTGCCCTTGCCTGGCAGGTACGGTGCAAACAACACTGGACAGGAGCAGGAGTCCTGAGTTCTAGTCCTGATTTGCCAGTTATTAACTTTAGTCCCTACAGCAATTATTCCTCTCTCCTGGGGTTCAACTCCCATTTATAAAACAAGAGTATGATACTATACATCTTCCAAGGTTCCCCCTGACTGTATGATTCTGTGATCCTGGGAATCCAGGGTCTCATTGTGAACCAAAACCAAGATGAGGAAAAATTCTCCCCCACAAACCCCTGGCTCTTGAGATATTCCTTTTTGGGTGTCTGGCTTTTGCTTTTAAGGTGTTTCAATTTTGATTATTCACTCTGCTCCTTTCTCTTTTCTGTCTACTTACCAAGTGCTCTACTGGCCATTTCTGCACTACATGCATCTCTTATGAAGTTTGGTGGCTTTCTAGGTCCACAGAGTTTAGCCTTTGCTATTTCTTTCTGTCCTCCTTCTCCATTCTATTGGTGACCTCATTTTTTCTCCATGGAAGCCTCTTTCCCTCTTTCACTCTTCCTGCTGAAATCCTAACATGCTAGACTCCAGCCCAGTCAAACAATTTTATTTTGATCCTATAAGCACATAGGAGGGATAGCATGTATTCTCCCAGAGTCCAGCCCTGCCCTGCTCCTCTGGAGGCATCTCTTTATCCAGATCGACACCACCTTTTCTGATTCCACCTTCCGATATCAATTTGGTGCCACACCACTGTAGCTACCCTGCCTTTGCCATCTTCTCACCTGCGTTCCAGTTTGGAGTCTCCACCAGGAGAGGGGGGCCTTTAGCCTTTTTAGAGAAGAGAAACTGGCATTTCTTAAGCCAGAGCTCCTCTTTTGGTCTCCAGTGTGGAATATTCACAGCTCTTTAGCTAACCTGGGCCTGTTGTAGGTAGCAGAGTCAAACAAAAACAACAGCTGATTTCCCTTTCATGGGAAATTGTATCAGTTCCAACCCTGCTGTAGTGTGTGGATGCTGCCTGTGCCTAATTCTCCGTGTACCTCTTTCCTCACCTGCCCCTCAGCACTCCCCATGGTGCAGGGCAGGCTCCCGCTCACCTCTCCTTTGCAGTCACAGGACTCTTAAAGGGAATATGATTGTTTTCTTTTGCTCAGGCTGTGTGTACATGTGTGTGTGCGTGTGTGCGTGTGTTTGAAAGGCATTGTCCTATAGATATTTTTATAACCTGAAGCAATTACAGCTGTCAGCACAGAGACAAGCTGTGACAAGTTGATTTATGTGTACAGTATATGTGTATGTAAGAAGGGAGGGAGGGAGGAAGGCAAGGGAGATGGGAAAGTAGGTGGAGGTGGGTGCTCATTAGGAATCTGCTTTCCAGGAGGCAGAAAGGAAGTTGTTTCTATAAAGAACACAAATAATGAAATTGCTCTGACTGTCATCCCTTTTTCATTAACTTGGATATGCTGGGGAAAATACAATAAATCCAGCAGTTTTTATGAAGCAATAGACAGGAGAGAAGATAAGCCACTAAATGTTGGTTATATTTAGTGATTAGGGGATGGGGAGGGAGTTGATGTGATTTTGATCTTCACCTATTCAAACCACTTCAGTAAAGGGTTTGAAAGAAGTGGATTTTGCCTTGTTAATTGTGAGGGCCTCTCTGATCTTTCTCCACTTTCTAAACTTGCTTTTTTGAATAAAGTTTAGATCCCTGGGTTTGAAGAGCAGGCATGAAGTTGCAAGTGGCTTTTCTTTGTTCATCCTGAGCAGCACCTGAGCTCTGCTGGGTTTCCTTTCAGCAAATGCTGGGATGCTGCAGCTCAGCACTGTCCCTTCACGGCCAGAGACAAAGATGATCTGACTGTCTTAGATCAACTGCATGCACACTGGTATAAACTGAACGTCTTAAAGAGCCCGTAGGAAGAGTTATTTTCTGCCCAGCCATAATAATGAACTGGTGGCAGGCAAAATGTATTAATAGAGCATCTTCTACCTTAAATGGATTTCTAAGTATTTTACTGTAGAGTTAATCATGTATGTAGGCCCCTCGGGAAGGCCTGTTGTTGTCATTATCTACATTCCTAGATGCAAAAACTAATGCTCATTTGTACCTACCTAGGAATTAGATGCAAAAGCCAGGATTAGAATTTATCATGAAAGGAATCATCACTGCCATTCTCCAGCCTGCAGGGAAATGGCTCCAAAGACACGAGAAGTCCCTCTCTTTCCTCATGGCCAGCCTTTGTTTCCAAATGAGGCGGTGAGGATTTACAAAGAGGGGTTGGTGGAGTGGGGTGAATGGGGTGGTTAAAATGGTTGGATGACTAGAGGTGTCCTTAGGCTTTTGGAAAGGAGAACCCCAAATTCAGCAAACTGAACATCAGAAAACATAATATCACACAATATCTTAACTGTTATCTGTTATCACATAATATCTTAACTTGGTGAAATCACTCAATTTCCTATTTCCACAACTTTCCATTGTAAAATGGAGATAAAATAGGGACTTGCAAGAATAAACTGGTGCTAAAATAGGGGAATTTTCCTCCCTTTAAAAAATAGAAGCAAAACTCTCCTTCTCTCCATAAATGTCATTTCCCCGCCCTGGTAGTAAAGTCTTTTGTTGTGGCCATAAGTTGACAATTGATTTTTTGGGGTGCTATATATCAAATGGTCCCCACTGGCCAAAAACAGCAGATGAGTTTCCCTGGGAATTTAATATCAGAAAAAGTCACCAGAGGAGAGCAGGGGAAACAGGTCTAATGATACATTAATTGAGATCCTCAGTGTAGCTCAGCTTTTCAGGGTTGATCACTTTCTGGCCAACTCCTGAAAGAGAAAAGCCAGCATTCTCAGTCTGTCCTTGTTACCCTGGAGTTTGGCTTCCACACCTGCAAACCTGACCTCAGTCCCTACCAATAGAAAGTAGTTAGAGTGAGGGGGATGTGACAGGTGAAATGCTTGTGTTATCCTAACACATGTGTTACTTTCATGAAAGTGGTGGTTGCTGCCTGCGAGGTGCAAGGAATGTATGGTCCTAGGACCCTTATAATGATTCTGTCTCTTTGGTGTTGGCTAGATGGCTTTTTGGAAAGAATACTTTTCTGTTATTTGACAGTATGTATGTATATACACACACACACACACATATATTTTCTATCTATCTATCTATCTATCTATCTATCTATCTATCTATCATCTTCCTGGTTAGATTTTATAGAAAGTTAAGGGGAAAAAACAAGCCACTCTTGCCTCCTCTCTGTCCCCGGGGGAGCGTATGTGTCGGTGCAGGGAGCTCAGATCCGCAGTCTCTGAGAAGGCAGCATAGCAGTGTTAGCCCTGCTGTGTAGGCTGGGTCGCTGGGGGCTTCCCCCGCTGTTGCTCAGAAGCCAGGTCCAGGAAGGGGAATGTATCGCATTCCCACCAGAGCTGAAGTTAAGGGAGAAATAAAAATGTAGGTACCCAGGGACCCATAGCATTTGGAGAGGGAAAGTGACAGGAATTGAGAGGAAATTCAGTTTTCCCCCAGGCTTCAAAAATTGGAAAAACACACCTATTAAGGTGAAATCAGCTCTGCAAGAGTGTGAAGCCCAGGAAACTTAGGAGTCCACTGCATGAATAAAGCCAAAGGCTCACACTCATTCATCTGAGTGAGCTCTTTTGAAGGGCTAGAATCTTTTAATGTTGACAAGACAAGGATAAAGAATGTAAGTCAGAACTTGATCAAGATTTCGATGCAATTTTGCCAGTTTCACACACTAAGAGGCTTCCGTGATTTTGCAGTTGTTTTGTATATGGAAGATCTCTATTTAGAATGGTTGCGTCGAGTCTCTGGTGTTTTATACTAGCTTTTGTGGGTGGGGGATTGGTGGTGTGGGCATTGGCTACTGAATGAAAATGAGATTATTCTAAAACATCTTCCCAACATTCTAAATGCTAACGGAATTAATTTGATAATTTTTAAGGTGCATGTATGCAAGCTACAGGGTTTGCCTTTCCTAGTTAATTAGTTTGTGACCCTTATTAAGATGTCTTGGGCTTATTAAAACTGCGTGGTAACTTTGCCTTCTTAATTTGCAAGTGACAGTTTTTCAAGGTGGGAAATGGTTAAATTCCTCGCTTTGGCTGGTGCACTGCAGCGGCGCTGCGCGGCGCGGCGGGGGTTAAGGTGGGCGCCCGCTCGCGCCCCGCGCCCGCCCGCCGGGATGAGCGCGCAGTCCGCCCGCTCGCGCGGCGCCGACACCGGAGAAAGTGGCGGTCAGTGATGGAGCTGCTGCCATGACAACCCCGGCGGTCGGGGCCCGTGCGCGTCGGGGCTGCTCCCGGGAGGAAGGCGGCGCGGAGGCCGGGGGCGGCCGCTGAGCGTGGCTTCCGCGCGGCTCCAGTGCAGGCTGCGCCTCGCTTTCCCCAGCGAGCGAGCAAGAGAGCGAGCAAGGGGCCGCCGCGGTCCGCTTCCGCCCGGTCGCCCCTGCCTTGGCCGCCGCCGTGGCCACTTCCCCAGCGGAGAGCGGCTACGTCGCAGCAGCTGCAGCGCGCATTTCGGTTCCGAGGAAGTTGACCTAGGAGGCTGCGGCAGGATCCCCGGGGCCAGATCCGGCACAGCCGTCTTCTCCTCGCACACCCCCTGCTGCCTCCTGCGTGTTCTACTTTTCATCTCTGCTATTGTTACAGATTGTGTTCTGCTGGCAATCCGTCCTCTGAAACTTACAAAGAAAGTGTTGGATTTCCCCTTGTTCGAACTGAGGGATTGCAGACCTCCTCTGCGTGGCCGGATCTAACCCACCCTCTGTCCCCCTTCGGGTACCAAAGTGCTTATTCCACTCCAAAGTGCCATGTCTGAACTGTTAAAGGGAAGAAGGGACTCCTGAGACCTGCCCACACCTTTCACCTGCCTTGAACTTCCCCTTTCTCGGCCACCTTCCCCGGCCGAAGCAGCACCGAGGAATCCCCCTTTGAATGTCCTCCGTGGAAACTGGTTCTCCGAGGCTGGAACGCTGAGGCTGGGTTTGGGAGAGGAATATTAGACTCGGAAGAGTCTGCGTGCTTTTCTCCTGCCCGCGCCTCTGGATCGCCGCTAGTTCACTGCTCAGTCCCTGTGCTCGCTCCTCCAGCCCACCCACTTCCTGTGCTCGCCCGGGGGGCGTGTGCCGAGCAGCTGCAGGAGTTCTGGGAAGTTGTGGCTGTCGAGGATGGGGGTCTGTGGGTACCTGTTCCTGCCCTGGAAGTGCCTCGTGGTCGTGTCTCTCAGGCTGCTGTTCCTTGTACCCACAGGAGTGCCCGTGCGCAGCGGAGATGCCACCTTCCCCAAAGCTATGGACAACGTGACGGTCCGGCAGGGGGAGAGCGCCACCCTCAGGTAGGGAGCTGCCATTCTTCAATGACTTCACAATGATTTGAGAGGGGGGTGGGAAGAGAGGGGTAGGGGTGCAGATGTGAGTACTGGAGCGGCGGGCAGGATGGCTACTGATTTTTTGGGCAGCACAGTTGATGGATGCGCTGGATACTCTGTCCTGGGAATGTTGGCGATTTCATCGGGAACCTCTCAGAGGTTCAGGAGATGAGCTGTTTCCCCCAAAGCTGGCTTCCTTGGCTCAGGACTTGGGAAGCATGAGGGGCTGCTGGGCCAAGGAGTCCCTAAGATTGAGGACTGTGGCAGTCCCAGGCTGATGGCCACGGTGACTGGGGCCTGGTTGGGGCTCAGTGTGAATGGTCTTCTCTGAAGTTAATGAGCCCCAAAGGACTCATGTGGCTTCCTGTGAATTCCCTTACTCTGCCCAAGCCGTGGGGAGTGGCCAGCTGGGCTGCCTCACTCTGGCAGAGCTGCTGTTTTGTCCTGGGCCTGGCTGTGTCTGGGTTTTCCTGGGGGCCTTCATGCCACAAGCTGGTGGGCAGGACGTGCTTCTCCTGTCTGAACACTGCTTTCTGAGATTGGAGTCATGGAGAGGAGTCTGTTTTGTCCGTGGAAAGTATCATTTATTCCGGTTAACTGTGCTCCCTTGGTGCTGTTCACCAAAACAGTATATGGGAAACTCAGCCACCTAGCAGAAGCTGAGTTTCAGTGTTGAGTCAGGTACTGATTGACTTCTGGGGCTAAGGATTACAGGGACCAGAGGAGGAGGAGAGGAAGAATCTTTGTTATGTTTTGTGTAAAGTAGTGAGTGCCTATCTCCCTGGTCACCCTGCCTCCTGAAATGCTAGCTCAATTTCTAGTGCCTACAAACTGCATGCCCCATGGGAGGGCAACACAGAATTAGTGGCTGTAGTGGAGTCTCACTCCCTGGAGTGTTATGAGAGTCAGCCCGAGGAAGGAGTTGAGAAGATGGATGGGAAGAATTATTTTCGTACGTCTCTTTGATTTAATATGCCCTCTTAAATAAAGTTTCCCAAACTGGGCCACTGAGCTAACCACAAGGCAACGTGGCAATATTCCCATTTTTTGCACATGAAGATTCTTCGTGCTACTGTCCCCTCTTTAGCCCCCTGGTGACTGTTCTTCTAAGATTGGTTTGTGGATGGCCCACGGAAGGCAGTACCCACGGGAGAGAAAATGTTGAGGAGGGGCACTGGCAGGACTTTGCTAAAGGGGTGTGGGTTTTAAGGACCCACACGGGGCCTGAGAACATCCCAAGCCCCTTTGTCTTTGGGAAGCTAACCTTCATTGCCCCAGTGAATTTCTAGTTGCTTCTTGCTTCCCGGAACCAACCTCTTCCACTAAGGCCTTTAGGGACTGTTTTGAACACAGGTTAAACATCTAACTACCTCCCACCCTGAAATAACTGTACATCTGCTTTATGAAAGGATTTCAGGGGAACTCCAAATGTGCCGTGATTTCAGAGTACTTGAGAGAAAAACAAAAATGAACATCTAAAGCAATATAGTCATGACATACAGTATTATTCTCTGGATGCCTCCTTTGTCCCTAAACTTTGGCTGCAAAGAATAGCCCCCAACAGAGAAAATAGAGACATTTGCGTAGGGAGAATATTTGAGAAACAAATGGGATGATATCTTCAAGGAGAAGATGGAAGGTAGTCAGCTCTACACTGATTTGGAGATAAAGACATAGCAAAGGGCCCCTGACAGATGGTAGCCCCCATATTGGAGGAACAGTGAGGGGTATTGGACAGGCCAGGATCTGGTCCCCAGAAAGCAGCCCCCTGGGCTCATGAAAATCAGAACTCTCTAGAGAGTGGCTCAGTTTAATAGATGCTCAGTCAGGGGATGGGCCTGGGTTAGTAGCAGCTTCTCTGCAAAATCACATTCTCATGTACTGGCTGGCTTATCTTTCTTTGTCTTTCTTTCCATGCATCTTTTTTTTTTTTTTTGGTCTCATTCTGGGGTCCCTCTCCCTGTCTCTTTTAGGCACTACTTTTTGTTTGTATTTTTACGTATACCATAGACACTCTGGCCTTGTTTGGGTGTAGATGGAGGAAATGGGATATGGTGAGGCTTCCTCTCGAGACCCAGCTCAGCCATGGCGTGAAAAGGATCTCCTGACACACCTACCCTTCTGCGCCAGCCCTGGGCTGAATGTCTTCTGGACACCAGGAGGAAGAGCCTCCCAGTGAGCTGAGCCCTGCAGGGTGGGGATTGGACCAACTGAAGTCTGCCTGACACCCACCCATTGACCATGGGCCTGATTTAGGTTGTGAAGCAGGCAGCAGATTCACCAGACAGCCTGCACAGAGGATGCTCCTGCCTTGGCAGAATGACCCTTATTCTTCTCAGGCTCTGATGCACTGGGAAGAGGAAGTGCTGCCATGTTGGAGTGCCCTTGTGTGGAGTGGTAGCCCTTGAACTCGCAAACACAGGCTCTGCATCTTGTACAGAGACAAGTCCAAATAATTTACATAAAATTTGCTAATTTTGCACATGACCTGATTTCAGGTTGCAGCAATCTAGTGGTCCATGGCTCTGGGTTATTTTATTTTTGTTATTTTGTGTGTACGTGTGAGTCTCTTCTTTTTTTCCTTGCTCCCTCCTCCCCTCTGTCCATTCCTTTTTCTTGTTTCGTTTAGCATGTGACCCAACTGCACGAACCACACCCAGGGAGGCCCTTGGCACTTCTGCTCGGTCCTGGAGAGCCACCGATCCATGCTCCACGTCACTGTGGGTGACAGTGACGGCGAGGCTTGTAGTTTTCTTCTCAACCAGCAGAGGACTTTTTGCTCTAATTTCATTTTATTCTGCTTTGTTCTCACCAATTTCATTTTTGGAGGATCTTTTCCAGTCCCCAAAGAATGAATGCTTTCAGTAGCAGATTCTAATGTGAGGAAACTTTTGAAAAATGTTTTATTTCATCTAATTAACACTAATGATTCTTGTGGAGGTATTGGGAAACCTTTCACCTGACATGCCATTGACAACCTGAAAAAAATGTCAAATGATTTGCAGTCTCACTAGTTCTGCCCTCCTGCTGATCGTTTATATGCCTATTTTTTAAAAGGGTGAGGTTATATAAAACATAATGTACAGTAATAATAATATTAACTGAGGTTTATTGAGCGCTCACTATTTGTTAGGGAGTTTTCTAAATGTCTTATATAATATCTCACCCATCATCCAGCCTCATAATGTTAACGTTTAACCCTAATAAAAACCCTATGATGCAGGGGCTATCATTATCCTCACCTCACAGATGAGGAAACTGAGGAACAGAGAGTTGATATTAGATTAAGACTGCAAGATAGGAAGTTTTGAAACCATATTGTGAGGCATTAGTAATAATAATGTTCAAAAAGATGAATGTTCTTTCAGTTATTGGCCAGTTACTGTATGAAACATTTTGTACACATAGTAACATTTAATTCTCACAACAGCTCCCTGAACTAGACTTAATCATTCCCATTTTATAGATGAGAAAGCTGAGGCCCAGAGTGGGGAATGCACCTGAGATCACACAAGGGGCAGGGCTGGGATGTTGACTCTGGATTTTGCTCCTTGACTTCATGCGAAATCTTTCCCCAGTGAATTCTTCCTCCTGATTCCTCCCTGGTACTAATCTCCCCGCCACTCACTTCAACTTTTGCCTTGTGTTGTCTAACTCTCTGTCTTCTTTCTCCACGCGGATTGGGGAGCAGCCAGCTCCTGAAAAGCAGAGACCATGCTTTGTAATGCTGTGAGCACTGCATGCTTGCAGATGTTCACTGGGCAGGTGAAATAAGTGACAATAAGCTGAACGTATCCCCAGCCTATGTCCAGTTTATCTCCTTACCACAGTTCTCTGTCGCTGTATTCTAAAATGCAACTGTGGTCAATCAGCGAAGGTTTATTGAGAGGTTCTTACATCAAAGGCACTGAGCTGGGTGTTGGGATGTGAAAAGACATGATGCGTGGACTTTGCACTCTGGGGTCTGGGGTCCAACTCAAAAGGCCAAAAGGTGGGCTGTGGACGAGAGATAATAACAGCTGAGGCGTGGTGCCCATTAACAAATGGTTGTTACAGGGTCAGAGAGGAGAGCTCTCTCTCCCAGCAGGCAGGGCCTAGCTCCTCAGAGGGGAATGCTGAGGAAGCAGTGAGGGCAGGAGAGCCTGAGGCGCCCCATGGTGTGGGTGTCGTTCATTAGAGGCCTTCACGAAATGTCCTCGGGTTGCTTGTCAGTTTAGATGAATCTGCGTCGTGTTTCTACAGATTCCCCAAATATTTCCTGGGGATCACCTGGACAGTGAGCATTGGGGTCTGAGCTCCACGTCTGGCATGTATCTAGAATGTGGACTTTGCCGCTGTGGGATGATTTCTTTTTTGGGAGGGATGAGTTAATAAAAATGTCTGAGAAATGTACAAGATTGAAATTGAGTTAGATATAGCAGTTCCACGGAATAGCAGAGAATACTGTGGTTTTGACACTTGGGGAAGCCCATGGAGTCCCCTTCCAGATGTTCGAGGCTGTGGCACGTTGTCTTGTGTAAAACACGTAGCATTTCATTTTTAGGCAGATGGATCCTCTGTGAGCCTCTCAGCTACTCCATGGCCTCTGGAGGAGAAAACTGTGCTTTCTACAAGTTCACATCCCAATACCTAGCACAGGACTTGGCCCATGCTTTTTGCTAATAAAGTCTGAGCGACCGTCCCACCCCTCCCTCCACACCCTCTGCTGTAGACATCTGGCCTTCTTTCTGTTTCATGGATACAGAAAACCTGCTCTTCCCACAGAGCCTGTCCCCTCCTGGTTCCCACTGTTGGGGATACTGTTGGGGATACTGTTGTTCCCACTGTTGGATTCCCACAGAAGCCGTGTAAACTGAGGCTCACCAAAGCCTTTCTGGATGCTCCAGTGAAAATAATCCACTCCCACCCGTCTTACATTGGCAGGTCACCCTGGATTAGTTTTTCAGAGCAATCATCTGTATCTGAAAGTGTCCCCCTTTTTTATTTGGTATGTGTTTATGATCTGTTTTCCCCAACTGGACTATAAGGTCCTTGAGGCCAGGTACCTTTGCGGTCTTTTTCTCCACTTAGTAACAAGCTCCCGGCATATAGAAGGTGCTCAGAAAACAGTGATTTCATGAACAAATGAAGGGCTGTCTCTGAGATCACGATCTTCTTCTCTTTGCACTTCTCTACCCTTTTCCTTAGTTGTCTTGTGGTGTCCTGGCCTGGACATGTCACAATCCAAGCTGTGCAGCTGTGAGAGGTCTTCTGTGATGTGAGCCTGCTTGAGGATGTTACAAATACATCTGCTGTATTGAGCTGCTGTCTTTCTGTCTAGGACACAGGTGGGCTGTATCTGTTGCCTGTTACTTCATAGCTACACCCACCCACCCATGACACATGCCTTCTTTCTGCCAGGTCACTTGCCTACCCAGAACCTTTGATGAAACGCTGCTGTCTGTTGATGGGGTCAGCCCCAGGAGGTCCTCGAGGAAAGGAGCAGTCCCCAGATGAGAAGGGGCCCATCCTTCTTTCTCTGTTTGGTGTCTCCTGGCCGTGGTCATCTGGTGGTGTAACTATTGATCCGTTATTCATGAGTTAACTTGTTCAGAATAGCAATGCCACTCAGGAAACATGTGCTGTTCTGACTGCCCCCATCCCCCCGAGATCGACTCCCGTGTGCTCACCTGCGGGGCCTGCCAGGCATCCAGCCGGTGGACCGTGGCTCCAAAGAGCATGCACAGATGGGGCTGCAGAGGGAGGCTCCTGGAAGCACACTCTGTCCCTGTATGGAGCCAAAAACTAAAATGGGAAAACGACAAACCCAACCAACCATGGGGCAGAAGGAGAGGGAGTATGCCAGTTGTCAAGGGAACCTGGAGAAGGGTACAGAGGGACGGCCCAGGTCTCCGGCACTCCTCACCTACAAGGGCAGATGCTTTGCAGAAATGTTTCTTTTGTCTTTGAAAGGATTATAGAGACCAGGGAGTTCTATCACCTGGGTTTACAGATAGTGAGGCTAGTGACAATCACTCTCGAATGCACAAGGTCCTCTTTCTGGAAGGGTGGCAGGGAGCTGACACTCAGCCCACACTAGGCTGTGAGCCCTAGCCTACCTGGGGCAACGCACATCTGAAAGAAGGCCCACTTTCTACTAAAAGCATCCTGCTGATTGTGTTTCTGAGGCAGTTGGCTAATGTTTATCCCTATGGTATCTCCTAGCTGCTGGTTTTGTCTGGTACTGAAGCCTGCCTTCTTAGCCCTTATGCTGTCCGTCTGATTTTGTTTGGGACAGCTCTGTTTACTAGGTGTCAGGTGCTAAGCACTGTATGGGCAGGGGCCTGTTCAGTCCTCCCAGCTGCTCCACAAGGTGATGCCATGACTACTCCAATTTTACAAATCCGAAAACCCAAACGCTGAGAGGCCAAGTGAGGCGTTTCCCCAAGTCGTACAGCCAGAAGGTGCCTGAGCCTGGGGCTTGGAACGAGTTATGTCTGATCTCCAGGCTAGTTCTCTTTTTTACCATAGGGATTTTTTCATTCTGTCACTTCTTCATTGCCAAGTTCTTCTGTTCCCAGAAAGTGAATTTGGTTGTTTTTCCTTGTACTGGAGCACAAGGATCTTTTTCCCTACAAGTATGTTAGGAATGGGGGCTGGGGCTGTTTAAGGTTTTGTACAGTCTAGGTGTGGAGACACAGAGATGCCCCACTGGCCTCTAGACATCCTTTTCATCGGAGAAGTCTAGACTTTCCACGGTTTGTTCAGAGTAAGACTGTCATTCCTGTTCTTCCACCGACCTTCGCTGCAGACATCAGCAGTCTTGGACTCTCAGAGAGAGGTAGTGGTTTCTCAGATACTGCCCTGCATTTAACTGGAGTGGGACATCGAGCAAATCTGGGTGGAAACACAGCTCTCTGAGGAGCCCGAAAACCTGTACATCCGGATGTCCTGGCAGAGGGGGCATAGCAGCGGAACGGGGACCCACACGTTTCCTTCTTTGTTGTTCTAGAAATAGGATCATTGGCATCTCTCTTGGGGAATCTTTAAAAAATGCAATTAATATTAATAGCATATTTATTCTAAGTTTAGAGTCTCCACTGATGGGTAAAATATAACATTATCTTTATATTATTTGAGGTCAGTTTGCTTCCTCAGGAGCAAGTGGATGGGTTCATACTCTGCAATAGAATACTGATAAAAAATAAATACTACCATTAGCACCACAAAGATGGCCAAACAGAACTATTTTTTAAGGAAATCAAGAGTTGGTTGGGTTTAGAATGTGATTTCAAATTGCGTGTGTGAGGAGAAGAGTAAGCACTAGGAATGTTTAATGGAAGAGTCAGGGATGGAGATGAAGATCTCCAACAAACGAGACTTTGCTAGCTCACAGCCGGAGGGCAGTGCGCTGGAAGGAAACCGGAATGGCAGGCAGGATTCTGTTAACTCCAAAGAAGTACACCCTCTGCGTGAACTTGGGCAACATGTTTTAATCTCTACATATAAAGAAGACAGTTATCACCTACCTCAAATCATTGTTTCAGGTTAAAAATGAATAATGGACATAAAGCTTAGTGTATAATCATAACTTGCTTTTCACATTCATGTATATACATATGCATGTATATGTATATATAATATTCAAACACCTTGCAGTTTCCACTATAAAGTATTGCAGCTTAAGCACCCATTAGCTCCACTTTGATAGATACAGTACATCATGCTTCTGAGAGATCTTGAAGACAAGCATGCTTCTTTGTCTGCCTGTGATTGTACTTTTCTGTTTCTCTCACATCTGTTTAGATTCTAGGCATCTTCTTCAGTTCAAATAACTTCTTGAGCTATTTCACGTCAGAGAGGGAGTGAGAAGATGGGTATTTTATAATTATCTTAACAAGATTATTGCATAGCAAGTTATGACAGTTCATGACTCTGAAGATGACTTTCCTACCAGAACAAACCATGCAGAAGGTCCTGTGGAGCCAGGTTATCTGAAAAAAAAAAAAATAGCGGGGCCAGGAATGTAAGTATAGATTTAGAGTTGATAGACCTCTTTTCCTTGGAAGACCGATTTTTCCGTGATAAGCCACGGGAGTAAGCAGGCAAAACGAGGGTAGGGATGCCACTGCTCGCAGGGTGCAGCCCCCCATGGTTTAATGTTGTCTGATCACACTTCCCCTTCATTCACGTCTCCTCTGCGTGGAGAGTCTAGTGCAGGGCTCGCGTGGAGATGGGGAAGGTAGAAAAGAAAACCTGTCTGCATTTGGCACTTTTTCCTACTTGCAAATCTGGGGCAAGGCTGGTGTGCCTGGAGTCAGACGCTGATCCCACAACACACTGATGGAGCCACAGAAAGAGCCTTTTCCCTCCAGCACTGTGGCATGGGGTTTACACTGGCATGGGTTACGTAGAGCGGTTTCGGCCTCGCATGATCTGTGTTCCCCAGATCTCATTGTTCCACGTGGTTACATCGTTTGGGCTTATATGGGTGCATTTGGCCAACTTGCTGTCTGTCAGTGTGAGATATTTCAGCTTTGAAAGCTTTCAGGGGTTAGAATTGTCTTATAAAATGAACATATAAGTTAATCTTACAATATTGCTGATGGTTTTTGAAAATAATAAAATTTTTAATGAAAACAGCATCAACTACTAGACTGAAAATGGAAAAATGACAAAATTGAATTATCCTTCAGACAAAGGTTTGTTTGCCCATGGAGGCACAGGGAGCTGTGAGTGTGTGAAAATAATTTCTTGATCTTGTCTGGCTTTCAGACAGACTATAGTGTAGTGGATAAATGGAAAAGTGCTCTTATACTTAGAATAGTCATCTTTGGGAAAATTTACTCATCAGGAAAGCTGAATCCCAAACAATTCTCACCAGCTGGAACGTATGAGGAAGAAAGTAAGACATACAAACTGTATTTCATTAGGCACAGTAGTTATACCTGAACACTGGAAAAAGCAACACTTTGGTGTGGTGGGTTGAATTGTGCTACCTCCCTCCCCTCCATACACAAAAAGAAATTAGAAAAAAAAAATTTGTTGAAATCCTAACACGCAGTACCTTATACTGTGACCTTATGGGGAAGCGGGGTCATGGCAGATGCAATTAGGTATTTACAATGAGTTTATGTTAAAGTACAGTGGCTGCCTAATCGATATAACTTGTGGTGTCCTAATAAGGAGATGACAGCGTGGTGGCAGAGTAGACACACATGGAAATGCCCTGTGGTGATGAAAACAGGGACAGGAGTCATGCAGTTGCTAACCAAGGAATGCCAAAGATTGCCAGCGACCTACCAGGAGCTGGTCAGAGGCAGCGGAGGATTCTGTCCTTCAGGCGTCACAGAATGCATGTCCTGCCGACACCTGCATGTCATCGTCTCGGCTTTCTGAACTGCGAGGCGGTGCATGTCTGTGACTTTAAGCCATGCAGTTTGTAATGCGCTTTGACCGCGACTCCAGGAAGCTGATGCACTTGGGAATTATTGTTTTCTTAAATAAGCATCCCATGTAAAGGACCACTGAAAGGCCTGGATAGACCACCCTGTCACCCACCATGACACGAGCCACTGCAGTGTATGGAGGGGCTTTGGGGCTCTGAAGCTCTTGGTGCGAGTGTTGGGTCCCAGTAGTGATTTCCCAGCCGCTCCATTACAAATCCAGGTGTGCCTCGTTTTGCCGCACTTCGCTTTATTGTGTTTCACAGATGCTGCCTTTTTTTTTTTTTTTTTTTTTTTTACAAATTGGAGGCAAGACCCTGCACCAACAAAAATGGCTCTCTCACTGTGATACTGGCCTTGTGGTGGTCTGAACCAGACCTGCCATGTCTCTGGGGTGCGCATGCATGTAGGAGGCTGGTCTGGCATGGAACTGATTATCCTCTTTTTCTTAAGAGGCCACTGGGGCAAACCCTATTGTATCTTATTGTCAGGTTATCTGTGCTACCTCAGAAGTCAAAGACCTCCCAGGCCATGTTTCATGGTTTAGATTCTTTTTACCCATATGGTCTTCCCGCACACCCAGTAATCTGACACAACAGCAAGCATTTCTAGATTCTCCAAACATTTCTACTGTCTGGTCTTTATGACTTGTCGCCAGCAACATCCTTCTGCCTCCAGTCTTTCTTTCTTATGCTACATCTAACTCATCAGTAAATCCCATTTGCCTTAACTTTTAAGATATATCCTGAATCGGACCACTTTCACCATCTCAAACACTGCCCCCGTAGCTAAGCTGCCACCAGCTGTCCCCTGGACTATCCCAGTAGCATCTCGTCTGGTCTTTCTTCCACTGCTGCTGTGCCAGAGTCCATGCTCCAAGTAGCAGCCTGAGTGAGTTGTCACTTAAGAACATAAATCAAATCACATCACTCTCTATTCCAGACCCTACAGTGGCTTCCAGTTGTATTTGGAATGAAATGCAAACACTTCATTGCTACAAAAGACTTTGTGTTACCTGGTACCTGCCTGCTTTTGGTCATCTTCCTGCCCTGCTCATGAGGATGCGGCTCACTGAACTTCTCTGTTGTTCCTTGAGCCTGCTGAGTCCACTTTTCCCTGAGGAAATGCTCCTTGCTTTTCCAGGACCCACTGCAGTGCTGAACTGGGGTATCCTTCATGGCTGTGCTCAAATACCCCATTCTCTAATAAGAATTCTAGACAATGCTGTTGGATATAGTCATGCCCACCCCCATATCACTCTATCCCTTACTGGACTTTAATTTTTTTCATAGCCCTCAACAATTAGAAAACTCTGGTATTTATTTATTACTTATCAGCTCTTCCACAAAATGTAAGATCTGCTAGGCCATGGACTTTATTGCCCTCATTTATAGTGGTGGAGTTACTGCCTGGAATATGGGATATATTAAGTAATATTTGCTGAGTGAATGAAAAATTTATTAGGAATAATAGCAAGCTATTAATAGTGAAAATTATTAATTTTTCATTAGAAAGCAGAGACCCAGGCCTCTCTCTGACTCGGCATGCATTAGGCTGTTCTCAAACAGCTCAGGTGGGGTGCAAGTGACCTAGCATTGGTTTGTCTTCCAGGACGGTGACCGGAGCTGGACACTCAGGCAGGGATCACCGGAACAGGCTGACACACTTCATAAAATCCACATGGGCAGAATCTAAAGGACCTTTAAATTTCTGCTGTCTCAAGAGGGCTTAGAAAAAATCTAATAAACACTTGAAAATAAGGATTAGTTTCTAGCTCAAGGCCTACAAACTTGGGGGAAGGGAAGGAAGCCAGAGTTAGGCAGAAATTGGGCTGTGAGCCTGAAATTTATTATTCAGTGTCTGCTATTTTATTTTAAACTTGTTTATTAAAGGAATTTTATTTGAAGCCTGTACGTGGAAAGCCTAGAACCAGACCCCTCCCTGGGATCAGATCCTGGTTCCACCACCTCCCAGGTATGTGACCTTGGGCACATGGATAAATCTCACTGTGCCCCACTTTTGCCTGCATTTAAAGGAACTAATGATAGGAATACTGAGCCAGGAGTGAAATATGAAGTATTTAGGACAGTGCCTGGCACTTGGCATGTGTTAGCTTTCACAGTTGGGGAGGGGCCAGCCAGGAAATGTATCTGCTGTGGGCAAACAGCAATGCTTTGAAGCTCAGGACCCTGGGGGGAGCATTGCCCAGCGATACCTCGAACAGGAAGTGGGCTGCCATTGGTGCAAATTCCGCAGCAACACAGGCATCTTTGTGCAGGAAGGATTTTGAAAAATCCTGGCAAGTGTTATTGGGTTTGGAATGTGAGCAGTGGTCTAGGACTAGGGTGACCTGTGTTTTAGTCCTGGCTCTGTCTGAACTCACTGCAGGATGCTCATAAAACTAGCTCGACTAGGCTGAAGTTTCCCTGTTTCTGAAATAAGAAGGCAGAACGTGATCTGTACTGCGCTGCTCAGTTCTTTACAATTGAGGAAGGAGTCTTAGCTATTTTAAAATACATGTTGTTTATTCTCATCCCTAGGCAGAAAGCTTGATTGTGTTTTCCAGCCTCTTTTGAATTTAGGTATGGTCATGTGACAGAGTTCCACCCATAGGAATGTTATGTATGGATTGGCCCACAGAACACTCCCGGATGAACTACTTCATGCTGTTTCTCCTTACGCCATCTGGATGTTGATGTCCAAAATTACCTTGGAAACTGGTGTCCTATTTGGCAGATGCTCAGACAGCCAGGTTGTGGAATGCCTACACAGGCTGACCCAGAACCCCGTCTGTTAGATCACTGCATGAAGGAAAAATACACTTCTATAGGGATGGGCTTCTGGGAGTTTGGAGTTCATTTGTTAGTGTAGCTAGCACTAACCTATGCAATTCAACACCACTCTTATTATTCATATTTTCTGGTTTCAACTGCATAGAAATACGCAGACTTAGATTTTAAATCCACACTTAAGCATTCATTAAAATTTCTTGGCAAGGCTTTTGGTGATTTTTTGCATGGGTCCATCTGTACGTTGGAACCATGACCTTTTCAAACTGAAGTTTCAAAGGTTTGATTTTCATCTGCTTGACTTTCTACATTTCTGAACCAAGTAAGATGTCTGCGTTACCCTGCACGCAGGTGAAAACCAGGGACAAAGAAGAGTTTTACCTGGGAGTAAATGTGCATGTGTCCACAGTAGAACCAACTGAAGACACACTATAGTGAGTGAAATACCTCTGAGATGACAAATTGCTTATTGATTGGCTGGAGGGTTTCTGCTTAGTGCAACCTTTTGTGGCGGGGATATTCCAACATTTGGTATTTTCACTGACACACAGTAAAGACACAGATGGGATGAGTTGTAGGCTTATTCTTAAAAACATTGAAAATGAAGAGAGAAAGCCATTGTCAGAGGTCAGAATTTAGAAGAGCAAGCGGGTGGTGGGGTAGTCCAGTGTGCATGTGGCTATGGGACGGAAGGTGTGAACAGGGAGGGGGAAAGCAGCTGTGTGTAGGGATCTACCATGACCCCAGGTGAAGCAGAGACATCGAGGCTTTGGGGTTTGCTGGGGGTCAGGGACCTTGTTTTATTTTCCTTGTTGTGTCAGTATGCTGCAGAGTATCTGGCACTTGATAGGAGCTTAATGTGACCTTAAGGAACACATGGGTGCTCGGTCATGTGTCACTTCAGCACTACTTACTATGCATCTGGTCTGTGCCAGGCACTGTTCTAGGTGCTGAGTTCTCCTCCTCACAGAGTGATTTGTAGTGAAGGGAGACTGAGACTGTAGCCCCACATATTAATAAAAAAGTGTCTTCTCCTAGCATGCAGCTTGCCCAGACCAAGTAGCAATAGATGACCTTCCCCAGCCTGACAAGTCAGTCTAGGACTCCTGGTTGGAGAGACGAAACTGTGCTTTTTCAACTGTCTCCACCCAGATCCCTTGGGCAGCACCCACCTGCATAAATGCACCTAGCACGCCCTAGCTATCAGTGTGAAAGTAGGCAAAGCATTATGTCAGAAAGTAAAATGTGGGTAGGGGGCAGCGTAACCTGGGCTGCAGCAAGAGGGGCGTTCACAGGGTGGTCCGTCAGGAGCATGAGAGTAGAGGAGAGCCCTGCAGGACAACATTCTAGGCTAAAGAATCAGCCAGTTACATGACCTATTAAAAAAGAGCAGGGCAAGAATGAGGCCGTCTCAAAACGAAGAAGGGTAAGGAGTGAAATGACATGGGGTGGGGTCTTGAGTGATTGTGAGAACTCGCATAACATGGAAATTAAGGAACAAATGATGATAGCAGCCCAAAGAATAGCAGATGAGAAATACATTTAAACTCTCACATAAACAAACACACACCTGTATCAACGGTGTTTGCCGTGTGGAGATGCCTGATGGTTTCCATGGGGATGTTTGTGTGCGGTGGCTGCCGTCTGGCTTTGTGGCAGTGGGTGTCTGGGGCCGAACCCCTGCCGCACACACATCTAGCCATGGGGTCTGGTGTTTTCCAACTGAAGTGTCATCCTTCTTTGGTCTGTTATTCTTTGTCATTTTTTTATTTATCACATCTCAAAATTACAAGCATTTAACTTCTGAATAATATCTGGTTTGACGTTTTACCTGTTGCCGTTTCTAGGATATTCCATTGTGAAATTAGGCCAGCATTTTAGCATCGTGTGTGGATGTGTGTATGTGTATCAGCAGACACATATTTGGAATTAATGGGCCTATAGAAATCGGAGATGGATTAGGCCTAATGAGCTGTTCAGAAGAATTATTTAGCACATATTTCATATCTCTATTCAGTAATCAAACCTACACACTGTGTATGCTAAGAAGGTGAAGTAGTTTTTCTTTCTTTCGCTCCTTGAATTATTTCCATTTGTGCCTGAAAATTCAACATTTCACCCCTAGAGCATTTTGCACCAACTTTATTAAGCATTCAGTTTGACATTTCCCTGCCTGTAGGGTTATCTTCGGTATTGGAAAAATGGTTGTTTTGATTGTTATCATTATTATATAATTAGTAATTGGTGCCTGGCTCCAAGAGCCCCGCTGGGATGCTGGGCTGGCTGAGACCAGGTGGTGGGGTCGTCGGAGACTAAGCCCTGCCCTGCCCCCATCCTTCTATTCCCCGGGGCAGAGAGCTCTGACCTTCTGTGCATACTGGCTGGTAGACTTGAAGAGTTAGCCCAGATGAGAGATTTAGATACATGTACTTTTTTGAATTTTTATTGAGTGTGGATGATGTCTCCCTGCTGTATTGTATTTTCACCTAAGGTGTATTAGAACTGGAGACCTTCCTGCTGGAGGACCAGATGCACTGGGTTATTGCCCACTTTGGTTCATGCTATTTCTTTAAGCATGCATTTTCAGTAGACTGTCTACTGCTACTCACAACATGGTTCTCTCTACTAACTGGAAGGAAGAAGGAATGGAAGGTGGGATACTTGCTAGGATGGAATTTTACTCAGAGAAGGACTGACTTTTTAAAGCAATAACAGAAACATGAAATTATGGGGTTTGGAGGAAGCCCCAGAGCTGGGCTAATACATTTCAGCTTCCAACACTCCAGCGCCTGCCCTGGGAATTTTCTTTATGGCTGGGGCAGATACAGCACATGAATACAGACGCTAAACACATGCACTCAACTTTTGTTAGTCTACATAAAGTGTGCTAATTGAGAATGTCTTCAGTGGTGGGAGAAAGATTCTGGGGTTGGGGCAAATTTGAGTTCAAGCTTGATGTGTAAAATTATTCACTTCTGTGGGCCTTTATTTTCTTGCCTGTGAAATGGGGCTAAATAATACCTTAATACCTGCCTGACAGAGTTTTTGTAAGAATGAGATGTAATAATAAAACCAAACACAATATCATTAACAGCATTTAATGGGGACCTATTATTCTATGACAACTGCTTTACTTGAACCATCTCATTATATCATAATTATTTATAATAATCACATAAGATGACATGTAAAAGCTCGAGAATTGTGTCTGGCATGTATTAGGCATTAATAATACATAAACTAGCATAAAAGAAGAATTGGCAGACACAGGTCTCTTCCATTGCCTTTTACCTGTGCTTTGTCCCACCACAAAGCGACCCTTCACATGCCCCAACACCGCACTCTCTGTGGCTTACCGAGCATGGTTGCCTTTTCTACTCCTTCTCTCCTGTTCTTTCCCTCCTCCATCCCACACACAAGCCTGTGGAAATCCTACACAAATCATACATCTCACTCTTCTGTGTGCTTTCCTATCGGAACAAAGCTCTTATTCTTTTATGTGCCTGTAGTTTGTTGTTAACAACCACTCACTCATTTATTCAACAAATAATCATTCAACACCTCCTAAGTGCCAAGTTCTAGACCCAGGGCCATGAGGAGACAGCGAGCAAAGATGTTTTCTAAGGTCAGGTCAGGCAGCGTTGCCAACTCTGAAGAGGACAGCAGGCAGAAAGGGCACTGGGAAATGAAGAGTGGGCACTCATTTCAGACGTACTGCCAGGGAAAGGTCGGTCTGAGGCGGGGCCTTTGGGTGAGCTGATGAGGGAGGGAGTGAGCACCTGTGGGTTTGGGGGATGGTGCTCCAAGCAGAAGCAGAGACCATGTGAAGATGTAAGGGTGGGTATGTCCTTGGCTTACACAGATGCATAGAGGAGGCAGAAGTCCAGGCCGGGCCCCTTGGCCATGGTGATTACAGTGACCACTTAGGATTTTATTCTTAGTATTATGGAAGCCACTAGAGCAGTTTGATAATTTGGGCTGTTGTATGTTAACATTTCTTGTTCGTTTTTCTGTATTTTGCTATTATTTTTGTGTCTTATCTGTGTTTGATTTGAAGTTCTCTAAAAACAAAGACCGTATTTGCTTTGTTTCTTTGTATCACTGATGAGATAGAGACCTCGGCTGGGTAAGGGAACCTCCCCTGAGCTCCCACAATTGCCTGAGCCACCCCTCTTATCAGCACTCACTGTAGCATATGGAGAACCTTTGTCTCTCTGGGTCTGGTGAGGCTCCAACGGATGCACAAAGTGTGAGGCCACTTCCAGCTATTACATTGCAGGGGTTTCCATGATGGGTCATAAAATTCTCCTGGAGCACAAGCCCCTTGGCTCCTTGGGTGAATAAACACTGTGCTGTCCTGAGACTTTCGTTTTCATTGATGGTCAAAGGCTCAGCCGCTCTGCCAGGCCCTGCTGCTCACGGTCTGGCAAAGGTGGAAGCTGATAAAATGTCCTGAAAGTGTGATTTGTAGCAAGGCTTCAGCAGAGAGATCATAAACTGTTACTCTATTCTTATCTGATATTTAATTGAACAAATTTGAATTACTTTTAAAAAGTAAATAATTACTGTTTATTTCACTTTGTTATGGGTGCCTTGGCTGATGCGAGGTTGTCTGTTAACCGTACAGGGTGCAGGGGTGGTGGTTGTGGTCTCTGTTTCACAGTGATTACTGTGGAGTTGCGAGTAACATATTAATTAAGCATACTCCTATTTTTAACGGAGTATGTTTATAGCTTCTGTAAATGCATTTTGAACTTTTCTGTTAACTCTTTATTTTTATCACCAAATTCATTTCTCCTAGAAAGTGGGAGTGGGGAAGACAGGTAGTGATGCGGTTTTGGTTGAAACCAGGTGGCCATCGATGAAGAATGTGTATTACTTGTTACCCTATGATCGGTCCCTTTTCTCTATGTTCAGTCTCGACCTGCTGGCCTCTCACACTGGGCCTGGCTCATGGTAGGTGCTCAGCGAATGTCTGATGAAATGTTTACTTGGGTAGCACACTATTCTATGTATACTAGGCACTAAATATATATTATTTTCATTTTGATTATAATGTATTTTGTACATCAATGTTCATATAACATATAAAAACATAAATTGATCACCTCTGTGCCTTCCACCCACTCTAATAACTAGACCCTCCATTACCTGTGAACCCTCCTATGTTCCCACATTATTTCACCTGTGTCTCTTCTGTGGAACTGACCACCAGCCTGAACTTTTTTTTTTACCATTTCTTTCTTTTCTTTAGAGATTTACCAAATATATAAGTATTCTGAAGCAATACAGTGTCTAGTTTTGTTTGATTTACCTTTATATAAAAATAAATTTTATTATCCTGCAAACGTTTTTTACTATTTATTTTATTTTCTAATAATTTGAAATTAATACCATCCTGAATATGGATAAAGGCAGAATTCTGCCTAAGTCATTTCAGGTAATTAAATGGTCTATAACTCATTCATCAAAATGGCTCAACACCTGGGAGTGTGTGTGTGTGTGCTTGCACGGGAAGGCTCTTCAATCAAAATAGTAACAGTCATATGTTTTCTGGTTAATGGAATGAGTGGCTTTGACTTGCACCTTACATTTTCTAGAATTATTACTTTTTTAAAAATTAAGTTTTAAAGCCTTGACCAGTGTGGCTCAGTTGGTTGGACATGGGCCCACAAAGTCAGAGGCTGCCGGTTCGATTCCCAGGATTCCTGGTCAAGGGTGCGTGCCTGGGTGGTGGGTTCCAGCATCAGTTGGGGTCTGTGGGAGAGGTAACCGATGGATGTTTCTCCCTCACATTGATGTTTCTCTCCTCCCTCTCCTCAACTCTCACTAAAGATAAATAAATATCTTTGAAAATACTAAGTTTTAGTGTTCTAAAATCAGAATGAGGTCAACATTATAAAGTCTAATAAAATTTAAAATATTTGCTTACCTTTGGGTCCCATACTGCTGTGTACTGGTCACGGGGCTTTTTGCACACATTACCATGTGTAGAGCATTGTGCTAAGCACCATGGGGACTATGAAGATGCATAAGCCACAGTTCCTGTCCTCAGAAGCCTCCAGTCTAATAAGGTAAGCTTCTGAACCTCAGGGCCTCAGAAGGAGGTTGAAAAGGATGCTACTGTGGTCGGGGAGGCCACTTGTAATCTGGGTTGTGAGAGGGTCACAGAAGGTCCACTGTGGGGTCACAGGGAGAAGAAAGCAGGAAGGGGCCCGGGTCTGTGAGTGAAAGGTCAGAATGTGACCCTGGTCTGGAGCAGCAGAAGCTCGCAAACTGAAGCTGGCCAGCTGCTGGAGGGAGAGGGGGCAGCAGAGTTCCGGCCTCCTGAGCTAGCCCTGCCCCTGTGGCCATGCTTCTGTCCATTTCACATCTGAGCCTAGAGCAGTTGGCATCTGTCAGAACAGAATGCAAAGACAGTGTTCTGTGTGGTGACCCCAGGTTCAGTTTTATTCAGTGAGTATTTATTGTTTGCCAACCATGTGCCAGGCACTACGCTAGGCACTGTGAATGAAATATAGCGGTTAGCAGAAGATGTTACAGCCCCAGTCCTCACGAGACTTCTTTTCCAGCAGACTGAGGCAGTGAACAAGATGATAGAAGAGATGGAAAATATCAACTGGTGAGAATGCTATGGAGAAGAATGAAGAATGTGAGGAGGTGGAAAGTGAGGGTGAAGGCCATAGTTTCGAATAGGCCATCTACGGGAGGCCTGCTCAGTTACTCTTTGCTTATATGTGCATTTCAAATTGTCAGCAGAAACAGGCATTGCATTATTGGCATCACATTATTTTGACATAAGAAACACAGTAGAAAAAAAATGAAAGGTAACAGTTTAAGGCAGTGTATACTTTTTCCAACATTGGAGGAAAAGAGATTGTACAGCTGTATCAGAAATATGTTTTTGTGTCTAAAACTCTTTGCAGCCAGAATGTTGATCTTTATCACCCAAATTCTTTTTTCCTCTATCCTAATTGCCCTTGTCAGAAAGAATAAAAAATGGAAGCACTTTGTCCAGCTCTCTCCTGGAAAACCTGTCTCCAGTCCACAGAAGAAGAATAACGAGATAGCGCTGATTATTTATAACTTAATGAGCATACGCTTGTCATCAGCGGGCTTTGCAGGGAACAGGCCAGGGATTTGCACTCTGCCCTCAGGAGGCTTTCTGGAGGGCTTTGAGCCTCAAGGCTCTGAGTCTGAGCTGGAGCAGACACAAGGGCCTGTGGGAACAGCAGATCCTCAGGACAACTTTTAGCCCAAGGGCTTTTGGAACCCAATTGCGTGGCAGATTAACTGCCAGCACACCCAAAGCCCCTTAAAAGCAGTGGCCAGCGAATAAGCCAGGAGTCATCAATACCTAAACCAACAAGCAAATAATAGAATTAATAAACAGATAGGGGAGCAGTACCAATGCTGTGAGCACCCGCTAGATCAAGAAATGTCAGCTTTTCTCTCAGCTTTTCCTCCACAGCGCCAACTGTCAGTAATTTAACTAACATTTTGTAAATAAATGTGGCACTCGGACAGCTGTCAGTGGGCCTGCTATAAACACTCCCTTTGTCACTGAGAGCTGGCAGTGCTGTGCTATGTCTCCTGCAACAGTGGCCTGCACTGCCAGTTGGCTCCTGGGCCCAGGACTTGTCAGGGAAACGATGCATAGAGACCAATGGCGGGCGGCTTGTGTCCTCTGCAGACCCGCTGGAGACAGCCGCAGGCTTTGCTGTGGGCTCAGCGCTGCTTTTGGTTCCTCTTGGCCAATTTGTGAGGCATTGCATTTTCATGCCTGTCCTGTAGCCCAAATTAAAACCAGGGCTGTTGTTTTCCGAACACCTTCGTGCTTGTTAGGAATTCCACGTCCTCGATCCTTTAGTTTCTCCCAATGGATTTGCTCTCCCTAAGTAAGACATTTATTTATCTAGGTCAAGATACTAAACTTGCTGATTTCTACCGTGCATGCTAGATGATTATTTAATGTTACGTAGCCAGATTCTCTTCGTGCTTTATTTTCCTCTGGTGCGTAAGACAAATGGCTCTGGACTGTGCGTTAACTCTCCCAGGTTTAATCACGGAGTTTTATTAAGTTAGTGCTTTAGCATACTTTGTTTCCTTGGGAGACTCTCTCTCAAGGATTCTTGACCTATACCCCAGCAAGAGCAGAGAGAGAGGAGGAATCTGTCTTAATAGAAGAGACTTGTGGGCAATCTGTTTGGGTTATTGTAATATATGGAATCTAGCTCAGTGAGAAAAAGCGGGTACTGGGTAATTAAGCAGTCAGAAATTAGTAATAATAAAAATTCTAGCAAACTTTTACTGAGCTCTTCTTCTTTTTTTTTTTTTTGGCCATGTTTCTTTTCTAAGTGCTTTGCATAGTATCTCACCTAATGAGGGCCTGAAGTACAGAGACTTTGAGGAACGTACTCAGGGCCTTAAGTCTAAAGCATGCCAGAACGGGGGTTGATTCCAGACAGCGAATCCCGGTGCCCAGGCTTTGGGCAGCTGCCCTGCACCTCCCCACTTGCAGTTACCCTGTGTGCTGGGGATGGAATTATGGATTTTAAAGGAGTTTGGGCACAGTAAAATAAACCCCCACTAAAACTAAGTAGCCAGCTTTGATTCCCCACCGCCCCAGGGAATGAGAAGGCTTTTTCTAGAATTGTGGGAACCCATCAGGAATGTTATTACAGGCTATCATAGTGTTATATGCAGAGAATAGAAGGGAACAATGAAGAGAATGGATTCTGGTATCACTGGGAAATTTACTTATCCTCCCTGGTAAAGCAAGAATAGTAATTAACAGAAACTACCTTGTATGGGATGTGTTAAAGATTAAATAAAATAATTAAAAGGAAGTATTTAGCAGTGCTGGGTGCAGAGTAAATATTTATTCTCATGTTTATTTACATGTATACTATGTGCCATCGGTTCTGTAGTGAATAAGAGTGGCAGACTGTGTTCCTGGAGTTTATATTCTCGTGAGTGGAGATGGTGAACAAACAGAGACCTATGCACACACATCAGATTCAATGAAGTGTTGTGGTCCAGGTCCCCTGAGTGGCTGCTGTAAAGTGGTGGGTTAGGGACAGTTGCTCTGAGAGGAAGTGACATTTGAGCTGAGATGTAAATGGAGAGAAGGATCTGGTCCTACAGCACTCCAGGCATGGGGGACAAGCGTCATATGTTGGAGGGAGAAGAAATAGGACATTTGAAGCAGAGCAGATGGCGGGAAGAGAGACGCAGGATGAGGTGGAAGAGGTCAGACAGCCAGGCTCTGAGAGCCAGGCAATGGACTTAGTTCTCATTCATTCTAAGAGGGAGCCACTGTGTATTTTAAAGGGAGGAGTGACATGGCCTGAGTTCTGGCTTGTGACAAGGTGGTAATGGTTGGCAATTTGGGGAATCGTTTATAAATCCAAGAAGTTCAGACTATGATACCTACAGAGGTTCTGGCAGATCCAGGTGAGGGATGGAAAATAGATTTGACAATGGTGGAAGCAGTAAAGATTGAGAGATGCTTTCAAATACATTTTGTGATTACCCAGACTCAGCTGATGGAGTTACTATACAGGTGTTAGTGATCGCAGTACTTGCACTCCGTGCATTTTGAAATAACAGAGTAGGGTTGGTTTTGTTGGAGTACCATCACTGCAGCATTTACATAATGGATTATTTATGTCTCGAGGTGTACTCAGAATTATTTGCCCCATTACTACTTTGAATCAAACATGGATATTCTGATTTAGAAAGTATCACTGGCCACCTCCCTGATTTAAAGCACAGTTAGGGTGCCTGTTTTTTGGTTTTTACTTCCTTTCTTTATTTTACTTAAGAGATTGAGATTGATTTTTCTTGTTTATTAGTCATAAAAATTTCCCCAAGAGTCAGTTTGTGTCCCAACCCATATCCAATGTCCCCAGGAGTTCTTTTGGAGTTGAAGTGTGTGTGTGTGTGTGTGTGTGTACACACGCAAGCATGCACACTGACTACAGGTAATTAAGGAAAACACAAGGAGGGTATGATGCAAGATTTGATGGGGAGAGGAAAGACAGGTAAATAGTCCCCTAGTCTAGTTGGGTGTAGCTTTTTAGTCCAATATGACAGAGGAATCTTAGTCCTATATTCAAGTCCTGAGTCATGTAGCATAAAGAACAAAGACTGCAAATACTTTTTAATAAATTACTGGCATTCACTATCACTAATACCAATATTTTGTTCTTATGCAAAGTCATTATTAACACAGAAGTATTGTAATTTTGCTAAGGTATTACAATAACTAGGAGTGATGAAAAATGAGAAACCAAGGAGTTCACAGTTATATAGGTATATATAAAGCATATTCTTAAGTATCCCATTAACTTCCATGAGTATCAATAAAAAAATTCATGTTCAGATGATGAATGTGAGATACCAGGATTTTAAAATATATTAAATTATATTCAGAATACTCAGTCTCTAGAAGCACTGAAGTGAGCCATATATTCTAAGCAATTTGTCATCAAAGTTGGTTAAAATTAAGATGATAATTTTCCTGCATATAGAATTAAACTTTAGTTTGTGTAAACATTCATTTATATGATACATTACATTTCTCTATATAATACCAGAAAACTGAGTTATCACCAGAAAATGCATGTTTCTTTTCTTTGTTAGATTTTAAGTGTCTTTTAAGAAAGTACTGTTTCCCAAGTTTTTTCTTTTAAATCAAGCCTTGGATATAGTTAAAGGAAACTATATTTCAAGATCAGCCAGTGCTCTGGCAAAAAGACCACCCGCGATACATCAGTGAATGGAACTGAGGAGCATGGGGCTCTCAGACAAAATTAATACCAGGAGTCATCAGTCACTCATTCTGTACCAGGTGGTATTCCAAATGCTCATGTCTGCCTCAGAACAACCTATGAGTCTATTGTCATTCCCACTTTACATGTTAGGGGACTGAGACCCCAAAGAGTTAAAGATGACCAAAAAATATGACTAGTAAGTAATGGAACCACACTTCTTGTTCAGTCCTAACGGAGATTCTGATCCTAGTCTTATCCTAGGTAGAAGGAGAAAATCCAGTCCACCTACTATTTTAACTCTTTAGTTCTGAGCTGTGAGGATATAAAGAAAAGAAGCAAAGGGAATATTATTCCTTGCCTATAGCTGTGTTCAGCATGCCTCTTCTGTTATTCCTGCAGAAATGGAAGCTCTGCATTTTCACTCAGGAGTAGAGTCAGCAGTTTGCATGTGTGTGTGCGTTTTTTAAATGCTCTCTTAGCAATTAATTATTCCTTTTAATAAATGCAATGAAAAAGAATCATTATTGGACTCGTACTTTAATTGAATTAATAATTTATCCTGGCCATTAATGTTTTTTTAATATTTGGTGTATTATTTCTTGTTCTATTAGGCAGATGTGACAGGGAGATGAAATGTGAGCGTCCACGGGGCCTGAGTGGATGGAGATCTCTGTATAATGCATGGACTGCTGACAGGGACTGGTGCTAAGTGGGTGCGTGTTGCAGGGAGAGTGTGTGAGATGCACGAATGCTTTCTCATCACTGCAAGCATGAGTGAGGTCTTTTGGATAATTTCTTGGGAAGAGGTGAATGAAATAGCAAAGTCATTCACATATGTGATGCAAAATTCTACATCTAAAGGTGACTTCTAGAACCAAGTCTGTTCCCATTTTTCTAGTTATAGGTTTATCTAGGCAAAGGGGTACTTTGCCTTTAATACCTTGATAGCCTGGTTTTGGGTCTATCTATAGAAATATGTTATAGCCCCTTATAATCAGTATTCCGTTTGGAGAGATAGCTTCTATGTTATAGTTATAATAAAGGGCATGAAGCATGGATTAGAGTTATTTTCTAGGAGATGTTCAGCAAACTCAAAGGACAGACCTTTTAAGTTGTAAACAGTCTGTCCTCTATGCTCAACTGCTTTTCATATAAGATTTCTAAGCCAAACCTCAGTGTGATGTTGCTTATTATGTGTGGGTAATAATAAGCATGCTTTATATCCATTTAGCTGGCATACATTATGAATTCATGAATTTATTTATCCAACATGCATTGAGTGCTTACTATGTGCAAGACATTATTCTAGGTGGTCAGAATTGACAGGTGACCGAGATAAAGTCCTTATCTTCATGGGAACTCACATTTTAGCAGATGATAAACACACAGTTAAACAGTGACATTTTCGACAGGGAAAAGGAGCAGGTGATGTGATGGAAAATAACTGGAGCAGGGTGGTCAGTGATGGACTCTTGAGATAGGCATAGTTGAACTGAGCCTTGAGGAGTGGGGAGGAGCCAGCTAGGCAAAGAGCCGGGAAGGAAGTACAGAATTCTAATGAGAGAGAAAACAAGTACGAAGCTTGTGTGGCTGCAACCGTCTTGGCATTTTTGGGAAAGTCAAAGGAAGCCATTGTGGCGGAGCAGAGTGACAAGAGTGAAAACGTGGTAAGAGGGGTAGGTGGGCCCCAGACAGGACCCGGGTCTGCTCTGCCTTGCTGGCCAGGGCAAAGCCTTTGGATTTTTCTGGGCACAATGGGAAAGATTACAAGTTATATAAAACAAAACAAAACAAAAAAAAACCCTAGCTTGATTGTGTGTATACTTCTAAAACACATGCAAAGTGGAGAGAATGACAAAAATAAAGGACTACTTTAGAGGTTATTGTAGTCTTGCCAATGAGAGTCAGTGGTGGTAGGTAGCTTGGACAAAGAATGTGGTGCTAAATATACACAGATGTTGATATAGAAAAAAATGTTTGGAAGAGAACAATAGGGCATGATGCTGGAATTTGTGGTGAGAGAATGGAAGGAATCAAAGATATCTTCTAGGGATTTGACTTAAGCACTTCATGGGTTATGATTCTTTTCACCAACATGGAAAAGACTGGAGAAGTCTGGGGGCAGTGGGACTGGTGGAATGAGGACGAAAGAGGACTCGCTTTGCTTTATTAAGTTTAAAATCAAGAAGAATTTTCAAATAGATTCATTATTGCAGAGTTCAGGGGGAAGATGAGAGCTAAAGATATCAGTTTGGGAGAGATCAACTTATATTTGTTGTTAAACTCTTGAAATTGGATAAAATCTTCAAAATAAGGAGAGGGTGTCGATAGAGTGCAGGATCAAGGATTGGAGCCTCGAGGTTCTGCAATACTTAACATTTGGAGGAAGGAGGATCCAACAAAGCACACAGAAAATCAGCAGCTAGTCACATAGGGAGAAAGCCAGGAGAGCATGATATCGAACAATACAAGAGAAGAACACGCTCCAAAGAGAAGTGACTGACTTTTTGGAATGCTGCCACGCCCGGGAACTCAAATCTGAGAAAAGGGAAATATCCATGGGATTGGATAAGATGAACTTTTGGAAATGTTAGCAATTTCAGAAGAGAAGTAGAGGAGGGGAGTAAAAAAAGATGGCAGTAATTGGAGCTGTAAATCATGTCAGAATAATTGTATGTTTGTGTTTTTGTCCAGACACATGCTAACTAGAGCTTTACTGCATGCAGAGAAGGTTATAGTAGAGATGGAATCATTATGATGCAAGAGAGCAGAGATGAGAGGCAGAGCACAAATAGCGAGGTGGCCTTTGCCAGGAGGAAGTCCTCACCCTTGGTGTGAGAATACTTCTGTTGCTTGCTTCTTAAATTTTTCTTCTCTTAGAACCTTCTGATTCTTGTAAAGTACTCAGCTGGGCCAATTTTGTCACACAGTTTTATGAATTTTCTAATGGGGCAGTTGCAAGTATAAGGAGTTTAGCATACAAAGAAGAGGGTTTTCAAGATTCCTCATTCCCTAGAATGGATGACAAGATGTTTTGTGGACATTGAGGGCAACTAGGAGAGTAGTAGGGATGGGTGCCAGTTTGGAGTTGGGGGAATGGGACCCAGTGACAGTAGATGTGTGAGACAATGTCAAGATTGATTTGAGAAGACTCAACATGGGCTGCTTCATTACTTTTAAGACTTTTACCTGTATCTTCTCTGTTGTCAAAGTATTGATAGTTGAATTCTACAGATCTGAGCTGAACCAAAAGAAATCCGTTTTAAGCTGTATATCAAAAGTCTCGCTATTTTTAGCTTCTCTGTAGATGATCCCCATAAGTGGTGGATGGTTATGAAGAGGTCTGGTTGGTCTCTATATCCAGTCTCCAAAAGAAGAGCCTTACCAAACACTGTTCAAAGACAGTTTCTTATTTGCACTCTTGACCTATTGCAAAGTACCACACAGGACTCTGGGACCATTACACCTCTATATAATATAATGGGACAGCAACACAATATTGTCAACTGTTACCAGGCACCTGATGGTCGAGGAAGGGGAATGGGGGGGTGCTTGTTAATCAAACAAGTAAAGAAATTAATTGGTGTAATAAATATTTTAAAGTTTACTGGAGGTAGTCTGTATCCGAATGTTTTCCATATAATCTCAGGCACACCACAAATTCCCATGCACACTATACATATCCCTGCCTGCCATTCCATTAAAAGTGAGCCTTATAGATACAGTTTACTTAACTTGAGTTGTAGAAATTATAGGCATCTTTGGCTAGAAATGATTGTACGAGAACTTTAAGGAATATTTCCTTATTTTATTTCTTTAAATAACTCTCAGTGTTTTTCAGGGTCAGAATGCCCTCTTTCTGATCCTGGGTAAGTTTAATGGAGTATTTGAGTTCCTGATACCAAACAGGGACTCTATCACTCTCTGTTCTCAACAAATGTTCAGTGTGGAAGAGAAATTTGTTGCTGAATATTGCATGCTATCCTAGTGTTGCTACATCCTTGAAACATGGAAATTATTTAAATAAATTGACCAACCTTGTTTTGATGACATAATTAGTTTATGAATTGACACAATCAGTGGCTTCTTGAAAACACTCTTTCTGAATATGGGTAAAAATTACCAAAATATTTTATCAAAGAGTACTCTTGCCAACAAATACATTAAAAGTTTCTTGCTGATTGATTCTGTTGCGTGAAAGGTAAGTTTATAGGACAGTGTGAAAGGGCATGTGGAAGCGCCCAAGGGGAGGAGGAGGAGTCTGTAGCAGATAAAAGATGAGAAACACAGTTCATAATTTCTCACACATCGTTTTCTAGGTTTACATATTTTTTTTAAAAGGGGGCATTAACTCATCAATCTGTTGCTTTGATTTCACTTACCAATCGGCATGTCTCCATTTTGCATTTGTGGGGCAGGTAAGAAGCTCAGCCTGGAGCAGGAGGTGCACCTCCCACCACTCTTCCCTCTCTACCTGCCCAACCCCCAGTCCTGGTTCCAGGCAGAATGACTCAAGGATAAGAGCTTTTTGGGATAGGAATTCAAATCCTGTCTCTTCCACTCCATAGCTGGGTGTGGTCTTGGGTAAATTAATTCATTACTTAGCTTTTATTTTCTTATCTTCAGTCATTTTTTTCTAAATGAGGATTAAAGGACGTGATATACAAAGTTGAGGGCTCAGCTCAAAGGCAGGAAGCCCATTTACTTCCGAGCCTTGGTGTTGCCAAAAATCCAGGGCCTCTTCCTCCCTCTGAGTCAGCTCCTCTACAATGGTTGTGGACTTCTCAAAAGACAGGTGCTGTGGAGGCATCCTGAGGAATGTGACCTCATGACTGATGTCCCAGCTAAGCCGAAGTGGCCTGGGATTCCAACCCAAGTCTTTCTGACTCCTGTGTCCTCAGTCTTTTTCACTCAACCATCTTGGGTCTCCAGTTGAATATGGCCTAATAGCTCTCCCTGTGTAGTTGTTTTCAGATTATAAAGTCCTTTCTCATATTCTCTTTGCTTATCTGTTCCCCCTGAGGCTGACTACACACCTGGACAGCAGGGAAGGTATCTTTGATGTTTATACCTCTAGAGCCTGGCATGGTTCTTGGCCAATAATATTGTGGAACAAATGCAGGCTAAAAGCATGATTGGCATTAATTTCATGCCTGCCACAAGCCTGTGAGGTGTCAGGAGGTTGGGATAAACCTGGAAAAGCACCTAACACAGCTCAATCAATGCAGGGTTTTATTGTTATTGGGGAGGAGGTATTACCGACTTGGAGAGATCAAAATAAAACAAAAAAAACCCCACTAAATAATGGATTTGAGCTCTCAACCCAATTCTTGCGTTCTACTTGACTTCATTGCCCTTCAATATAGATGAAGTATAGATCTATTCAAATGGGCAGGTGTTGGCTGCATAGCAATCCACATTAAAAAACACACTTAAAGTTATTGAACATCACCCCATATTATATAACTGCTCTTTTCTTCCTCTACTTGCTTCCTTTCCCCCCTCCCTTCTGCAGGTATTTATCAATTATCTATTTTATGCCAGGGTTTTAGTAGGTGCTAGAGATTTTAAAAAATAAAGAAAGCTATAATCTAATGAGAAGATGGACACTTAAACAACTCACTGTACAGTAAATGGGAAGCGGTACAGCACAGGGAGGTGCAAGCCACTCTGCAAGAACAGAAGGCGGAGAAGATTCGTAGGGTGATTATTACTAGTGGCTGTAATAAAACCCTTTCAGATTCTAAGAAGTTAACACCATATATATCGACTTCTTACTCATGCAACGTCCGCTGCTGGTGACAGGCTCTCCTGGGTGACCTCTTCCAGGTGGTGATTTAAAGGCCTGGGCTCTTTCCATTGTGTGTCAAAATTATTTTGGAGTCCTTGCTTCCTTGCAAGTGGACGGAAGAAAGAAGTTAGAGAATCATGCAGTACCTCGTGGGGCCAGGCCTGGAAATGGAGTCTAGACGTCACATGTCTCCAACTAGATGAAAGCTGCTGGGGGAAGGTCACCTGCTCTGGGCCTAGGAAGAAAATGTTAATGATTTGGTGACTGGGTAACATTATTTCTGCACAGGGACAGTTGTTTTTACTGAGGATAAGAATGGGAGTCCAGGGGTCTAGGAAGGGACTGCATGTGCTTCACTCTTGTAAAACGCTTAGGGTTAACCATGTGCAGGTGATGCAGTGTATTCCAGGCAGAAAGATGCTCAAGGACTAGGCCTACATCTGCAAAGCACAGGTAGCATACTCAGGGGAGTGGTTATTAGGTGAAGAGGCATTCAGGCAACATTTTGCTGTTACTGCATCCTCATGTCTTCTTCTCATTGCTCCCTTCCACCATCCCACCTGATGGTGTGTCTTTACCTGTTTTGTTACCCAGCGTCCAGACTCTCCTATTAGAGGAGATTGTTGTGTGCGCCATGGAGGGGCCATGGGCCCATCTTGTCCATATCAACTCACTTTACTCTTGCCTTGCTTATCCCCTGGTAGCTCAAATGTGGACACATGATCTAGGCTCAGCCTAACCAAAGCCACATGCAAGACATCAACTCTGGGCTGGTGGCACAAAGGAAGAGAGGTGGCTAGAGGCCAGCTGAGCTCTAGAGATGGGTCAAGTGACCCATGTTTCAGTGAATCCTTCAGGTGCACCTGGTGCACACTGCAGTTTGAGGACCAGTCCTTTCACCCATGTCTCCTTGCTGAGTCCACCCTCCAAACTTCTGATTCAGTAGGTCTGGGATGAGGTCTGAGAATTTGCATTTCTGGCAGGTACTAATATAGTGCCTATGCTGCTTGTCCAGTGGCTGCATGCGGAGAGCCTCTGTGCTTTTGTACTACATGCTCAAAGATGTAAAGAACAGAAAACAGAATGAGGACTGAGTGAATGGTAGACTCTCCAGCCAGAGAGAATGAGACAGGAAGGGAGGTTGTCCAGTACAACTTCGTACCTCTCTTTTTTCTCTTTGCCCTCTGAACACCTGCTCTCGTTTCTGCCCATCACTTCCCATCATGCCGGCCCACTCATACATGGGTAAGGATTTTAGAAATGCACCTTGCTTTTCCTCTCCCTCTAGAGGTGCCAGCTCTGTCATTAGAAATATCTTGCCAAATTAGATCACAAGTAAGCTAAGAATATCCTTCAAAATGCAGATAATCAAAAGCACAGCATCAGAATCTGATCGTTCACTCCCATATCCATGGTGACGGCCCGGAGCCTCTCTCTTTACAGCCTGCCAGACATTCTAATTCTGACTCACATTTTTCTAAAAGGGGAAAAATTACCTGTTAGACTGACATTCCTTAAAGATTCTTTCTTGGAGAAACTTTATAAAAGTCATACATGGGCATTATTTGTATGTGAAAATTGTGCTCTTCCTCCTCATAAACTTGTGAAATAATTCTTTTGCCATTTTTGTGAGAGCTTAGAAAAGGTCTGGTAATTTTAAAACGTCATGTGTGACACTGATATGCTTTTGGTAGCAGATAAATGCCACTGGCTGGAGTGAAGACAATTTGCCTGGGACACGTGAAGTGCTATATAACTAGGATTGCTAGGCACAAAGTAAAATTCTCCATTTGTTAAAAAAAAATCACCAGACACTGACTTGCAGTAGTTAAGGTCTGTGCTATCTTTATTAATCCCCCAACTTGTATTGCATCAGACAGGGGAGGCCAGAGCTGGGGCTTAGAGCAGTGATTCTCAACCCTTTTGATCTCACGGCACACGTAAACTAAGTACTAAAATCTGCCCAAAATAGGGATAATTTAGATTCATTCACATCGGATGGCTATTGTGTTAGCTGTTGTCATTTTTTTAATTGACAATCTCAGGGAAAAGTGGTCAGTGCCCCTGAGTAAATAGGCAGGTACTGTGTGTTTTAAAAGTTCGTGTGGCACACACAGGAGGCCATGGCACACTGTTGAAAATTGCTGGGTTAGAGGCAAGTTCTTAATGAAGTGTGTTGGGGGGCTCCCTGTGTTGCCGGACGGCGCTCAGGCAGTTCTCCGGTCTGCACGCAAGACAGAGGGAACACACACGCAGCTCGAACATCTGCAAGCTAGTCCCACCTTTGCCTCCACACAAGGAACAATGATATCAGCATGTAATCTCAGCATTTTGCCCTTGAAATAAAATTCTGCCCGCTGCTCTGATATCCAGTAGCTTACTTCTCACTAATTCGAAATGGGTCCCAGTGGATTGGCATCCGCTCCATCTGAATTGCAGCTTGCACTTCATCTGCTGTTTAAAATGAGGATGAGCGTGCTTATAGTGTTTAAGAGGTGGGCATTGCTTCAGGGGTAGGTATTTGTCGTTTCATGAATTATTTATTTAAGCAAATATATACGGGGCATTTATGTGTTGGAGTATAAGCCTGATCACACTCGAAGGGGTGTCCTGGAAATGTTTCATGGCACACGATCACCATTTTGACATATGTAGCATGTAGTATCAAAACACCGCTCCTGGGATGGAACAGGATTAGTTCAGTTTGGAGTCATTTGGCTCTCATGATGCAAGACTAAGTAAATGCGTTTTATCATCTTCCCTGTTGTGTGAGGATAAAGCCCAGCGTGGGTCTTTTTGGGCTTCATGCCTGGAGTTTTGAACTAAACACAGTCCCACTGGTGTGGAGTCGGATTTCATTGTTTTTGTTTTTTGTTTTGTTTTCCCTTTTCACCAAGCACGAATCCAGGAAAGCAGCAGTATGTGCTTTAAAGGTTTATAGCATTTTCCTTATAGGGAGATTCACAAAGTAGTATAAATCAAGTTCAAGTTATAAATATTCGTGTAAGACAAAGTCTCTGCTTTATTTCCTTAGTGTCTCCTGTCACAAACATACATGCACATGCAGCCAGAGGTCTTCTGTGACACCTAACCATGAATTCAGACATTTAGTTTGAAGCAGTGCAGGGAGCAAAATGCATGAAAGTCCTTTCAGAGGTGGGTGGATCCAGCTACTAGTTCTCCTAGACTCTTTACCCCTCCAGGTGCGGTTGGGTCAGCTTCCTGATACCCTGGACGTCTTCACCTCTTCCTTTTTGGCCCACTGGGGGTTAAAGATTGAAGTGAGGGAATTTGGGATTAGCCCTGAAAACATGTCTAAGCAGATACTTCTGTCTGAAAATAATAAGGGCTTAAGTATCAAGAGTAAACAGTTAACCAGGTCTTCAAGTTTTCACCTAAATATTCAATAATTTCAAAATCATTTGAGGAATTAACTGCAAAGCAAATCATCAGCCAGACAATGTTTGTCAGAAAGAAAGGGCAAATTGCATACATTACTTGGTTAATTGCCCCTGTGGGGTAGTCTCTGAATTGTACCGTGACCTCCTCCTGTACCTTTCCTGATTCCCTCCAGAGTCCCACTTGGAAGGTAAATATAATTGCTCACTATGATTTGTCGGCCCTGAAATCTCCGGGCGATGGGAGTATTAAAATGAATAGATGGCGTCTGGCAGATCGCTTCCTGCGAGTGATAAGCAATCTTACCTATTAAGTGTCTCCCAGCGCAGGCAGATACTTCTATTCCATGCACAGTCACAAGCACGGAGTGGAATGATTGATTGAATATATCTGTACTTTGTATACAGCTAATGAACTGGGGACAGTTGCTTAAAAGGAAGACTGATAGAACCCAGAAGTCTATAGCCAGATTCTGGCCAGAAGGAGAATGAGAAAGCAGTCCAGGGAATCTGGGGAAAGGGGAAATAAATCAGGTAGATAGACATTATAAACAGGCCTGGGAAGCTGGGGCTCGCAGGCAGTGTGAGAAAGTCGGGGGACGGGCAAGATGAGGAAATGGACTGCTGATGAATGCTTCACTGCCTTCCACCCTTAGCACATTTGGACTGGGCAGCCGTATGTGCTTTTTAAAAGAGAATCTTCTAAGTCCTAGAAACATTCATCAGAAAAAATGTCTGAAATTGTTCCAATGCCTTTATTTTAGACAGGAGAAAGCCCCTAGGTAAAATAAATTGTCTCAACATTTAAACAGGGAGATTTCCTGGTCTTTATTGTTCTTTAAAATAAAAAAGACAGAGTTTATAATTGTTGTTTTTAAAAAAAAAAAAGAAAAAACAAACAAGCAAGCAAAATATAACCAGATACATTGAAATTAAGAACAAACTGACAGTAACCAGAGGGGAGGTGGGAGGGGGTAAGGAGGGAAAAGGGAGAAAGGTTTTCCGGAACATGTATAAAGGACCCATGGACAAAACCAAAGAGGGGGTTGAATCAAGGGTGGGAAGTGGGGATGGCTGAGGTAGGGGACAGTAGTGGGGAGAAAATGGAGACAACTGTACTTGAACAACAATTAAGAAAAAGGTTAAAAAATAAAAAAGAAGAAGAAAAAGGAAGGAATAAAAGGACCCCTGCTCACTGTAAAAACCTAAATAGTTCAGGACATTAAGAAGGAGAGTGGGGAAGTTTCCTTGGGGAGGACTTGCTTCTCCTCAGGGGAGTCCATGGCTTCGCACGTATTTTTACATTCATTTCTACCCAAATGCAATGCATGTGATGTGAATTGTACACAAATGAAACACGTCGCATGTATTGATTGATAGTTTCTTTTATTTATAAATAGTGTATCAGCAGTATGCATCCATCAGTTTGAATAAATTTAATCTCACTTCTTCTACCTAGATAAAGAATACTCTATTTTGTAAGATGACAGTGATTTCACTAGTTCCTTATAAAGGTATGAGCACGTTATTCCTAGTTCTTCTGCTCTGCCAAGCAAGGCCGTTACGAACATCTTGGTGCTTGCAGGGAAGTTTCTCTGCGAGGCAAACTCCATGGCATGGCTAGGCCCAATGGTATACGGATGTAAAAGTTTGCGAAATATTGTAAGATTGCTGAACAAAAGGTTCCTAGATGTGCTATCCCGCCAACGGTGTGTAGAGGTTCCCAGAAAACCTGGCCAGTAGTGGGTGCTTTCAGTTTTTTTACATTTTCCAGACTTGTGGGAGAGAAATGTTTAATTTGTTCTCCTTTAACTATTAAGGTGAGAATATTTTAGTATATTTACTGGGGATTTTTATTTCATTGTTTTATTGCCTGTTTTTCTTTTTCCATTTTGTTCATCTTTTTCTTAGGAATTTGCAAGAGTACATAATGTGTGAAGGTAATTTAACCATTGTTCTGCATGTTATAAACTACTTGTCAGTTCGTTGTTTGCAATCTGATTTTATCAAATATATTTTTCTACATAAAATTTTTCATTTTTATGTAGTCAAATAACTCTGCCTTTATGACTTCTGAGCTCTTCCCCTTCTCCAATTCAACACTTTGAACATTAGGAATTAGTTTCCTAATGGTTTGTATAATTTAATTTTATGTTTACATTGTTGATCCATCCAAAATGTATTTTATGTCAGGAGAAGTTGCAGCATTTTTCTTCTGTATAAATAGGCTCATAGTCCCAACATCATATATTAAGTAATCCACTTACTCCCTCTGATTGGAAAAGCCATCTTCTTTTATAAAAATGGCTGTATGTATCTGGAACAAACTCCAGACTCTTTTATTCCACTGATTTTTTTGACTATTACGGAGCCAGTTCTGTGCTGTTTTTAGGAATTAGAATTTGGTAAAGTTTCTCAATGCTTTTCAGGGATGAGCTTTCCCTAACTGTCACCCAGGGGACAGGACAGGAGGGAAGGAGGTAACTGCACTCTTCTGGGGCCACATGTGGTCCCAATGACCCTTTTGGCCACTTGGGCTCCTCAGAGCCTTTCTTCACTCCACTAGAGACAGTGACTTCACCTCATGAGCCCCAAGGGACTTTGATTTTCTTGGTCACACAGCTCTCCTGTTGGGAAGCTGTGGGGCTCAAAGGCAGTCGGCTGGTGTGTGGTGTCCCGTCTGCCTCCCGTGCATGTGCAGCTGGCCAGAGCAGGGCTTCTTCCTCTGGAGAAGGTGGTCTTGCTTTTTAACATGATGCTGTCTTACATGATTTTCTCTCCCACCTGGCACTGATTTAATACAATTCAAGAAAAACTGCCCATCCATGCCTCCTTCATTAAGGGTGGGATAGCTTCTGGGTCCATTGGAGGGACTGTGTTTACCTGTGGAGCAGGTGTCTACCCACATGGTCAGTGTGTTCTGCACACCAGTCAGCCTGTGTTCTCCTAGGACTGTGGTCCATCACCTCTTTCCACTGAATCTCAGCACCAAGCAGAGCTCTTGGCAAATACAGGTGCTCAAAAAATGTTTGATGCCTTGGTTGGTGTGGCTCAGTTGTTTGGGCATCATCCCGCAAACCCAAAAGTTGCTGGTTTAATTCCTGGTCAGGGCACATACTTGGGTGGTGGATTCAGTACCCGGTCGGGGCCTGGAGAGGTAACCGATCGATTTTTCTCCCTCACATTGATGTTTCCCTCCCTCTCCGTCTCTCTTCCTTTCCCTCTCTCTCTAAAATCAATAAGCATGTCCTTGGGAGAGGATTAAAAAAATAACAGTGGTTGATGGAGGAAGAAAGGACTAAAGAGAGGGAAGGAGAGAGGAGCAGGGGTGATAAGGGTACGCACCATGCATTTGCAATGAGTGCCACATCTGTGAGACGCAGGGCCCTTGAGTCTGATTTTGTGATCTTGTTTTAGTGCTTGAGCACTCAGTGGCCTTATTTCCCCACACAGTGCTTCTATTCAGTTACCCATGCAGGGAGTGGTTAATATACCAGTTATTAACCTTGACTTCGGCATCATCAGACCTGGATGTGAGAAAGGGCTACCCCACCCACTGGGTTTGTGATTGGTTTAATTTACTTCTTTAAGCCTCAGTTTTTCCTCCTTACATTGGTAGTGAGATTGGAATGAGATAAATCATTGAAAGCAATGATAAGCACCCAATACATGTTAGTTGCCACTGATAGGATTTCTAGTATCTTTATTACGATTATTGTTACTATCTTACTATTAAGTGCTAAGATGATAAATGCAATTACATCTTTGGCCATAAGGCCATAGTTACACTGAACAAGCTATCATAATAAAAGATTAAACCTAATGATTATTATATCCAAAGATATATTTCTGGGGAACTAACAAAATTTAGTCATTTTCATGTACCAAAACACGGAGTTTACGTTAGACTGATGAAGGATTGAATGAAAAGTAGTGCCTCCTACTCAACTCTTTAGCTTCAGAACTTGCTGTTCCCTCTGCTGGAAAGGTCTCCCCCAGGAACCTCACCCAGTTTTCTTCTTTCAAAAGAGCGATGTTTGATGTCTGAGGGAGGCCCTCACTGACCACCAGTATAGCATAACGACCATCCCTACTCCGGGCAGTTCCTTAGGACTTACTACCACCAGATGTGTCCAAATATTTTTCATTGTTTACATTTTATTTTATGGTTGTAAGAACATTTCACATGGATCTGCCTGCTTAACAAAGTATTACGTCTACAATACAGTATTGCTAATCATGGGGTTACTGTTCTACAGCCAGTCTCTAGAACTTATGCATCTTGCATAACTAAGATTTTACATCAGTTTATTAATTACTCCCCATTGCTTCTCCCTGCCTCCTACCCCCTGCAGCCACAGGAAACCAACATTCTACTCTCTGATTCTATGAATGTGATTATTTTAGATATCTCATATAAGATGAATCATGCAGTATTTTCCCTCTGTAACTGCTTATTTCACTTAGCATAATGTTTTCTAGGTTCATTCTTGTTACTGCATATTGCAGAATGTTCTTCATTTTAGGGCTGAATAATATTCGATTGTATGTATATACCACATTTCATTACCCATTCATCCACTGGTGGACTTTTGGCTGGGTTTCCACATCTTAGCTATAGTGAAGAGTGCTACAAATAGATTTTCGTGTACTTATTGTTTGCCTGTCCATTGGTCATCATCCCCCACCAGAACCTAAGTGGTATGAGTGGCATGTTTTGTTCACTGCTATGTCCTCAGGGTCTAGAGCAACACATTGTCCTAGACTCAGGTCCCAGCACCTATTTCCTTTGTCCTCAATTGTTACTAAGATGGAAAGCAATCTCACTCTAAGCTTTAGACCTGCCCAAGAAGAAACTCCCAGTGTGACTGGAGAACTGGTCAGCTTCGGCACCCTTGGAAATTCAGGATCTCGTGCTTGGGCTTAGACTCAGAACAATGACCCACATTCTCATGGTCTGAGGTTCCTTCTTTTTAATCATGAAAAGTGTCCTGTACTAGGCCCACGTCACTTGTCACTTACAAGCCTGGTTTTAGTTGCAGATCCAGATCTGCTGGACTAGAACAGTCTGACTTGCAGATCATTTTTATAAGGAATGCTTCTTGTTCTTTTTCATGCCTGATACCACTATTTTTCCATCCTGTTGAGACTTTTACAGCTACCCATATTTCTGTGTTCCAGACTTTGCACACTTACCATTATTTACTCCTTATAATTATTCTGTTACTGTTTTTCCTCATTAGAATCTAAACTTCATGAGAGATGCTGCCCTGTTGGTTTTGTTCACCACCCTGCCCTGACTACAGGCATAGTGCTTGGCCATAGTCAGACAATATTTAACTGGTGCTGACTGATGGATTGACTTTGTTACATCTTCTTAACCATACTACATCCCATAGGTGATGGGGATAGGATGTCCTCCCCTTTTCGAACCTGCCTTTAGTACCACGTTCCTTGGTTGCTCTAGTGGCCTCCTATTTGGTCTTCCCCTGCTGCCCTCTACATTTCCTGCCCTACTATGTAGCTTACACATCAGGGATCCAGAAGGATGCTCATGAAGCATGGCCCAGAGCACATTCCTTCTTTCCTTCTGGCACATATACTTTTGCCAACTGCAGTGCCCTCCACCTGGTATTCTGGGCATTCAGCTCTCTGGCTTCACCTTTTCATTCCATCTCACCTCCCGTGTCTGTGCACTCCTGCTTTACCCAGACCAGACAACTCACCTCCACCATATATACTCTGTATTTTCTCTTATTTACTTTGTTCACACAATAGTCTCTGTCTGAAGAGCCCTCTCACTCCCCCTTCACCCCATCCCTTTCTTTGCACATTAGGTCCTACAGAAGCTTTTAAAAAAAGAATGCATAATCTGGTTATATTGTGAATCTGCTTGGCCAATGGATAGCACTTCCCTGAGCTTGTGTTTAATATTCTGTTTGGTGGGGTAAGTAATGCCACCTACTCATGAGGATATTGTGAGGTTGCATTAGATACTGTGCACAGATGCTATGTCATAGAGTAAGTGGTCCAGAAATGTAAGCCATTATTTCTCTTCAAAGCCAAACTAAAAAATATCCCCTTCTGTAAACTTTCTTCTAATCTTCCTTGAGATGGTCTCTCATCATTCTCTTGGAGACTGAGGCAAAGTTGGCCATGTATTAGAACTTTTTATATGCATCGTCTACTTCCCCTTTATCCATCTAAGATGAGACACACCTTGCAGTCAGGAATCCTGTTTTGTGTTCTCCGCAGTACTCTGAACATTGCAGTTGTTCCATAACTGTTTCCCTGTTATTAATGAACTGAACCATTTGCTGCCGCCAGACGTCTTTCTATCACGATATCCTAGAGATGAGGTAAGGAGAGCCTATTTTTCACTTTGGTAATGGCCCAGCAGCTGGGCCATTTTGAGCTCTTAATATGGTACCAGGAAAATTACCAGCATTGAAAGAAATAAGAGCAGGGGGTGAATCAAAAGGCATTTGATGAGGCTCTTAGTGTAACAGTATGTCTCACTCATCTTTTTTCCTTAGTCTTTGAAATAGGCAATTGCCTGGAGCCTTCTCGGCAGATGGACCATGTTTGTGCCTTAGCCACTTAACAGCCATTAGCCTAATTCCATACACTGCAGCCAAATTAAATAATAAGTAAGAGCCTGTGAAAAGCTGGTTTGGAGACAATGTTACTGCCTTTCACTTGATGGCCTCTCTGAAGCAGATGCTCACTCTTCACCCTGTCAACCTGGTGCTGTGACTAAGGAGTGCTCCACACAAAACAAAGAGTCTTGGAGGAGAGTTGCTTAGACTCGAGAGATAGGCGAAATGTCCTGATTAGGGAAGTCCAGCTTCTATCCACCACTCCCATCCTGCATTGTCACCTACCAAGAAGACAAGGACTTCCACTCAGAATCACAATAATGTGATTTCTGCTTTGATTGGTTACATGATGCTATTTGTGTTTCTAGATAATATATGACCTACAAACATTGACAACAAGGAAGTGATATCCCCATCTTATTCCTGACAAGTCTGATAGTCCATTCTCCTTCATTAGCCCTCTTTTCTTACATCTGTGTTCTCACTTACAGATCCTGCCCTTAGGAAAGCTCCCCCACCAATTCCCAGAGCCTATACCTCCTTCAAGGACCGGACGGGTCCTTGCACGGGTCCTATCCCCATGCACAGGTCTCTGGTTCTCAGCTTCACTACTTACTGAGAGTGACCGCAACCTCTTCTGAGAACATAACTTTTAATGCGATTTACTACTTTCACACTTACACAGGGGTGGACAAAAGTAGGTTCACAGTTGTGAGTACATGAACAGTTTATTCTCGTATTATTATTTATTAATTATTGTATTATTTTCCATATGAACAACTGTAAACCTACTTTTCTTCCAGTCCTGTATTTTGAATATTTTTCTCTATCAGGGTTTCAGTTCCTGGAGGGCACACATTCTATATTGTTCTGTGTGCTGACTACAAGTTTACACTTATTTGTAATACATCTCTCTGTAGACATATGTGTAGATATTTTTGAATCAGTGCATACAAACTCATGCGCATTGTAGCTTTGCCCTCCCTCTCAGCTCTCCTTGAGTGAGCCCCATTCTTCCTGCATGAAGGTACCCTGTCTCTGTGTCTGTGCAACACCCCTGTCAGCTGTCAGTGCTCAGACGTGGTTGTCACAGATTGCTTCAGATATATTCTGGAAGATGTGGCTGCATTTTTCAACTTAAATTTTGGCAAAAAAAACAAAAGAACTCAATTTTATTTAAAAAGAGAGGATTCATTACTCTCATATAAACATTCTTATTCCAACCTCTACTTTATAAATAAGCAGACTTGGTTCTCAGGTGCACAGCTCTGACTGGCGGCCAGTCCACTTTTGACCTCTGCTGCGTACCTGGGCTGCACGCGCCCAGAGCATGGGAAGGAAGACCAGTTAGAGCTCTTGCGTTCCTGTGTTTCTGCCCGTGAGACGGCAGACGGATTGAAGGTCCCTGACACAAGTAACGCACACTGATTGGTTTGAGGTCGATTTTTATCAATTTTGCAAAATCGAAGGCAGCCAGTCGTCATGGTTCCTAGATCGAAACCCTCCCGTTGGGTTTCCTGCAGGCGCTGGCCAGGAAGAGGGCGGCGCTGGGGAAGTCAGCGACTGCTTTGTTTTTAGGCATTGGGAAAAGACTGGACGGTCTCTTGTGACAGTATTTCTTTGGTGTTGCATAAACGTGAAAAATGAGATGCTAAGTTGTAAAACAAAAAAAATAGAGGTATAATAGAAACTTTTCCCCTGATATTTTAATGAGATATTTTCACAACATACCTTCGGACCGCTTTTTCTTCTGTACTTCACTGGGTCCACACTAGGCCAACGGTCTGGCTTACTCAGCGCTTCCTGTGCTGTAGCAGGTTAGGTGGAGCCTTCCCTTCCCTGCAGCACCTGCTGAGTGAGCACCTGTGCGCCTTACTGAGCTACTTGCTACAGTAGTGTCTGACACGGAGTGTGTGCTCAGTCAACTCTCATAGAAGAACTGAAGTTTTTTAGGAAACAAAATCATTGTATGTTTGTTGTGGAAGGTTTTAGGCAACACTGATAAGAACAGAAAACACAGTCAATTAAAGCCATCTGTGTGCAATTCACCATCCACAATGTTCATCACTGTTTACATAGCAGTATATACACTTTATGTATTTTATATAGTTATGTATCTAATTATATTAATATTTCCATCTATAAAAATGAATATCTACATTACACAATCTTCTGTTATATGGAAAGATGTATCTAATATTCTAATATTATAGATCATTATAATATGTGTTATGTATATATCTTTCCATGTCATTAAGTAGTTTATAAATTATATTTTGTTGCTACAGAATATTCCCTTTCATATATAGATCATCACTTATTTAATGATCCTCCATGCTTGGGCAGTTAGGCTATAGCCAGTTGTTTTACGGCTATAAATATCACAAATATCATTCAGATGAACATCTTTGTTGGTTAGTCTATGCACAACTATGATTATTGCCTTAGGATGAATTCTTCCAAGTGGCATGGTGGCGGAGAATGTGCAGACAGCCAGGGTGTGTTGATTCCTCTGTCAAACTGCCCTCCATGTGGGTGCCCTGTGCACTCCTGGGGGTGACAGGGAGGGAGGGTTCATATGCTCATTTCCCTACCTGCCTCCACCCCAGTCAATGTTGACCATCATCATTTTATTTAGGTTTGCTAGTTTGAGAGGTAGACATTCCATGTCATTGTTTTAAATTGAGTTTCTCTGAATAGTAATGAGTTTGAACTTTACCCCCACAGGTTGATTGGCTATCTGGTCTTTTCCCTCCCTTACCTGCACACTGTGGGTCCTGGCTAGGATTCGGGAATAGGACCACTTTTAGGCCTCTCCTTTTCTTGGAAAGATATTAGGTAGAAAATATGCCTCATCAACTGTGTTCAAAATTTTTTTAAATGTAAGGGGGGAAATGTACATGATCAAAAAGATACATTATAAATTGAGGGCAATTATAATGCTTTTAAATAAGGGCAAAAACTCAAAAATACATCAACGAGAGGAAAAAACACACATCTCAGAAAATGTGCTCATTAGGTGAGAATCCTATATTATGTTCCATCAGGAAAAACTGGAAGAAACATCCCTCTCCCCCCTGTTCCCCCCGCCATGCCCCACTGTGACTTAAGGACAGTGTTACTTTGTACAGGTGTCCTCACTAGGGACACATCCTACCTAGCTCACGGATACCAAAATATTCCTCTCCTAAATATAAAGTCCAGGCTTTAACTTTAAAAATAACAGCAGAAAATGACCACAGGGGCACCCTGTGACGTCTGAGGATCCTGGGGCAAGGCAGCCTGTTCCTAAGATAGCTCCGTACTTGTCTTGCTGAATTATTTACAAAACCTGTGGGGGCCCCGGCTGAGTGAAGGCACCTCCTTTCTGAAAGTGCTCAAGAGCTCCCAGGCCCAGGCGGGGACGCCAGCGTCTGTAGGACGTCTGATACCTGGAGTCAGGGAGTCTGCCATTGATTTTCTTTAGAATAGACCTCTCCGCAAATGCCACAGGCCTGCATTAGCCTGCACTACAGAGACTTGGTCAGAGGCAGGCAGAGAGAATGGGGAATCCCACGTGCTGATTGCACTTCTGCTCTGGACCGTGCTTCATTTAACTTCCATATTTCCATGGCAAGGAGATGACAGGTGCCCTCCCCCTCATGTAAGTCAGCATTGTGACCTGGAGCATTTGAAAGTTCTAGTTAGTAGAGATACAATCAGAGCCATCTGCATTAAAAAAGCATCCGAGGGTGGAGGGATGTGGAAAAAGATGACTAGCATGATGCTCGGATTGATTTGTTCTCAACAGAGTGGATTTCGGCAGGCTTTCCAAGACCATTTATGATGTTAATCATGACTTCGGGTCTTCAGAATGAGGAAACTTTGAGAAGCCTCCTAGCCTTTGGGCTACCACTGAGCATAGATATATTCCCCTTAATATTTATCTCCAGGTGGGCTGGGCCACAGTGCTGAGGAGTCCTGGACACCGGACCTTCCTTTTAGCCCAGCAACAGTGTTCTCTCATTCACATCTATAAGCTTCCTTCCTAGTCCCTTAAAATTTGCATTTCTTTTCTAGCTAGCTATCTTGCTACCAGCTGATGGAAACTGGGCACGAGTGATTTTCCTCCTGCCTTGCCCTTTTCCTCCGAGGTAAGCCTCCATCTGGGCCAGTGTCAATCAAAACAATGGTACAAAGCCACGAGTCCTGTAATTAAAAGTGGGACTCAGAATTGGAAGAGATAGTGAATTCTAGGCTCTGCCTCTGCATCATTAATCAGATTCCTGAACTGTCCCCAAGGATGGGTGAGCACACTTTTGTTCCTCAAGCATCTATTTTGTGCCTGTCAGTTATTTCATTTCATCCCTTTAGTCTTATGTTAAGTAGAGAATATCATCCCTGGTTTACATATTTGGTAGGTGAGGTTTGTAGCCGTCTAAGATTATACCAGCTACTCTGTGGCCATGCTAGGATTTAAACACCAGTTCTTATTTTAGTGTAAATATTGTTTTCTTTCCAGGTTATTACAGTTGCCTTACTTCACAGAGCTGCTTTGAGGATCAGATAATTGTAATATATATGAAAGATAAAAGGAAACAGCCTACCCATTGTTTGATAGTGTTCTTATTGCTTCTATTTTTCAGTCACCTGTTTGTTATGAAAAGGCAAGTTTCCAAAGTGCCAGGCTTTGAAGGAAGGAAGACAACTTGGAGAAATGAGGGCAGGGAGGGTTTAATCTGTTCATCCCAGGGAACCAGTTCCCCTCCAGCCTCATTCCAAAGCCCACCTGTCAAAGTGGAGCTGGAGCCTAGGCCAGCTCCAGGTTCCACTGCCCCTGCCACACAGGGCAGGCCCTCAGCGCAACCGGGCTCCCCTGGCCTTGCCTGCCCGTGGTGCTGACGTCATTGGGAAGCAGCTTTCTGCAGCATCCTGGTGCTCACACGTCCTTCAACCCTGGAACCCGATTCTTAGTCACAATTCCTTTTATTTTATTTTATCTTCAAAGCTGGTTATTCAAAATGTTTAATAAAACAGGAAATGTTTGGGAAGGGAGTTCAAGAAAAATGGAAAAAATTTTCACTGTTCGAATAAGCAAAATCAAATAAAAAGATATAATTTACAACAGCCATGACATAAAGACAAAAGCATTATTAAAACCATATTCTATTAAATATGAAACGTGAGTGGATTAAATGTATCTCTTAAAAATGTATAAAGTGCTAACATTTTTGATGAATAGAAAACCGAGCTGATGATCTAACCTCCCGAACTCTCCAACACACAGGCATCCTTCTCTTCTCTCGCTTCCAGCTGCGAGAGCTTCATGTAAAATTTGACTATTAAGAATGACATTTCATTTAGTGTGGGGTGTTTTTAATAATAGATTAAAAAAGTTAAATTTAATCTTCATCCTGTATTTTTGGTACTCCATATAATCATGATATATTATTAAATAGTATTTTCTTTATGATCGCATACCTATGAAATAGTGCCATGGGCCATCATTTTCTTCCTGTTACTGCCTGTGTTCTGTTTTGGTACAACATTTATTATAGCCACACAAAATAATTAGAATAATATTTTTCACAAACTTTTATAAATAAGAGATTTTTTAAGTGTGCTTCAAAATTTTGGATACAACTCACTTTGTTTTTATTTGCTGGACAAACAATACAAGTACAAATAAAAGTAATAAATATAAGACTATTTTAATTGTCATCCCACTAGTTTTAAACATCCATTCTTTCTATACATCCCTCTGCCATCCTAGAACATTTAGGAATAAGAAAGTTTAATTTATCATCTTATCCTATGTTCCTAATCTCAAATTGGGGGGTGTGCAGTTTGAATATTAATATAGACTTTTTAGAGTCACAGATTGCTTCTCAGGGATGTGTGCATGTGTGTGTATTTATTTTTTCCATGGCTTCATGTAGAATGTTTAAAGATCCTGGACATTTTGCTCGAGGAATGGAAGCAGAAGAAGCCAAAGGCTTCACGGTTGATTGCTTTTCTGATTGGTGCCATAAAAAAAATGCATTAGAGAGAGAATGTTTGATTTAAAGAGCGCCTAGATGCCAACACCACCCCTGTTTGTTTTCCTTCCTTTAGCAGAAACCTTGTAAAATTTTTATGAAGCATTAATGGATCTGAGATTTTCTCAAGCAAATTTTATGAGGTGAGCTTAATCCCACACATCCGACCCAATTTAGCAGTCTTTAGAGACAGAGAACATAAAACGCACTCGGGAATTATTCCTGTGTGCCTCGGGGCCACAGGGAGAGTGGCAGAGGGCAGGGAAAGGGGGTTTGCTCACACACGATGCTCTGCTATGAAGTTCCAGACCCTGCTGGGCTGTGAAAGTAATAACCATGCAGGTTGGAATAACAAGATATCCTGACCACAAAAAATACCACACAGGTAAGCCAAAGTGCAGGTATTAAATCCTAATTCATAATTTAGCACAGACTTCGAGAGCTTCTGAATAATTCTATTCACCAATGAGAAAATCACACTTGGAGAAACAGAAATTTATTTGTTCTGTGATGTCAGCCAGAAATCAATGGCTTTGATTTCAGCGCAGTTTACACACAGAGAGGCACACACACATCCACAGCTCTCCTTTCACCCCACTTTGTTTTCTGTATCTGAAACAAATGATCTCCGAAGGTGACACATTAAATGTTAGTGTATGCTGATGAGTGCAATTGCATTTTGTAATGTGAAGTTAGGTATTCACCAGACCAAGCAGCTCAATGCGTCTTAGCATCATAGCGAAAATTAGGTATTTAGAGGAGTGCCATCCTTGCCTCTTTATGCTGCTTTTGTCCCTCTATGGAGAGTTCTTGTCACTTACTGTGGACATCCTGTTAGATTAATGATCAGTATAACAGGGAACAACGTGTTTTGGAAGAGAGACTGGAGCTCTTACCCACTGAGGCATCTCAGCATCCTATTCAAGAACTGTGGAAGTTTTGAGATTTGTACCTCACATTCATGCTAACAGCGTAGTCTCCCTGAAACATGAAACAGCATCCTGTTTCATGGATGCTGACGGAAGACACAAAGCTTCTGGGTCAGGGACATACGACTTCATACTTGTGGCTCAGCAAGCAGCAGGAGCTACTTTAAATTAAACTTGTCCTTCAAGTCCCAAGTGGGTGGTGATGTATATGGTGCAGGTGGATGCTGAGTGCTCACTTTGTGTGACTATGGCAAGGCGGTGGGGAAGGCAACTGAGGATGATGACAGATGTTTTGTGAGAGTTATAGGAGCTGGTCCATCCTCTACCACTGGTTCTGATAAACTTTCAGTGAGGTCAAGCAGAACAGCAATCGAATTGTGGTCAGAGCCATTGGGAGTGGGATGGCAGACCCAGCAGTTTGCTAAATTGTGGTTGCCACAGATGGGGAGAGGCAGACTGGGTCATTTTCCTTATGAAGACGGCTCCACAGTCAGTTCTAATAGACAAAGGTGATGTATGTCCCTTCTTCTTTGTACTTGCCAGAGTCTCCCTGCCCAGGTGCCTGTGTTTTGCTCTCCAATTCTGCAAAATTGGTGTATACTATCCAGTAGCTATAACTTTACCTTTTCAATTACCTCCTGTTTGTATCTAGGTTTTTAATGCAGAGAATCAGGTGTGAAAGGGTCAAGGATGTTTTTATTACACAGAGATGCATTATGTTCTCACCTGTGTGGGCCAATGTAGAGGGTTTCTGACAAGAGTGTCCTTAACTACATAGTCATTGTCCTTTGGATCTAGGGCCATGTCAGTCCAACAGTATATCTGGGAGGCTAACCCAGAACTGAGTTCGGATCCTCTAGATCCCTGTTTGGACAGGCTGCTGCACGGAGGGTGAGGCAACCAGGCTGGCCTGGGGTTGTTAGGGGAATGGTCAGGGTGAATTCTTTGACTTTTCAGGAAGGACTTTTGTAACAGCCTCCCCCACCTCATTTGTTTTGTCTTGTTCATTATCCAGGAAGTAGGTAAAAAGAGATGATCTCTTTCTTGGAACGGCCACACTGAAGAACCAAAGTGATGTATTAAGGTGTGTGTGCTGAGAGGAGGCAAAGAAAATAGAGTCAGAAATCTTTTTTATTCCGTTTTTCAGAGGCTCTTCCCACACTCAATAATATCAGATGCCTGTGACTGATACGGAGAATAAAGGTCCACCAAATACCTTAACTATCAGTCCTTTGTTGAATTGCTTTCATGATAAAAGGTGCAGCATTTAGACTGCAGAGGCCCTAGAAAGCTCAAGAAAAACACATGGCCCAGATTAGTTTCAAGGGCCATAGAAACTGTGTCTAGAATGTACAGATTCTACCAGAACAGCAACACTGTACTCTGACAAAGTGTTCACCATGGCAAGGCAGCCTCATTAGCCTGAAGTGGGTGGAGTCAAATGTCAGATGTAGTCAGTCTTCCAGGAGTGGGTGGGGCAAATGCACCAGCCAGAGTGGTCTCCCTCACTGCAAGGTATATTGGCCAGCTCTTTGCAGGAGTCAAAGTGGTAGCCTCCACATTAGAAACCTGGTGTCCTTTCCTGTGTGCCCAGTCTAGGCTGCGTTGCCGTGTCTAGTACAATGATGGCTGCAGAGATCAGTGGTGTCCGTGGAGTTGGTGCAACTTGACTGCAGCCGTTCACATGAAAGAACAGACCTTTGCAGTGGCACCTGTATCAGCGACCCAGGTGGTTGGATTAGTAGCTTTGTGATTTGTTTCCATGGTTCCTAGTTTTCTAAGGGGCAGAACAAAAAGCTAGTCTATTGTCAACAATCCAAGAGTCAGTGAATATATAATAAGACCCAAGGAGAGTATTAGTCAGAAGCATGTGAGGGAGACGATATGGTTATTACGTGGGCAGTAAAGGAAAACTTATCCTCTGTTCTGGAGGGAGACACTACCTCATTCATCTAAGGTTATTTATTCTACAAACATTTGTGAAAAGCTGGGTCCTCTGCTTTTAAGATGTGCAGAAATGCAAGTGACCAATGGCAAGTGTTTCCAGGATCCAAAGCAGAGGCACTGGGCAGGTGATTGTTAGAGCTTTTGTTCTGGCTTGAAAGCAACCCTTGATTCAGCAACTACCTACAACTACCTACTAGAATGTTCTAAACCCTGGAACAGGCAGAGAATATACAATAAATAACACAGTAATGGTTTCTTCTCTGACAGAGCTTCTATAGGCAACATAATAATGATAGCTACACTTATATAGTGCTTACTCTATCCTAAGCCATTTGTAAGTAATTTCCATTATAATCATCAAAATGACACTTCAAAGTAGATACTATTGTCATTCTTCTCTTATTTACAGATTAAAAAAACAGAGGCACTGAGAGAGGGTGATGGAGTCAGGATTCAAACAGGGCAGTTTCTTGAGTTTGTGCTTCTAGACACTGTCTTATGTGCTTCTAGTGGGATTGTCACACTGTGCCCTGAATTCATTGATTTTATTACAAGAAGAACTGGGGTCATCTAGAAGGACTTTCGGAGCCAGACTGAAGGGCATCCCAGAGCAAGTGACATCAAAGAATAGTCCTGAAAGTGACTGTGCATTGACCAGTTGAAGGTGGGGGAAGAGACTTTTCCAGCAGGGAATCTGCCTGTGCAGAAGCATTACAGGTGAGTTGGGATGGCTCATGGTATCTACTTCAATATGTCATTTACTCTCAGGCACACATTTCTTTGGAATGAGTAAACTTGATGAGATTTCCTCCAGACTGCTAACTCACAGCTTTTTGTTTGGTGTGCATTTTTAACTAAAATGCTGCATCCTTTTATTGTTGAGGTGACCCAGGAGCCTCTAAAATGCCAGCAAAATAAGCCAGGGTATAGCAGAGATGCCAAACCAACCCCCTGTTGCCCAAGCTTATTTTGATTTATGTAGGACTCATAAACCTCAGGTGCCTAATTATTTAGCAAGTACAGAAATTAAAGCCAGCTATGCATGGGGTGGTGGGGGAAAAGAAAAGATTCAAAGCCCAGGAGACTGTTTGGATCTTAATAGCTTCTTTGATGATATCTTTATGGGATTCTACTGGGCATCGTTTGCCCATGGCCAGTGACTAACTCTTACCTTTACTGTCTACCTCCAGGAAGCATTGGTGGGTTCCCCAGGCTGTGACATGAGCCCAGTTTTATTGCCTTTTTTCCCTCACTAACCTTTCTTGTAATCATCCCGTATTTTTCTACTCAGTATCACCAGATGGAGAGTGCCCACTGATCAGACAGCTCTGAATAATTGATACCCGCTCATACTGAAGTCGAGTTTAGGTTTTGTGGTTCAGCAGGATGCTTTACTCTCGTTGACCTTAACCTTCAGAGGCACCTGGGCATTACCAAGAGATCAATAAAACTCCATGTGGCTGGCCTGAGAGGACAGGCCTGACAGAGAGTGATGGTCAAGACCAGAGGAAGGGAAGAGTGTGCTGTAACCTAGGGAACAAGAGAGGGGAGGGTGTGTGAGGTAGCAGGGGTGGGAAGGCGGGCAGTGGGTGGAGTGAGTATGAGGGGAAATGTTGAGAATAAGAGAGAAATAGTTTTTAAGAAGGATGAAATAAAAAATAAAAATGAAAGGGAGAAAAGGGATTTGACAATGAGGGGGAAGCATTGCAAGGATAATACACAGAATTAGTAGGACAAATGAGGGAAATACATAAAGGGAAAGGAGATTTATTTCTTAACTCATGAATTGAAGTCTACAGTATGTGAAGCTATATACTATGTTGGTCTCAAGGAACTCAAAATCTCACGGGAAAGAGATAAGTAATTAACACGAAGAGTGAGGCAAAGTGAAATAAGGGTCTTAATAAAGGAATTAGGTAACCACTGAGCATTGGAGGGAAGGGAAAGGGACTTAAGGTTTCAATGCCAACAATAGGCTAAAAGTGCATCTGCATACTATTCAATTTAATTATTTTTCATTGCTTTATTAATTTATTATTATAGGTATTGTAATGTTGCATATAATCATTAATTGTTATTTTGCTTAATTACCAAATACCACTTTAAGGTAAGAATTATTATCCTTATTGAAGATGAAGAACTACAAGCTGAAAGAGGTTGAGCATTTTCAGTAAGAGTGTGGACGAACGGTGGAGTTACACTATCTGCTCAGATTGTCATGACTCTCAGGCCTGTGTGTTCTTTCTACCCTTCCAAGCTGCCTCCCACAAAGTGAAACAGTGGAGTGATTTATTCATGCAGAGGCATTGGAGAGATCTTCAGTAGACTGTAACCTAGTTTAAGATGGGGGCTGTGACTGATTTTTTAAAAATCTACCATAGCTAACATAGTAAATACTGAATAAAACATGCTAACGTGGAAAAAAGGAAGAGGTGGAGGGAGGCAGGGAGACGGTGAAGGAGGGAGGGAGGGGGGATGGAAGGAATTGTATTTGAGCTGAATCTGAAAAAAATAAATTATATTTTCCTGGAGATGGTGTTGGGAAGAAGACTATTTGAGGTTGACTAGCATAATCAAAAGTACAGAGTGTGTCTTTGTGTGATAAAAGGATGACAGTTCATTCTAGCTTGATTCTAGGCAGGAGAAAATAGTGGAAGATAAGATTGCTAAAAGAGAATGGGTCCTCATTCATTCATTTATTCATTCCTTCACTCATGTACTCATTTAACTAATGTTATTCAGTGATTACTATGGCTAGGCATTACTAAAAGAGCTTAGGGTATGTCAGTGGATGAAACGGATAAATACACCTGCCTTTATGGATCTTACATTCAAGTGAAGAGATACAAGGAATAAATATATCTCAAATTATGCAGAATGCAAAAAGTAATAAGTGCTTATGGGTGGACAAAAGAGCAGAGTGGGGGAACGAGATAGAGAAGAGGGTGCAAATGTCATTTAAGGGTGAATCACTGGAAGGTGCCATTTGAGTAGAGGGAATGGGATGATAAGCACATTTGTGTAGGACATGGATTCCAGGCAGAAGGAATGGGATGTGTAGAAGACTCTAGGACACAAGTGAACCTAGCATATTCATGGGGCAGCCAGAATATCACGGTGGCAAGGGGCAGTGCATGGGACAAGGTTGGAGGTCTGAGAGGTGCCAGCAGCCTGGATCACATCAGGCCTCTGGGACTGTTTCATCAAGAGAGAAGGAAGATGGTTTGGTGCAGAGATGAGACACAGATTTGAAAGGATTACTAAGGCTGCTGTGTGGGGGCAGGTGTGGCAGTGGGTAACCAGTTAGGAACTTGCTGCAGCCGTCCAAGCCACCAATGATGGTGAGGATGATGGGTTCAGAAGGCATCTAGCCAGCTCTAGATTCCAGTTACTTGTAGAAAGAAGAGCCAGTAAGATTTGCTGATGGATTTGATACTGAGTGTGAGAGAAATCAAGTTAAGGGTAACTCTAAGGTTCTGGGCCAAGTTGACAATACCTGGGATGGGAATATTATGGGCGGCTTGTTTGTCAAAAAAGATCAGGAGTTATCTTTGGCATGATGAGATGATTACTAGATGCCCAAGTGGGTATGTCAAGTAAGCAGATGGATATAAAAGAGGCTGGAACTTAGGGGGATGTCCAGGCAGGAGGTTTACACTGGGAAGTCATAAGCACGTAGATGGTATTTGAAACCACAAGATTAGAATGGACCACCAGAGAGGGAAGTGAAGAGGTACCAATATCATAGATGGTTTCATATGCCATGCTCACAATGGTTTGAAACATTATTTTTTGATTGTTGGGGAGCTGTTGATACATTATTTTTGAGAATAAGAGTAATAGAGTCTGAACTGGGCTTGTTTTGTGGTTGCTTTTTTTTTTTTTTTTTTTGCCTGTTTTATACAGATGCCTCTCTGGTGGTCCTATGGCAGATGGCTTGGGAGGACTCGTCAGGGGGTTGATGCATGAGCCTTGTGAAGGGACCATGAGGACCTGAAACAGAACCAGGGCGGTAGAGATGGAGGGGGGCACGGAAAGGGGGGAAGAGGAAGGGAAGGGAAGACAGCAAAACCAATTTTCCTTTTGCTCAGTTCAAAACAGAAAACACAAGATCAATAGAAAAGAAAACATAATTTAAGCTTGAAAAGAAGGTTTTTGTGTTTCTCTCCTCTTTTTTTTTTTAAACTGCTTGAGGCATGGTTGTGGTTTATAATGCTTTGCTTCCTAGGGCATGGCTGACAGCGTAGAAAGAGAAAATGGAGACAGAGTTTTCAGTGTTTCAGAAAACCAGTTTCTTTCTGAACTGTGGAGGGTAAGGAGCTTGTTCTTTCCATTAACTGTTTAGCATGTTCAGAATGTGGGGCATAATTTGTGAGACAAATAGATCTGAGAACATTCTTACGGAAAGATAGAAATGTTACTTACCATCCCCCACCAAAATCCATTGGCCTGTTAAATACTTGCAATCATGTCACCTTATATAGGAATAGATTAAAAGCAACATATATAAATTAGCTTGCCTAACACATGGTAACTACTATTTTACCAACCAGAATGCTTTAAGTTTAAAATCACTTTTATTGGGTTGGCCAAAAAGTCTGTATGTTTTCTTCCATAAAACAAAGGACACATTTTTCATTTTCACCAATAACTTATTGATTTGGATATTTTGAGTATGTTGGCTGTCTCCCATGTGGTATAATGTTGGTTTTCTCAATTAATGTCTTGATTTGATCATTATCAACTTTAACTAGTCTACCTGACCGTGGAACATCATCATCCAGTGAGAAATCTCTAGCATGAAACTTCACAAACTACTTTTGACATATTTGATCAGACACAGTACTTTCTCCATACACTGCTCAAATGTTTTTTGTTTTTTGCATTTCAGTTGCATTTTTTACCTTTCTTGAGATAATAGAGCATAAAATGCTGCATATTTTCTTCATAGTCAGTATTAAAATGGCTACACAAAAACTCACCAATTTTGATAATTTTTTTAAATGCATGCTGGTATGACAGCTGTCACAATATGATCTAACAAAATTGTTTCAAATGAACTTCAAGATAGCTAAGCACTACTAGAGCCATCTTATGGAACAAACCAAGTGAACTTTTTGGCCAACCCAGTACTTTTATCAGAATGAATTCTCTCAATGACCCTGTGAAAGATTATCCCCCACCCCCACACCCATTTTACTGAGAGTAAGGAAACTGAGCCCTAACCACGTGAAATGACTTGCTTACGTCACAAAGAAAGTGAAGCATGAATCAAACCAGTTTGTAAGCCTAGGTCTGCTTTTCTCCAAGCACATGTTATCTGGAAACATAGGGACCGTGCCACTGAATACCTGGTGTCTAGGGCAGCTTCAGGTCCATTATGTGCCCTTAGATGGCATCTGAGCCTCTAGACCCAGCACTGCCTTTGACAATTATTTCTTGGAAATGTTAAGGTTGGAGAGAGGAGGGCTGCAGCAGCCATCCACAAGTGCATCCAGCAAAGGCAGCAGGGGTAGAAGGGCAGCCCATTTCTCTGCATCTTGACCACAAAGGGCCTCCTCTTGCCTCCTCAGGGTTTGTGTCCTCCTTGCTCTGTGCACATTGCTCTGGTGTCTTGCTGGCTGCCCCCATGTGTTGCAGTAAGAGTGTGGTAAGCCTTTGTGCTATGAGGACATTGCTGGGAGAGTCGATCTCTGACAGAGCACAGGTGTGATCATTCTTTTTTCATGTCTATAAATCACACCTATCTTCTCCGAAAGGCATTTTGAATAGAGCTTTTAGGTGTTGAACACAGCTTTCTACCCCCTTAATTCTCCTGACGACCATTTTAACTATTTCTCCACTGACCATTTCTCACGTGCCATTTCATGTCTATTGAAGACCATTGGTACTTAAGACCTACCTGGTGGGTTCGCTTGTCTGAAGGCAAGGGGATTCTGCCTTGGTCCTGAACCATCTAAAATCAAATGTAGTTAATTATAGGGCAAGTACAATGCAGAAGCAGGGCTTTTAAAAATCAATTAACATGCAATTCAAGAGTAAAAACAGGAGAGGACTAATTCTGTCTTCCATTGGGTGGTAGGCTACTTAAGGAGTAGAATGCAAATGACAAGTCTTTGCAGGAATTATTTAATCAGAAGTAAAGAAAGTTTACCCAGTTGTTTTTATTAACCATGAGAAGTGGGGGATTCCATGAGGGAGCGGTGCTTGAAGGCAAGCCACATTCTCCGTAAGACCTTTCATAAATTTTTGTCTTCTTAACCTCAGATCTACTCCGTTCTTTTAGCCATTCTCTGTATGAGTTATATGTACTCATTCGTGCTTTTCTGTAATTATTCAAAACTATGTCTTCTTGACCTATACCATTTTGCCCATCAACTCTGGAGAGCAGGGTCCTTTAATCTGTTGGCTTTGGAGACTAAGTGGGGTGGGGGTGGGGCACAGGGTGAGTCCTCCAAGCCTTTTACTATAGATTAGAGCCACATAATAGATGTCAGGGGTTTCGTGTTCTGAGTTTAGAGGTACATGATGTGAATAGTTGTACTTTAGACACCAGACACATCTAGCCCTTTGAAGTCCCCCTATTATGTCTAATTTTGAGTACTATGGAATGGCCACTCTATACATTTTGAAAATGATAACCTGCTCTCTAGGCTGAGATTTTTAATCTAACCCCAGGAAATCCTCTTCTCTTTCACCTCTTTCTGTGTTTTCATCTTAGTATATGGAAAGAAAGATTTTCATTCATATATAAAGGCAATGACAATAATGCAGGCAGAAACTTCACTCACACCTTATCAAAACCAAATTATAATTGTCCTCAGATGTCCAGGTCAAGAATGACAGTGTTAAGAGACACTACACTCATTGTGACTCTGATATCCTTGTGTTTTACCTTAACTGAGCTTGTCTTGGTTATGAGATTCAGTTGTGCATTTCCTGTCTGTTTCCATGTTCTGCCTGCCAGTGAGCTTGGGGTGAAGTTCATTTCCTTTGGGCCTTTCTCCACTTCTGTACAGGGTAAACAATGGTTCCACACAGACCTTCCAGTTTGGTAAGCCCAGTTGTCACTCATTTGTCAAGTTTAATGTCATCTATCCTCTTCTGTAGGCTCTATTCTTCTCCAGCTGGGCTACTTAATTCCTACCTGAAGATTAATGTCTGCTCCTACTTCCCAGGACCCCTAGACTAAGGCAGCTGTGATTTAAGTCGTTGTAGTCCTAGCTTCTGAGAGTCAGCGAGCTTTCAACCCTACAGCTGGTTTGGCCGTGATTGGCATTCCAGTTCTCACATATGAGCTTTCACTTTGTTCTCCACCCTAATCCCACTCATTATTTTTTATTATTTACACTACAGATGCAAAATGGTTGAGGGCTGAGGTAATTGCGTTCCTCAGTCCATAGCACACTGTCATTCCTAAAAAGGGTTTTGTAGATCTCCAAAGAGTACTATTTTGTTTTTCTCCTTCATCTCCAATCTCCTGTTCCCTTTCCTCCCCAGTTTTCCACACAAATGCATTTTATAAATCTTATTAAATGTTCATGTATCTTAGGAAACATGATGGCATATTAAATGTAGATACCACTGATTTTCCACTCCTCTGATTCATCAAGGCTCTTTCAAACTCCTTTCTATCCCAAATAATTCCACAGCAAACTTTCTTTATACACCAGTGTGAAATGTCCCTAGGAAAGCATTGTTGGATCATAGCACTCCACATGCTTCATTGGATTAAGAGCTGTCATTTTGTATTTCAATATGGCTTCACACATCTACACTTCAACAGAAAGTAAGTTTGTATCTGCATATATATTTATTAACACTTAGTTTTACCTACGTCCTGATTTCCTGTTTTTTGAAATCATGTTCATTGGTATAAAGTGATACCTATTATTATTGTCATGTGCATTTCACTTTACTTGTAAGTGTGAACATCTCTATGGATTTGTTTGCTTTTTGGGCTTTTTCTTCTGTGTATGGAATATTCTTCTGCTTATTGTTTCAGTTGAGCTGGCTGTATTTTTTTTACAGATTTGCAAGAATTTCTTATATATTCCAGATGTTGATTGCTTATCAGTTTTAGATGTTGAAAATAATATTTTTTCCTTTATTATCTGTTACCTTTGCCAATAGTGGATTGTATGGTGATTAAGAGTACATTTGCTGGGACCAAAGTGCCTGGTTCAAATCCTAGCTATGAGGCCTTAGTTATGGACCTCAGTTTTCTGTCTGTAAAATGGGTATATTAAGATTACTTTCTTCACAGGGCTTTTACTGGGATTAAATGAGTTAAAATCTATGCAGAACATATAATAGTACTTGAAAAGAATAAGTTCTATCTGTATTTTTTAAATGAAAACAATTTCTTGCTTTAGCTTTATAAATTCTCTCTTCCCATTTAGGTAATTAATATGAAGTCCACCTTGAAATAATATAGTATAAACTTAATACAACAAAAGGTAGGAATCTAGCTTTGTTTTCTCCGTGTTCTGAGCCAGTTATCCAGTATCGTCTGCTAAACATTCGATCATTCTTGTTGCTCTGTGGGACTACTGTTTTCATGCTGAGTTCCTATAGGTACTCAGTTCTTTTTCTGAGCTCTCTTGTTTATCCATTGTTCTATTGTTCCTGGGCCTGTGCCATATTGCTGTATCAATCTGCCCTTATTCACTGGTAGGATGGTTTTTCCTTCACTTTATTTCTTGGGACTGTGTTTCTGCCTGGATCCTTATATCATTTTTCTGTCTAGCTGTGCTGACAAAGCACATAATACGGCTCTCATGGCTTCCATAAGGTTCTCAGAGACTTGCCAGGACCAAAGGACTCAACATTTTCTTCCTCCATTGTTGGATCATAACCCTCTAGGAACTGCAACCTTGGTACATGTTCTATTCTTCTCTAAATTGCCAGGCATGGTGTCAAAGGCAGTTAATTAAGATGTTTTCAAGGGCAGAACTTACCATCTCATGGTATCACTGTAAATGAAAGGAAGTCTAATGATTTTTGTGCACTGTTGAGTGATTTGTGTAGCCATTTCATTCAGAGAGGTCTAAATCACTCTGTACCCTCTAACTAAGCTGAGACAATTCAAACCAGCCAATAATCAGATAGACAAATACGCAAGAAGACTAACAACAAAATAAATACTATACACTTAACAGTCTACCGAATCTCATGGGTCTTCAGGACACATCTAAATTCATTAAAGTGGCCTCCATGCCCCACAGACAGTACTCCCCTGGACAGGGCCATGTCATCCCTCTGTTTCCATCTATAATTATGTTAGCAGGATGATTAATGATAGGGAAATGGAAAAAAGGCCAAATCTCATATTCCTCCTAATCCTCTTGGTTCATTCAGTGCTTTTGGTAGAACACAGAGGAGCAAGTTGAGCATAAGACTCTGCTATAGTAACACAAGGGGAGACTTGTGTGCCTATGTTAGTGCTTCTCCTTTGAAGTAGCCTTGCCTGCTCCTCTAGTCCACAGTGGTGAACTAGGGCAGCAGTGGTGTGCCATGTTCTTTTATATCTTGCATTGTTTAGAAGAGCAACTGGCACAGACTAGGCATTTAAGCCATTTGAATAAATAAAAACATAGATGAGAGTGAGTGCACTGTGATAAAATTATGTATGTGGTAACTTATTATTTACCCCAATTATATTTAACCTGGCACTTTTTTGTTGACACTGTTACTAATGTCCCCCTTTTCCTCCCCTTCGCCCTTTCCACTCAGCCCCCATTGCACTGGCTTTCACCACATGTTGTCTGTGGCCATGGGCTATGCATATACACACATATGTTCTTTGGCTAATCTCTTCCAGTCCTCTCTACTACTTCCCCTCTGCAATCTGTCAGTCTATTCCGAGTTTCTATGCCTCTGGTTTTATTTTGTTCATCAGTTTATGTTCATTAGATTCCACATATGAGTGAGATCATATGTTATTTGTCTTTCTCTGTATGGCTTATTACACTTAGCATAATATTCTCCAGGTCCATCCATGCTGTCACAAAAGAGTTCCTTTTTTATAGCTACATAATATTCCATTGCATAAATGTACCATATCTTTTTGTTAAGATCCTTTTGCATCTGTCTTAGCATCCCAGGATATTTGTCCTATCAGTAACTTGAATGATAATGAGCATTTACATGTTTATAATTTAAATGTGAATTCATGCCCCTTTGCTCTCCTGTTAATTAATTCAACAAGTATTGATTTAACATCTACCATGATCACAGTATAATGCCTGAAAGGTACATGGAGGATATGTGCAATGTGAAAATACATTGTAAGATGTGAGTATGGGCTCTTGAGTCAGATTGCCAAGGTTCAATTTTTACCTTGTTGATTAAGTGTTCTTTGCCTAAGTTTTCTTACCCAAAACACACTATTTTTTAATAGGGTTACTTAGAAAATTCTAGGAGATGACATGAATGCAAAGCTTGGCACATTCTTAAACATTATAATTATTAGCTACTAGTGTTATCATAGTCCCACCTGCAAAACTCTCACATTTACATGGGAAGTAAGGCACAGTCTGGGTCAGTTCAAACTTTTGAAAAAGTTGAAGCATATCATTAATGTTCTAAGTCCTCTATGTCTATAGTGCGTCCTCTAAGCCCACACCTCTTTTGATTTGCACAGTCCTCAGAGGGGTCTCCCCACACTGACAGATGAGCATTCTGCTCCCAGTGAATGCTCTTCAAACACATAATCTGATCCATTTTATGCCTTAGAAAGTATTTAGATTCAGAAATTATTCTTCTCTCCCTGTTCATTCTCTGCTTCTTCCCACCTTCTATAGCTACAAGTAATGGGTGAGATTCAAAGGGTCTGTCTTATGGAAAGTCTGCTGTATGCTAGGTTTATAAACCACAAAAATTTAAGAAAAAATCAAACAAACATTAAAAGCTTAAATACCTACACCCCTACCTGAATACATTTGTCATGACTGCATCTGTGTGTGTGTGTGTGTTTATCTGCGTTTCTCCCCCATAGGCATGTTGGAGTTGATTACCACCCGATTTAATACTGTGGTTGTTTTGTGCTGTTTCAGACTGAGTCTGTGTGAATGTCTTTTCTCAAAGTTTCCTTCTTGTGAGGGAGTGTATGGGTTGGCTTTAAGAGTCCTTAGCTTACTGCTATTACACTTGAAAGGAAGAGGGTCATGAACGGAGTGGATTTCAGGAGTGGAATTTCAAGTCTCTATGGTCATCAGGAAAAAGAAGAAGTTATGCCCAGAATTTTCTCTTATTTATTTTGAAGACCTCTGTGGTATGTTCTGTGCAGCATCAAGAATGCAATGAGCTAGACTCGGGAACCCCATGGGCATCACAAGGAATCAAGTACCTCCAAGCACCAGCAGCCAAGTGTCCTTAGTGAGGTCTAACTGATGTTCCATGGGGTCTTGTTACCCATTCAAAAAGAGCTAAGTGGTACTTGAATTCATTTTAAACACGTGACTGGTGCAGTCTGATTGCTGTTTTTTCTTTCTTTCTTGGAAAACACTGAATGCAGTTTAACTCAGGTTTCAACCTATTTAATGGGGTACAGTTGAAGCAATGTCAGGACTGTGGGTGGGCTTATCCCTGAGCCTGGGTGAATCGAGGAGATGAGGTGTTCTATTTATTCTTGTTCCTGTTTGTCTCAGCTACCAACTGGCCTGGTGGGAGGAGGTCTAGTCTACTGGACAGCAGTTAGCTCTTACTTATAAGGTGCATTTTACATATGATAATTTCAATGTTCTCTTCACATTTTCTATCCTTAGGGATCATCTGATATGTTCATGTTTTCTTAAATTCATCCTGGCTTATTTCCTGATTTTTTTTAAACTATAGGAGATGGGCACCCTGGTTAACACAGATAATTTAGAAAGAAGCTTCAAAGTCAGCTCTCTCCCCTACCCTGGTTCCTTTACCTCTCACCCTGACCCTGGTTCAGGAGTAACCACCTTCACAAATGAATGGATCCAGTTAATAGTATAAATAATGAAGTCTTTGGAGTTCCAAGGTCCACAGTTTGAGGGCATGCTCTCGGGATGCACAGACTTTGTAATGCTTCTATTGCTAATGTGAGGGTGGAAGCAAGATGGCGTGGTGAAGAATAGAGTTATTTTGCATTGAAAAGAATCCCAGAAAAAAGTTCCATGTGATAACGCAGCTCCCATTTCTATAACTCTGCTCTCTCCAGAGTGCACGCACATTTAATTTCTCACAACTGTTACCTAAATGAAGAGCAGCATGAGGAACTCACAGAGAATGAAAAATGTCCATCTGTGTGGGTAGTACGTGGCCACTAATCTTTTCTGACATTTACTCTCACTCATGAGCACAGGGGTGACCAGCCCCACCAGTCGTAGATGCTGAAGATAAATGTCAGCCTCATCCATTGGAAGCTTCCTATGCATACATGCATATTGGAAATCAAATACATCTGGCATATCACACACTGAGGCTCGAGTGCCCATCCTTCAGACGTGCATTGATTGCTCTCTGCCACCCCACTTCCCACCACCATTTGATGGAATTGGAGAAGGGTAGAACAGTTTGCTGCATTTTTAATCAAAGTAAAAGACCAACTAAGCTTGACAGTTTTCACATCACCTGCCTTTAGTGCTGTGCTTTGTCTCTCCATGTGCTGCCAAATTTCCCAAGAGCATCTGCTCTTCCTATTGTGAAAACACTGAGCTGGTGCATGTCATTCAAGGGCTGTTCTACTCCTGCCAAATAGTGCTGTACATTTTAATTGTCCTTTGATTGGACGCTACCAATCACTTAGGTGCAAACCGCTTCTTCAGCCATAGGCAACACAAGTCATAACATTCATGAGCTATTGCTTCCCTCATGTAAAAAAACAGTTTCGATTTTAAGGTGTTGCCTTTCCATTGACTTATTTACTCTAAACCTTGAATATATAAAAGTATTTGAACATGTGAGATTGTGTTTCCATGACATGGTTAAAGGCTTATGTAAATATATCTAGTAAAGGATGAAATCAGAAAATACAAAAAGGAAATTTCTTTTGGATTGGATACTATAAAAATATGATATTCCATTAAGATCTGAAGCAGAAATCTTTGTAACACAACTCAGTGTGAGTTGATTTCAGGGGAAAAAAGGAAGAAATTTTTTTTATTCCCAGGGAACCATTAACAATACAGTATAATGTGGCCTCTGATATGCAAGAACAACCCAAAATAATTTATGGAGAAAATCAATCATGAGCTAAAGAAAAAAGTAAGTTGCCCACATTAATCACAAAGTCCAGGGGGACTGTCAGGGAGGCTGATGTAATGTCCAAGGAGGAAGACCCTCCTAATGGCCTTCCAGGGTCAGAAGGAAAGGAGGGAGCTATGTGAAGTCAGGTGCTGATGTAACTTCTGGGGTGTTAACAAAGGGAGCACACATCACTTATTCAACTGAGATAAAAAGTTGCTTCGAAATAAAGGTGCATCTTACCCTCTTGAATATGAAGTCTGAGTTGGCAATGGAAGGAATGACAGCATGGGCTGGAAAACCTGGAACAGAATCAAAATAAGCTGAATCTATAGAGTGCAAGGCAACTAACGATTTGAATATTTCACCTTGTCACATATTTTTCTTAAAATAGGCATAGACTCGTAGCATGTTTGCAGTGGAGATGACATTAGAACATCTGGCCTGGTGGTTCTCAAATGAGAACCTGTCTCTGAGACTTTGGTCAGAGAACCTGTTTTTCTGAACAAATATTATCCACTGTCAAGAATTAAAGCAAACAAACACAATCAGACAACAAAAAGAGTAGACCTGCTCTGACTGGCAAGCTGATGAGGTGTGAAGCTCTTCTCCCTCCACCTGTGTCTGTCTGGGAGGCTCCCACAGCAGAGCTGCAGGGCTGTTTGGAACAGGGCTGGAGAACGGTTTTTCCTGCTGTTCATCCCCAAATGCCTGCATATTCTGGACCAACACATGTTTAATGAGTTTTTATTTTATTTTTATTTTTTGATGTCAAATAATTTTTTAAAAATTTGAGTTGACATGTAATATTGTGTTAGTTTCAGATATACAACCCAGTGATTAGACATCAGATAACTAAGTTATCACCTCAAAATGTCCACTATCCATCTGACACTACACATATTTATTACAGAATTATTGATTATATTCACTATGCTGCACCCTATGTCCCTGTGACTATTCTGTAACTATTAATTTGTACTTCTTAATCCCTTCACCTTTTTCACCTATCTCCCCAACTCCCCTGCCATCTTAAAGAAATCCCTTTAACACATCATATAAAACTGTTTTGGTGGTAATGAACTCTTTTAGCTTCTTCTTGTCTGGGAAATTCTTCATCTGTCCTTTGATTCTAAATGATAGCTTTTCTGGGTAAAGTAATCTTGGGTGTAGGTCCTTGCTTTTCATTGTTTTGAATATGTCTTGCCAATCCCTGAATATTTCTGTTGAGAAGTCAGCTGACAGTTTTATGAGAGCTCCCTTGTAGGTAACTAACTGCTTTTCTCTTGCTGTTTTTTAAGATTCTTTGTCTATAACCATTGGCATTTTAATTATGATATGTCTTAGTAAGGAACTCTTTGGTTTCATCTTGTTTGGGACTCAGTGCTTCCTGGACTTGTATGTCTATTTCCTGCACCAGGGTATGGGAAGTTTTCCTTCATTATCTTTTCACATAGGTTTTCAATTCCTTGCTCTCTCTCATCTACTTGCATCCGTATGAAAGTGAATGTTGGTACCCTTGAAATTGTCCCAGAGGATCCTTATACTATCCTTACTTTTTGTATTGTTTTCTGTTTACTGTTCTGATTAGATGTTTTCTGCTTCCTTCCAAATCTCTGATATGATTCTCTGCTTCATCACTTGATTTGCTGTTATGTATTCTTTTTTTAAGTATATTTTATTGATTATGCTATTACAGTTGTTCCATTTTTTTCTCCCCTTTATCCCCCTCTGCCCTGCTCCCCTCTTCCCTCCAGTATTATCCACCCTTAGTTAATGACCATGGGTTGTACATATAAGTTCTTTGGCTTCTCCATTTCCTATACTATTCTTAACCTCCCCCTATTTTGTGCCTACCAATTATTCTTCTTATTCCCTGTACCTTTTCCACCTATTCTCCCCCTCCCTTTCCCTGCTGGTAATGTTCCACATGATCTCCATTTCTGTGAATCTGTTCCTTTTCTGGTTGTTTGCTTAGATTTTGTTTTTATTTTTTAGGTTCAATTTTTGATAGTTGTGAGTTTGGTGTCACTTTACTGTTCATAGTTTTTGATCTTCTTTTTCTTAGATAAGTCCCTTTAACATTTCATATAGTAAGAGCTTGGTGAAGATGAACTACTTTAACTTGAACTTATCTGGGAAGCACTTTATCTGCCCTTCCATTCTAAATGATAGCTTTGCTAGATAGAGTAATCTTGGATGTAGGTCCTTGCCTTTCATGACTTCAAGTACTTTCCAGCCCCTTCTTGCCTGAAAGGTTTCTTTTGAGAAATCAGCTGATAGTCTTATGGGAACTCCTTTGTAGGTAACTCTCTCCTTACCTCTTGCTACTTTTAAGATTCTCTCCTCATCTTTAATCTTGGGTAACTTAATTATGATGTGCTTTGGTGTGTTTCTTCTTGAATCCAACTTCTTTGGGACTCTCTGAGTGTCCTGGATTTGCATGTCTAGTTCCTTTGCTAGACTGGGGACATTTCCCTTCATTATTTGTTCAAATAAGTTTTCACTTTCTTGCTCTTCCTCCTCTCCTTCTGGCATCTCTATGATTCGGCTGTTGGAAGTTTAAAGTTGTCCCAGAGGCTCCTCAGCCTCTCCTCATTTTTTTGAATTCCTGTTCCTTCATTCTGTTCCAATCGGATGTTTATTTCTTCCTTTTGTTCCAAATTGTTGATTTGTGTCCCAGTTTCCTTCCCTTCACTGTTGGTTCCCTGTATATTTTCCTTTATTTCTCTTTGTATATCCTTCGTTTCTTCCTTCATTTTATGACTGAACTCAATCATTTCTGTGAGCATCCTGATTATCAGTGTTTTGAACTCTGCATCTGATAAGTTGTCTATCTCCTTGTTACCTAGTTCTTTTTCTGGAGTTTTTATTTAATCTTTCATTTGGGCCATATTTTTTTGTCTTGGGGGTGCAGCTGTTAAGTTGTAAGGGACAGAGCACTATTTGCCAAGGTGGCACAACACACTTAGCTGTTTTGTGGCGCTGTATGTCGGGGAGAGGTCAGAGAGGGAACAATGCCGCTGGCTCTGCTCTTGCCCCACTTTCCTTCACTTCCCTCAGTTCCTATAAGTGGATTGTGCCCTTTCAGGTGCTAATTCCCAGGTGGGTGGGTTTGTGTGTGTTCTAGAATCCCGTGGGTTTCTCCAATCGACTCTTGTAAGACTGGGAGTTTCTCCCTCTGCTGCAACCCACCCCCCACAGGTTTTTATAGCCAGAGGTTTTGAGGCTTTATTTCCCCACACTGAAACCCTGGGTTGTGTGATTTGTCTTGCTCCCCAGTTGTTTCTCCTGGTTTGTCAGCATGAGAATGTGGGAAATCCCATCTGCCAGCCACTGCCTCTCCTGCCCCAGTCTGAAGCCACCTTGCTGCATGTCCTCTCTGCCCAGTTGCCTGTCTCCTCCCCTCCTACAAGTCTGCATGGATGTTTCTTCTTTAAGTACTTGGTTATCAGACTTCCATGCAGTTTGATTTTCTGGCAGTTCTGTTTGCTTTTTGTTTTCAAATTGGTGTTACTCTTCTTTTTGTTGTGCAAGGAAGCAAAGCATTTCTACCTACACCTCCATCTTGGCTGGAACTCGATTTCCTGTAATGTATTCTTCATTTCAATTAATGTATTCTTCATTTCTGACTGATTCTTTTTAATGTTTTTAATCTCCATTTTTATGTTCCCTATCTCTTTGTTGACATTCTCCTTAAGTTCATCTACTCTTCCCCTAAGTTCCTTGAGCATCTTTATGACCAGTGTTTTGAATTCTGCATCTGGTCGTTTGTCTCCATTTTGTTTAGGTTTCTTTCTTTTCTTTTTTTTTTTGAAGTTTTGTTCTATTTTTTTATTTGAGACATTTTTTGTCTCCTAATTTTTACAGCCTCCCTGTGTTTGTTTCTATGTATTAGGGAGAGCTGCTACGTCTGCTGAGCTTGGTAGAGTGGCCTTATGTAGCAGTGTCCTGTAAGTTTCAGGGGCACAGCCTCCCTGATCACTCAAAGCTGGGCACTCCAGGTTCACCCCTCATGTGGGCTGTGTAAACCCTCTTGTTGCAGATGAGTCTTGAATGCTTTAGCACCTCAATGAGAGGGATTTATCCCTAGGCTGATCAGCTGCAAAGACTTGCTCTGATCACCATGGAGGATCTGCTGTGCATGGACTGACCACACAGAGCAACACTTACTTCATCAGGACTCTGGTGCCCACTGAGTTTGCTCCTTGAGTGAGTTGCTTGTGGAGGTGTTTGCAGGGCCTCATGGGAGGTACAGGCAAAGGTCAGCTACTACCCTGCAAGAAAAACAAAGTGATATGCAGATGGCTACTACTTGTGTTGGGCTTGGAGGTGTCCAGGTTAGGCCAAGGTGCAAACCAAGGCTGGTTGCTTCTAGTGCCTGGTCTGAGGTCACTTAGCAAGAGATACAGGGCAGGTTGAGATCAAATTCTGCTTGTCTGAGAGATTTTAGGAAAGTCTGAAGCATGAGTCATGACGAGCTACTTGTATGGAAAAGCCACTGGAAACAGATTTCGTGAGCCCACAATTGGGTAGGGCAGGGCCTCAGGGAATCACCAGTGTGGGGCAAATAGTATGAGCCAGGTTGATGGAGACTCATATATGACACCTGCCTGCTGGCTCTGGCTCTGTGGGGGGAGGGCTCAGAAAAGGAGTGGCCTCTTCCAGCACTTCTGTCTGGGAGAAAGCTGCCCCCTAGCTCTTTCCCTGATGCCAAACAATTCAGTGCCTCCTCATGTGTCTCTGATGCCTTTCAATCTCCTGCCCCAGTACTGGAACTCAGAGGGATTGAGTCCAAGTAAGTCTGTGTGCAGACTCTTCAAGAGGAATCCCTGGGATTTCAGAAGCCCTCTGTCTCACTCAGCCACAGTCCCTGCTGGTTTTTACCAAGAGGAGTTATGGAGACTTCTCTTTAAGGCACTGGAACCCTGGGCCAGGGGGGCCTAGTGTGGGTCTGAGACCCCTTGCTTCTCAAGTGGGACCTCCAAAACTGAGATATCCCTCCTTCTTTTTAACTGCCACATGTGGGCGTGGGACCAGCCTGTTCAGCATATCTGTCCCTCTTACAAGTCTCATTGTGGCTTATTCTTTATAGCCTTAGTTGTAAGACTTCCATTCAGTTAAATTTCAGGTGGTTTTGAATGATGGTTGTTTTGTAATTTAGTTGTAATTTTGTGGTTGTGGGAGGATTCTAGTACCACATTTACCTAAGCACCATCTTGGCCAGAATTCAGTTTAATAAGTTTTTAAAAAGCTGTTTATATAACCCAGATCTTGGAGAATGGCTATACATATTAGTACATTGAGGGCTGTGAGGGATCCTTTGGTTTTGACTTGTGTTCATGTATGTTTGACCTACTGTTTAACCTGCTTTTATGTGAGTGATCTTGATTGGTGAACTCTTTAATCAGAAATACCTATTAATATCTTTGGCATAAAAGTCCCCTAGAATACAGTTCGAGAAATACAAATATTGGCAGGGTTCTGGTTTAATGTCCTCACTTCAAATGGGGTACCGGGGCTCAGAGGACCAGGGAAATAACCTGCTCTGGGTGACAAAATTGAAGCATAGTTAAGAGCCAGATGCAGGACTGCTGAATCTGTGAAGCTAAGGGCATTTTCAGATATATTTTCTTTAGTATCTCCATGTGCCTAGCAATCACACCCTGTTCTGTCTATACTGTACGCTGAAACACGGAAAGTCAAAGTTACATAGTCAAACTCAAGTAGTTTCATCTCTGTGCCCTGGTTTGCTTACTGCGTGCAAAATCACTCTATCTCTCTGATGTAGGGAAGATGTAAACCTGTTCAATTTTTATACATTAGGGCATGCTAAAACAGATTTAAAGTAAACAAGGTGTGTGATGGCATTATTAGCAATTGTCATAGTAATTTTTTAAGGTTTAAAGAAACCAGTGCACATTCACCGCCCTTTGTAGTGATTTAAGGTGATTTGCTATACTGTTGTTAGAAAATCAGGCAAACCTCTGGCAAGGGTGAAGTACAACGTATGGACATGCAAAGAACCCTCCCTACTGCTTGTCTTAATTTGGATATGATCAGGCAGTCTTTCTGTGGCCATTAATTTATTGTCTCGTAATTCAATAAGGGGTCATTGTTTGAGGGTGTTTGGGAGACACTGGCCTTGTTATTAACTCAAAAGTGCCCCAAAGGCAGCACGAGGATGTCATTCTTTCTGCTCAGAAGAGGGCATGACTTTGAAAGCATTTGATGCCCCCTTTCTGATGATACTTTGTGCTCGGACGTTATGGTTGAAGTGCTGGCAAATCTGTGCATATCATAATGGAATTAGTGACATCTTACTACTAATTGGCAATTAATGATAATAGCCCTTTGTGAATATGTAGGGAAATTCTGTTACAAGGAACTCATTGCTGTTTGCACATACTAATTAATATAGATAAGCAGATTGTGACAGAAAGGTAGCTTTATAGTTTTATTGATGCTGGGTAAACTGAGTCATATTCATATTGGCCCTTACTGATAAACAACAATTGTTTGTAATTTGAAACCACATGGATTATAGTTTTAAAAATAATTGAACAGGAACAAGAACTGTGGGGAAGTGGAGGGATGTCAAGAGAAAATTCAAAGTTTTAATAAACTATTTGGATGCCTTAGTTACTTCTATTCATATATTATTGAATTAGAAATTGATAATTTTTACTGGATTGATAAGCAGACCTTAAGCAGTAGGTAAGCTTTTGGCAAAGTGTTGTTTATCATATCCAAAATAAAGTTAATTTACTATGTCCCCAGGGAGCCCCAAAGATGCTGGATTCTATTGTCAAATTTAGCCTGGTTGGTGTTACATCAGTGCTGATAGATACAACCAATGTCTTCTTGCCAAAATCTACTTGAAAATGGAAGTTTTAATTAAAAACAGAAAATTATATTACTTCTGATCACCTCCAAACTCTCCAAGTTGTTTTATGATGACTTACTTATAATTAAAAAATAAGTTTTAAAAAATATATAATTACTCAAATTTTAGTGTTAAAACCAAATGTGAAATAGCACCATTATTTTGTATATTAATTTTTAAAAATATTTTAGTTATTTACTTTTAGAGACAGGGGAAGAGAGGGAGAAAGGGAGAGAAACATCAATGTGTGGTTGCCTCTCATGTGGCCCCCAATGGGGACCTGGCTCACAATCCAAGCATGTGCCCTGACTGGGAATGGAACCAGCAACCCTTTGGTTCACAGCCTGTGCTCAATCCACTGAGCTACACCAGCCAGGGCTATTTTGTATATTAATTTATTGCCAAGTATTTAATGAGCACATATAATGTGCCAAACACTGTGCTGAGTTGTGGATTTATCAACAGAAGTTTGTTTGTAAACCTTAAGTCTAAGACACTAAGTTTGGTGACGGAAAGGAAAGTAAACAACTATAATACAGATTATAAATTTTACAACAGAATATGAGCAAATTATAGGGCATAATAGGGCAAAGAAGAGCAAGAGTTAACTTTTCAAGTAGCCCAATAAGGGTGTGTATACATGTGTTCAAGTCAGAATCTATATTCGTTAGGGGAAGTACTTGAAGTATAGACCCACCCACCTGCTATTCAATTTGATTTCATAGTTCTACAACTTGGAACTTTGTGGGGGGAGAGGGGGAGAGAGAGAGGGAGAGAGAGAGAAAATTAGAAGGAAGAGGAGGAATGGGAAAGAAGGGGGATGGGGAGGGGAAGAAATCTAAATATCTTAATCTTTTATGGCCTCACTAATACCTGATGGTACCAATCTTTTTTGACCTAAGGGAGAGAGATGAGAGTTGGCATGTGGTAGGCTTTTAGTATGTAAAAATAGGGCTTCAGCCTTAATATCAAAGTGGACAAGTCCTGAACAATTGGGGCAGTTTAGTAATGCTCTGTATATTTTTAGTCTGAATTGTATATAATTGAGGACTGGAGAAGATAAAATTAAACTGTCCTGACCGAGTTCCACATTGCTAGGATTTTAGTAGGCAACATCATTTGCACCTAAGGAGCTCTGGCATGGTCCTGTTTGCCTGGTAGCTCTCTGGTTTACTGTGAGACCACAGCTGGAAGCTGCCTGCAGTCTTTCCCCTCACTCTCTCTCCAATCACAGGCTGGAGTGGTCCTGATGAATCTCTGCAGGCACTTCCTCCTCAACCAAGGGATGATTCATTGGCATGCTGTTTGAGCGATTAAAATAAAACACTTTTAGGGAAACATTCTGCATATCCTGCATTCCCTGGCACCTCTGCAGCATCTCTGTGGCAAGAGGGGGCGGGGTTGGGGGGAAGGGGACACACATCATCCTTGTTCTTGGCTCTTGTTAGAATATCCAATATTTAGTTCAGACCACCCTGTGTGTGCTCCAGGGCCCTGGAAAAGAGAAGAAAAAACCCAAACACGACAGCTTGAAATTATGTGAAAGACTGCCCATCTGCCCACAGGGAAAAGCAGTCTATGAGAAACACGCTGAGGATGGTGGAGGCTGTGCAGAGGGAAGGCTTGGTGTTGATTTTACACAGGAATTTGCCCCAAGAAGAGTTTGGGATCATTACCAGCGCGGGGTTTCTTTGTTAAAATAACTAAGAGAAGACATGGAAAGTGAGAGTGTAAAGAGAAAGTAGGGGCACAGACAGAGATGAAAGGAGCCAGAGGATGGAAGGGAAGGGCAGTTGCAGGGGGCAGGGGCACAGGTGGGGAAAGGGAGCAGGTACTGCTGCTATGTGAATTGCGAGGCCGCCTGCCCAGAGGAGAAGAGGGTCTTTCCAGCCAGGGTGACCTCCCATGGAAAGCAGAGTCCCTGCTTCTCCAACATGTGCCCTTGCAGCAAGCAACATTGAGCCCATAGAAAATAAAAGGAAAGGGAAGTGGGACAAGAGGAAAATCATTATAATTCTTATACAGATGATTTCTAAAAGCAGTGATTTGGGGTCTTTTATTCATTACACACCATAAAGGACCCAGGCTGTGTTGCCCACAGCTTTAAAATCTAGGATCCTATTAAAACCTTTTCTTATGCTTTGGAAGCTCACTAAGGAAAAAAAGCCAATTTAATCAAGGCAAGATTTAACACAAAGGAAGGCCCTGATCTTGCCTTTCTGCAGAAAAAACTTTCAGGATCAAATGGCTTATGGTGTTCATTTACCTAAAGAATCCCTGTGGAACCAGCAGCTGGGGGAGGGGGCCCGTTCATTAGCTGGCAGGGCACACCCAGATTTGTTTCTTCACACTGAGGCCTGACCGCTTCCTTAGCTATTTAAAGAAAAGTGATATTTTTCAGTGATGCTATTTGGAAAAAAAAAGATGTAAATCAGGGGCAAACACAAATCTACCTGATATCTGAAGGTAGCAGAAGGTTGGTGGTTTATCTGGACCCCAGCAGGTCCCTTCCTTAATGACTGATAGTATATCATCAATTGCCGGATGACAGTGGGGCTCCATGACAGGAAATGCTGCTTTTGGGAAGGCAGAGGTTGGAGCCCAGCTCCCGCGTTTGTGATCTATCTAACTCAGGTAAATTAAGTTCTCCAAGCCTTGCTTTTCACATCTGTAAGGTAGAGGGCAGAGTATTGTGCCTGCTGTTTAAAAAATACAAGCTACACTGAATTAACCCGCGTAAGCTTTTGTTGTGTTCACTTACTACTTTACAAGGAGGGTGTCTGATTGTTGGTGAGGAGAGAGGCCCTGCTCTACACAGCTACTCAGGGGCTGAGGCTGACAAAGCTCTGCACTCCTGAGCACATGGCATCCAAGGTCTCCCTGAGCATCATCTTCCAGCCAAACAAAGAGGCAAGAACACAGAAGAGCACAGACAGGTGGCTTTTAAGGGTCATCATAGTACATGGTGTTTTTCCCCCTCACATTTCTTTGGCTAAAATGCAGTCACTTGGTCTGTTTGGCTGCAGAGCCCAAATAGAAGAATCTAGTCTAATGTTAAGAAAATAATGGGAAATGAATTTAAGTGTACAGCTACCAGTTATAGCTGCAGTATTTTCACCAAATATCCATCTGTATCCTTCTTTACATACTCAGAACACACATAGCCCCAAGTTAGACAACTCAGAGTTCAATCCAACTATTGCATCCAGCTTAAAGTCCAAAATCACGTTGGGATATTTATTCCTTTTTCTTCATGACCAGACATGGATTTTCATGGAAAAGTGATCTATAACCAAAAAGATTGCCCCCCATTATTCCAACATATTTTTCAATTTATTTTTTATTGAGGTGTAGTTGACATATAACATTATATTAAGTTTCAGGCGTACAACATGATGACTTGATTTTTGTATATATTGCAAAATGATCACCACACATAAAAAAAAGTCTAGTGAACATCTGTCACCATACATACTTCCAGTTTTTTCTTGTGCTGAGGACTTTTAAGATTCACTTTCTTTGCGACTTTCAAATTTCTATACAGTATTATTATGATAGTCACCATGCTGTACATTTTATCCTGTGACTTATTTATTTTATAACTGTAAGTTATGACATCTTTTTTTAATGGGATCACAGGACTGGACTATTGCTATAAAGTATTTGGAAATTTTGGAATGTGGAAAAGAGAAGAATTGGAGATATAAAGCAGTTGCAGGTCCGTGGCAGCCAGGTACCTTTGTGCTGGCCCTTGGAGGCATCCCTTGCTCACACTCTGACGCTGCTCTCCAGAAGGAAATTTGTCTCCTGTTCCCTGGGAAGTTCATCACCCACTGTGCAGTTCTTGTTTGTTTAGTATTCTCCATGACCACATCTGAAGTGGTCATCGTTGAATGCACCCTCCTCAGAGTGATTTATGGAGCTCATTTTCTGTTAGTGTATATGGGGCAGCTAGGCATGGGGGAGCTAGGCAGTTGTTTTGGACTTTAAAATGTCATGGGCTTTTTAAAAGTAGACCCATGGTTTCTTTAGCTAGACAGCTCCTTCAGAAATGCCATAAACTCCTGCTCTGTTTGTTCTCAGGCCACATGAAAAATGTTGAAGTCATGACTGGCTAGAACTCCCAAGCCAACATTGCTTTCTTCCTTTTGCGCCCCCATTCTCCTCTTTCTCAGTTGAATGTGGCAGCACTGAGACATCTTAGAGGAAGGTCCTGGTAAGGAAGATAAGGCCGTAGCCATCCTTCGGTAACTTCCACAAAGGTGAGCTCTTTTACCCAACTTAGATGTCTCAGTGGACCTTTGCTGCTTAGAACTATTTTCTATCTTCTGCATATTTGGGATCCAGCTTGGTTGGTTTTTCCAAACCTGGGAGGCCTCAGGTTTCTAGAATCAATCTCTCTCCCTCATTTAAATGTCTGCTTGAAAACTGACGCATTTTTTTTTCTGGAGCTCATCTCTTTCTTATAACCATTGGAGTAAACAAAGAAGAGTAATGAATATACATGAACACTGTGGCATTTTTTTAAATCTATTTTTTTTCTTCTAGAGCTACAGGCTCAGTACGCACTTGGTTTGCCTTAGAAGTTACCAAAAGTGACGATTTTACCAGAGGTTTTGCTAGAAAGTCCACTGTGGGCATCACTGGCATCCATGGTCTGAAGTGGTGCTGCATGCTGGAAAGTGTGGCAGGCTCTGCCTCCTGTGGCCATTCAGAGGTGCGGTGTTACGGCGACTACACCTTCAGTTTGTGACTTCCACAGTTGACGGCTTGGGCTGGGTGAAAGGAACGACATGGTCCAGGCCATGAAAGAGGCTCTGCGGGGCCAGGCCTGGGGAGTCGTGCCTGTCCCCTCTACCCTCCTTCCCCTGGATAGAACTCGATCACAGCGTCACACATAATTGCACGAGAGTTAGGGCGCTGGTACCTAGTACAGCACCCAAGAAGAAGAACAAGCAAGTTTTGGTGAACAGCTATCCATCTCTCTCATAAATGCCCACCATATGCAACTGTTGTAAGGACTGAAATATGCCATATCAAGGGCCTGTCGGGATGGCAGAACTAACACTGGGTGTTAGTTCTCTTCCTCTCCCTTCTCATTCTGGATATCCCCACAGTAACCAATAAGTACTTAATAAATGCAGAATAAATGAATCACTATTCATAGTTATTTTAGTTATTTCTCCTCTGAATTGGGACCTTTGAAACCTGACCCTGTTTTGGACTGATCTACGTTAAATCTCTTTGGGTTTGATTTTTCTTTGAATTAGAAACATCTGTCAGGAAACCTAGACTATTTTTCAAAGAACCCCATCTGGTGCATTGGAAAGTGTTTCAAAGTTGAATCATCAACCCTGACAGGTCCTTTGGCCACTGATGATTCAGCCCTTGGGGACATGTCTATGCTGGCTATTAACATGAAATGACATGGCAGAAATAGGATGAAAGTCATCTGCGGCGCTGGGTTTTTCATCCTGTTTAAACTTACCTGCCTTTAAATGTAGTTTTCACAAACATTTGATTTTCTTTTCCCCAGATTTTAAACCACTTGGTTTTATTTCCTTTGGCTATCTATCCAGAAGTGGACTTGCTGGATCATATGGTTGTTCCACTTTTCATTTTTTAAGGAACCTCCATACTGTTATTCATAATGACTGCCAGTTTAAATTTCCATTGACAGTGTACAAAGTTTACCTTTCTTTTATATCCTGACTACCACATGTTGTCTCTTGTCTTTTGTTTTTAAATTCTCATCTGAGAATATATTTATTGATTTTAGGAAGAGAGGAAGGGAGGGAAAGAGGGAGGGAGAGAAGCATCGATATGAGAGGAAAAAATGGATTGGTTGCCTCCTGTATGTGCCCTGACCAGAGATGGAACCCGCAACCTAAGTATGTGCCCTGACCAGGTCAAACCTGCAACCTTTTGGTGCACAGGACAATGCTCCAACCAGCTGAGCCACCCGGCCAGGGCCTCTAACAGGTGTGAGGTGATATTGTGGTTTTGATTTGCATTTCCCTGATGCTTCATAATGTAGCGCACCCTTTCATGTACCTGCTGGCCATCTGTATGTCTTCTTTGGAAAAATTTCTACTCAGGTTCTTTACCCAATGTTTAGTTGGGTTATTTGGGGGTGGGGGTATTTGTTTTGTTTTGCTATGGGGGTGTATGAGTTCTCTGTATATCAGGAATATTAACTCCTTTTTGGAAATGTGGTTTGCCACTATTTTTCTCATTTCATATATTGCCTTTTCATCATTTTGTTGATATAAGCTTTTTAGTTAACATAATCCAGCTTGTTTATTTTTTGCTTTGTGCAGGGGGTGCTTTGCTTCTGATGTCAAAATAAGTAAGCATTGCCAAGACCAATATTAAGGAGCTCACCCACTATGTTATCTTCTAGTGTTTTTGCGGTTTCACATGTCATGGTTCAGTCTTTAATTCACTTTGAGTTGGTTATGGTGTCGGACACGAGAGAGGAGTCCAGTTTCACTCTTCTGCACAGTTTATTAATTAAACATTTGTTGTGGCATGGAGTGTGTACACATACTTAACCTCGCAAGATCAGCCTTTCCCTAGCCTGCCTATCTAAAATCATGGCTCCCTTCATCCAGCACTTTCTATCCCTCACCTCTTTTTCATGTTTCCCTTAACACGTTAACTACCAACATTTTACTTATTTCTTTGGTCTGTGCTTATCTTCCCTATCTAGAGGAAAAGCTACATGAGGGCCAGGTTTTTTTATTGCTTTGTTTACTGACTAGAATATGTCTGACTATAAAAGCATTCAGTAAGTTGAATGAATAAATGATTCTTATGCTTAAGACACTTAAATTCTAGTAGGGCAAGTCTAACACATACCCACACAATTATAAGCAAAAAAATAAAAAAGATTATGTTAATTACTTTAAGAAGTTACAGTGTTAACAAAGAGGGGAAAAAGAAGAAAGAAGGGAGAAATAGGTTTTGATTTATTTGACTCTATTATGCCAAATGAACTTTGCTTACGTTATTTTATTGATTTTAATTCATACAATAGTTCTGAAAAATAATTGGCCAATAATCCATTTTACAGAGGAAAACACTGAGTCTCTGAAAGGCAGTCATTTGTCCAATGTTACTTAAGTAGCCCACAGTAGAAACAAGGCATTAGTAAGGTGTATCTGACTTGTCTGTCTCCTCCAGTGATTTATGAAGTTCGTCATAACCTCCCATAGAAACACACAGATTTCAAGTGTAATGTACAGACAAGTGCTCACATATCTGTGTGTGCACACAAATACCTGGGCACACACACACAGAAGTGGTTATTTTATTATGTGTAAAGCTTTCCAATATATTCTGTTCAATCTATTCTATTCTACCCAATAAATTCTATTTCATTCCATTACAACCCATCATATCCTAGTTCTTAACTGATTTTGACCCATTAAATTGTTTTTGCCACAAATCAAATAGGTTGTAAAGCAAAATCGGAAAATGTATGTTCTTTGTCCTGACTGCTGGTGTTGAAAGGACCTGGAGATCTAGACCACATGCCGAGGATTAGGGAAGAATTTATTTAGGAAGTGATGTTTGAGCTAGGCCCTTAATGATGGCTTGAATATAAGGCAAACTTTAAAAGTAATAACAATTTCACCCATTCAGGCAATGTTACTCACATAATTTAGGCTTCTATCAAATAATCCAGATGTTTGCAATTTATAATGAGCCTGAAGAAAAGTCAAATGCTTTCATGTGTTGCTTTACTCATTTGAACAGCCCATCAGTCAGTCAATTGATAAATCATTGTCTTCACTCAGGAAATAATTATTGAACACTAGTTATGTTAGGCAGTGGGTTCAGCGTGCTGTCTTTCCTTAAGGATCATATGTTTGTATTTCTTTTTATGAGCTGACGTGGCAACTAATTTTCTGTGTACTGGGGGTACCAACTCTATTCCACTGTCCCTAGGAAGCTGGTGTTCTTCTTTCTTGGCTGTGCACTGGGCATCCTGGGGATACAGCATTGCGCTCTCTTTAATCTTTGTGTCCTGGTGATATATTGATTAGTGGGGTTGGGTGTTCTGTGTTAAACCCTTCTTTCCATGTGCTGATGGGTCTAGTCATGGTCAGGCAGGTTTATAGGTTTTGTGATCTCTTTTGCCTGAGATCAGGGTTTTTTTTCCCCTCAGTGAGGGAAATGAAAGTTGCCTCATTCATTTAAGTCATAGATTTTCCTACAGAAATACGTAAAATGAAGAGCAGTACCTTCATTTGAAGAGTTTTCTGGGTCTGGTGAGTTGATTTCTGGCAGACGTGGTCAGGTAGCTGAGCTTTGGCATGGAGACCCTGACAGGAAGACTTGTAACGAGAGCCCCCTATTTTACGTAGACTTCAGATGACTAAAACAAAACACCAAAAATGTTAGTGTATATTCTGTATTTTAAGCCTCTAGTAATGAACTTGGGTTTTTTGGAATGGATATATAAACAAACCAAAATATATAAATGCCAAATAACATAGAAAGAGACAGCACCTTTCTGACCCCATAAATCTAGCTACAGTAGTCCTGGAACATTCTGTAGCATTTTTGTTTTCTATTTTTAGTTGATGCAATAGAGATTATTGGTCCTATGATCAATCACTGAGATATGTTGCTGAAAATGTGGCTGCTGATTTCCTTTTATAAGTCCTTTGAAGATAGGTCTATGTTACATGCTGATGTTATCCTCTTCATAATGTTTTATAAAAAGTAGCTGCTCAAAAATATATTAAATGACAAGTTAGTACCGACTAATACATCAATACAGCAATTTGTCATTTATTAAGCACTTTCATATACATTTCATCATTTGATTTTTAAAAATCCACAGTGATTTATTTAGTGATTTATTCTTATTAAGTCTTTCAAAAATATTTAACTGACTCTTCATAGAATGAAACTACAATATGAAATTACATGGCATGAAATAAACTAATTCTTAGCAGTTATTCACCTAACCTGTGGGATCAGAAAGTGCGAATATACTAAGTATTAGTCTAATAACTCTGTGATTTCAGTGTGTTTTTTAGAAGAAATAGAAATCATCTGTTAATCTGCTGGTATATTTAAGTGAAAATTAGTTAAGAGAGGTTCTAAGGTGTATCAGTAAGCTTTGATTAAGTTATATGGCAATTAAAAATGTTTGCAATATGTCAGTGACTTACAAGCACAAAGGTTTCTTACAACTCTGTGTGCATTATCTAGCTATCTATCTATCTATTTATCTATTATCTATCTATCTAATCTGTGTGTATGTGCATGCACAGTTACACACACACGTTTGTTTGTTTAATTCTTGGACCAAAGTTTGTAGGAATAGGTTTATTTGAGACATGCAATCTTACTCCAGAGGGAAAAGAACGGCGGAACCACATGATGGCTCCTAAAGCTTCTATTGTACAGTGGTACGTGAAACTTTTGTTTCTGTTGCATTGACCAAAGCGAGTCATATGGTCACAACTGATGTCAGTGGGGTGCAATGTATAATCTTTTCATTGGGAGAAGCTACAAATACTCAGAACAATAAAACAATATACCCCATACTGTTACTATGGAATATTGAGATCTGGGTAAAAGAATCAGTTTCATATTGATTTTGATCCTCAAAAGTAACCATATGTTTGGCAGAATAGGTTTTATTTATTGCATTTTATAGACAAAAACCTAAGCCTAATTAAAAAATTCAAGTCTCATAACTGATAATAAATGGCAAATTCTAAATTTGAACTGGAATTTACATCTGGCTCTCTTCCTACCCGAAATCTAAATCCGATGCTCCTCATGACCATGCTGCATGTGTCTGGGTGCCAGAAACGAGAATGAAAAATGGAAGCGCTCCAGCTATAAGATGCCGGAGAGTGTTTTTAAATATTCATTTATATATTTTATGTCCCTTAAGGTAGCCCATATAGAATCTAGTTAGTTCTGTCTATTCATAAATATGATCATCATTTTTAGCTTCTTTTATTACGATTTCCATCTCTGACACATGCATGCTAGTGTGTGTGCAGCAAGCTGGGTTTCTTCAGTCCTCTGCAGGTCCCTAACAAAATTTTCTTACAGACATAGCCAACGCTGCTGAGTTTCAAATCAGAAATTAGTTCTGATGCTATTGATGTAAACCGGAACAGAGAGGGGGAAACATAATCCAACTTCCCACATTATTAAGGTTTCAGATATACAGTTTCGATAAAAGCTTACAAGTACAAAACTTGCTATCAAGCCTAATGTAGCATGGAGGATTTTGCCTGAGCTAGGCAAGGATCACATTTTCATCCCCTACGAAGCTCTAGAGACTGTTTTCCACAAACACATGCTACTAAAGGAGGAATATTTCATTTTGAATCTCATCTGTTTTTAGAGTAGGTGGGCTCTCAACCCAGGTACCTGATAACTCATATTCTGTATGGGTGATATACACACTCACTAACCTAAGCAGGAACATTGGCTTTGGAAAACCAATACTGCACAACACATGGACCAGATGACTCATTCCATTCGATTCATATTCGCTATACATTTAGTTCTACAGTGTGCACCGAAGAGAAGATGCAGTGCTGTTCCTGCTGCTCAGGAGTTCTTGTGGAAGAGATGTGTTATGTGATCTTGGAGAGATGCTGTGAAAGCAGTATTTAAAAGTTTTTTTTTAGTGCTCGCTTCGGCAGCACATATACTAAAATTGGAACGATATAGAGAAGACTAGCATGGCCCCTGCACAAGGATGACACACAAACTCGTGAAGCATTCCATATTTTTGGGTTAAGAGAAATGCAAGACAATATGAAACATAATAATATCCATATAATAGGGATAACAGAAGGAGAAGAAGAAGAGCAAGGGATAGAAAACATATTTGAAAAAGTAATGATGGAAAACTTCCCTAATTTGATGAGAGAAAAAGTCACACAAATCCAGGAAACACAGAGAGTCCTAATCAAGAGGAACCCAAAGAGGCCCACCTCAAGACATATCA